>OY015312.1:80764051-81088525 GCA_955612985.1 Cheilosia scutellata | reverse complement strand
GGGTGGCCAAGGGTTGGGGCCAAATCGACCAGTCCACCGTTCGTTAAAAGTATGGTTGAGGTTTTCGTTTGGGGTGCTATGAAAGAAAAACTTTGTTTTAAAGAAATATCGAGTATTTTTACCTGTCTGACAAAAATGGCTTTTACTACAACTTCTGTTGATTGTACGTAAAAAAGTTACTTAACATAATTTCTAGGAAATTTGTCAAGGTTAAAAATTTCATAAAAAAAGTTAAAATTTGTAGAGGAAACATTTTGAGAAAAAAACATTTTGTAAAAAAAATTAAACAACAAATTTTCATAATTTTGAGTTTAAGAAGCCATAATTTTTTTATAGCTGCACAGATGTAGCCAGAGTGCTTAAGACTTGTATGCGCTACTAAATTGTCTTTCCAAAATGTGTAAAACCATTTTTGTACCTATAATATTATAGAAGTTATAGCGTTTTAAGTGGTAACACCTCCAAATAAGAGGTCACATACTTTAAAACGGGAAATATGAGTCTGGCAGGGGGTTGGCCGCGTCTAAGACGTCTTGGACCCACATATTCGTGTTTGGGAGATCAAGCTCTTTATTTTGGCATTAGTCCCAAGTGGTTATACCAAAAATTCAAAAAACGGATTTTTTCCGTTTTTTAAGGGCGTCTGGCAGGGGGTTGGCCGCGTCTAAGAAGTCTTGGACCCACATATTCGTGTTTGGCAGATCAAGCTCTTTATTTTGGCATTAGTCCCAAGTGGTTATACCAAAAATTCAAAAAACGGATTTTTTCCGATTTTTAAGGGCGTCTGGCAGGGGGTTGGCCGCGTCTAAGACGTCTTGCACCCATATATTCGTGTTTAGGACATCAAGCTCTACATTTTAGTGCCAAGCTTAATTGGTTATATCAATTAAAACAAAAACGGGTTTTTTGTCGTTTTTTGAGCGCGTCTGGCAAGCGGTTGGCCGCCTGCAAAACGTCTTGGACCCACGGATTCGTATTTAGGGAGTAATTTCCTTTATCTGGAGACTAGTTTCAAGTGGTTATCACAATTATCCCAAATTTCAAAAAAATTGAGTTTTTAACATAGTATTACTCACCTGAGCCGCCACCACCGGCTGCAAGACTTTCATTTTTGAAATAAGAAATTTCCAAACTTTTTAGGGGTACTCATCTATTTTGGTTATCATCCACACCCAAAATTTGCAGCGGGCTCTTAGACTATAACCCCCATATTAATAAATACCGCATAGTGGCGAATTAGCTCTAAAACATATTTTAAGTCGTAAATATTATTAATAAACATATCTTAGCTTTCACTGACATGTTTTAAGGAGCGGATAACTTAATTCAACGAATTCGGCGTATAGAGAGTGGTTAACTTGCACACACAGTTAATTTACTATACACATATTTCAAATTCACGTATACCAACAAAAAGTTCGATTGGACGCGAGAAATTTAAAAGCTGGAAGCAGCGTTGCCAACCACTTTTGACGAAAAAATGCCTAACTTTTAAGAAAAATATGCCTTTTCCAATAAATAATGCCTAAAATATTTTTTTAATGCAAAGTTGAACAATAAATTAAAATATAAACACAAATATAAAAAAATAAACAAACAAATTTTAAAAAATTTAAATTATCAGAAAAAAATGTTAACAAAATTCATGACATTTTAGTTTCATAAGTAGGTTCAAAGTATTGACCACAAAATAAACATAGTTTTAGTCCTCATATCGCCTTGGTCCTTAATATTATACATTGATTTTTGATGCCCCTATTATGTAAGTAAGACAACTCAACTCAACTTAATTGAGTTGAGTTGTCTTCAATTCAACTCAAGTTTCACACAACCCAAACTAACTAACAATTTATAAACAACCACTGCCATCTTTGTTGTGTTTTGACAGACAACTTTTCTATCAAGGTTGTGTATGACAATACGGACAATACCGAATTTTGAATTGCATAAAACCA
Source organism: Cheilosia scutellata (assembly GCA_955612985.1). NCBI lineage: Eukaryota > Metazoa > Arthropoda > Insecta > Diptera > Syrphidae > Cheilosia > Cheilosia scutellata. The sequence goes on along the minus strand of OY015312.1, from coordinate 81,086,570 downwards.
AGAGACAACTCAACTTTAGTTGTCTTACATAATAGGGGTATGAAACAAGGATATGTTTATTTGAATTGCAGATCATAGCAGTTTTTGTCTTTGTCGACTTAGTGTACAGAATTCCACTTAAAGTTTTTTAACGTCGTTTTCCATTGGGCAAAAAGAAGCGTCCGGGAGCGTCCGGAATCAAGAAAATCACTTCTGAAACCGTTCCATTGGCGCTAAAAATACTCTTCTATTGATTCTGAGGAGAGAATTTCGCTTCTCGATTTGAAGTCAGAATCCACTCGAGAAGCACTTACACAAGTGCATTTTATGTATTTTATACAAGCCAGTTGGCAGCAGCCATGTAGTAATTTTTGACGTTTCACCAATACGTGAGTGTAGTCAGCCAGAAGCAGTTTTCTTGTTCCATTGGATTTCGGAATGAGTGAATCCCCGAGTGAAACCAATGGAAAACGACATAAGAATGTTTAAAAAAAATAAAAAGTCAGTATGTTGAATCAAAAAAATTTTAAAAAAATATTTGAAATAAATAAAGATGCCTTTTTGAAGAAAAACAAGCCTTAAAGCCTTAGCTAATGAAATAATGCCTAAAAGGCATGAAAAAGCCTTAGTTGGCATCGCTGGCTGGAAGAGAATTTCAGAGAGAATCTAAAATTCGCAAACGAAAATGCTCTGAGCATGATAGTGTCAGCTGATGGAATATGACAGATTTACAACCATGTTTAGTACAGTTTGGACGCAGTGCTGCCGTGCGTTTAGTGATAAAGAGTGGATAGCTAATATGGATATAAGATGTATTTATTAATAATAAAAGTTATCAAACGAATAAGTCCACTATCCGTATGGTAGCTAAAAGATGTTTTAAAGATCGGATAGGGCTTTTTTATTAATTCCGCTGAGTATTTTGGGTGGTATTCACCAAGCAATATTAGGGTTGTGTCTGTACTAATTCAAATGTTCGAAATTCCTCTCATTTTCGAACTCGCTCTTTTTCGCGACAACTGTCATGTCATCGACACCGTGCAGTGTTCCTATATCCATTGGATAGTTTTTCCCTCAAGCAGTTACGATTTTTACCTTTGTTCCCAGAACCTCTATAAATAAATCCCATATGTTTACTCTTTTATTATTTGTTTCTGAGAAAAGACAATTGTTATTTTATTCAACATAACGTTTTTTATTAACCAAATATTTATCAATTTAGTAACATCTTCAGAATATCGAGTTATAATTCATTAAATAAATAACATTCAGAGTTCACGCATAATTGTCCAATGTATACTATGTACATAATATTACATTCGATGACTTTTGCAGTAGCGTCTGTCTCTAGAAGACAATTTTTTTGTCTGAAATTTTATTAGAAAGAAGAAAAATCCCATGATATTAGAACACTGTCCAATCATTCAATGGTCTACTACGAATAAATTATTTTGCGAAACAAACAGATATGGCTTAAAATATTGCCTTCCAAATTTGTAAAATCATTATTGACAATACAAAATGAATAAACTTAAGATAAAATTAGAATTTATAAAAAAATAATAGTAAAACCCAAATTTCAAAATGCTTTCATATTTAAGTCAAATATGACAGCGCGCGCTCTGACTTCATGTTCGAATTCGAACAACGAACCGCTCGTAGTCATAACTTAGGAGTGGTTTTGGGACCACTCGTAAGTCTTACGAGCGCTCGTAAATATGCACTAATAGCGGTTGGTGAATAGGTTTACGAAGCTCTTAACTTACGAGTGGTTGGTGAATACCACACTATTATGTCTAATATAGATACCTTAAAATGGGAGCGTAAAACTGGATGTTATCTGCTTAGAATAAGTTTATTTGTGGTTACTTTTGGATTTTTAATACATATCTAATCTACTAACAACCTACTAAAGTTTTGAGCTTTACAAAAATATAACGTTTGTGTATATAGATCGGGTTTTGTGTAGTAATTTTTGAGATATGTAAACATATAATTAAAACTGATTTATTTTCATTCTTTGAGAAAAATTAAGTATATCTCGTCAATAAAGTGGTTGAAAAACCTACTCAAGATGAGCAGTAGCAATTTATTTAAGCGGGGATATTTTTCTCTGTATTTTTGATCACATGAAATTGTTAGTTCTTTTCTTTACATTTTTTTTATAAATCCAATTATTGAAGAATACGTTTTTATTATTTTGCTTTTATTTAATTAATGAATTATTGATCTACACTTAATATTGAAATTAATTTACCTAACTACATAAATATACCTAACTTGATTTTATAATTTTGTATTAACAAACATTTGTAAACATACCCTATGGTTCTTTAGCCTTTCGATGTTGCTTTTGCCGAATGATTTTGTTGCACTAACCGCTAACGCACGTTATATTTGCCATGTGATTAGCTAACATAAACCCGTACGCGAAAAGGAGAAGGTGATAAAGCAAAGAGGCATCGCGCGGTTACGAAGATTATAATCGGTCTCTTTCGTCTAGCAACCACCAACGAAGGCAACATCTCCGCTCCCAAAGAACCATTGGGTAGATAATTAGTTTGATTTGCATAAGGAAAAATAAATTGAATTTTTATAACGTTTTCGAAATCGCTTCGTTTTTTATTTTTTACACTTTTTTAATTGCAAAACATGGTCCTTCAGTAACCGGATTTCGTATTCGTTGAGAAATAAGTCGCGTACGGACATATTGCATTAAATATCTCGAGTTTAATAACGTACATTTTGGTGGTTGCTAGAAATTTACACACATACTTGGAAGCTGCATACAGTGGCCTATTTCACCAACTTAGAAATTGTTGTTCACAGGCATTTTATTAACAAATTTGTGCAAAAATAAATTTTTTCTGTTTCACAAAAAGTTTGTATTACAAATTTGTATTTGTTGTTTACAAAGGAAATTTGTAGAAATTTCATTCAAAAGTTAATTTTCTTTGTTGCTTACAAGTGCAAATATGCTAAAATTCATATTTTTTTCAAGTTTGTGTTTCACGTTTCACCAAATCAAGACATTTTACAAATTTGTTCAATTACTGAAAATTGCTTACAATAGAAAGATCGTGTGTCGATTTAGTAACAATTTGTATTTTTCCAAAGGAATAGTTTTTCAAACCTAAAAATGTCTTCATGTCGAAGGCATAGTAACACCGATAGTGATGTAATGCCGTTTTCGTTTGGTACAAAATAAGCAATCTTTTTCGAAGACGACGTGGGGAACATATATTCGGAATATTTATTATGAGATTTCTTTTATAATTATTTGAAAATGTAGGTAATTGTAAAACTTGCAAGTTGCAACCGCTCTACGAAAAAAATATCTTCACAACAAAAAAGGTAAACAACGTTTGGCCGCTACACCACCAAAACCAACAAAGAACAGCTTATTTTTTTGTTCGATTGGACAGCCGAAATCTAAAACACAAATCTGAGAATCCCAAACGAGAATGCCATAAGTTTGTTCTAAATAGCCGAAGGCAAACTTATGACTACGAATTAACTACCTACGAAATTTCAGATTCTTTTGTTTTCAAAGAAAAGTTTCGGTTAAAACGTGCTAAGGCAGAGGAAATAAAGGACCACTCACATGAAAGCGAACGAACGAATTGATGAATGCGAACAAACCACTTTTGATGCATTTGTGAACAGAAAATTGCACATTTTTCTATTCCAAGAGAAGGAAAGGATTATTAATTATCCCATCAAAATGTATTAGGAAAACAAGTTTAAAAATAGATTAAACAACGAAATTCGAATTCCAAACTTTTTGTCGCACTCATCACTCAGTTGGTCGCACTCATCTAAATAGTCCTTCAGAAAAATTGGACCGCGGCGCGGATTGCAAATCAGTCTGAAAAAAAACTTTTGACTGACACCGATACATCAATTTCTAACAGGTTAGAACAATTAATAAAACATTAACAGTTAACAAATTTGAAAATGTATTCAACAAATACAAATTTGTAATTATAATTGTAATTTGGTGAAATAGGCCACAGAATGGTTGTTCACAAATTCTAACATAATATTAAAACCTTCTTGCACACATAGTTGCTTGCGGTTGTTGACATTTTCGCAGCTGTCACGCTGATTTTTAAAGACCGAAAGCTACTATATAACATCAGAAAGAACTTTGGGACAGAAGATGACAAGACTGACAAAATTTTGGACATGTGTAATAGTATTCTAACAGCAAAGAACAAATTATTGACATTTACACCTATAAAAGCGAAGTGAGACATTAATGCTGTTTTTAAAAAATACATTCCTTAAAAAAAAAAAACAATCCAATTTATAAACTTAAATGAATCGCAATAGATTGGGAATGACGGGCAAAAATAATGGGATCGTAGGATTAGGTATGAAAAAGGATTATAATTTCCAAGGTTTCTGTCTTATCAATGTAATCACTAGGAAGCTCTGTGCTTTAAAATTTGGAATTTTCCGAATGTTATTGATATATGCAATAAAATTGTTAGTGGTAGAAGGGTTCAAAGAATATTAGTCTCTGAATTATTGTTTGAGAGAATTGCATTAACAACAACTCGTAGAGAGAATTGCATTAACAACAACTCGCATTAACTACCAACTCACTTTGGTAGGAATCATAGCTATTTCGAACTACACCACTAATTCATCATCAGACTCCTTTAAGTGATTTTTTGAATAGTTTTGAATTCTGACAGTCAATTCTCCGTATATATCCACTTGGGAAGACATTTCTGTTTTCCCCTGTCAGGAAGTGAACTTGCACCTCGATTTTCTCGATTGACCAAGTGAATACCACTTGCGCTAATTGAGCGACGAATACAAGCCCGCCAACTGGTGATTAGAACGGAGGAGAAGACCAACCTCTGTGCGTAGTTGTTGCTACGAGGTGTTTTTGTTTATTGTCGTTCTCTCGGTTTTCTTCACCTCTTCCTCTCTTTTTTTCCCGCAAGCTGTGAGATTTTCAACAGATTCATACGAGTAGAGAGGTATTATTGGGAAGAATTCGTTGGCTAATACCCAGGCCATGGTTTTTTGTTAACTGAGTGGGGAAGCGAGGAGTAACATCGATTCTCGCATGAACAAGTCGGTTCATGGGGAACTGCTGTATTACACCGAAGTTCGATGGTTAAATAGGCATCTGGTTTTACAAGGATTTCGGGACTTATTTGACGAAGTAAAAGAAATACATCACGAACTTGATAATGAAGAGAGGTACGCTTTTTTGTCACATAGAACTAAAAACTTCAATGATTTTAATCTACAATTGCAATAAAAAACCAGCGTTTAGGCTGCAGGTCCATCTTAGACAGACGGACGAAGTGAATAGCGTGACCCACTTTTTTAAGTTCCCCTGTCATTAATTAAAATCTTGAAATAGAGTTCGAAATTTTGTACGAAAACAATATCTATCTTTCTCTGTGTACGTATACGAGAAAGTTAAAAGAAGACCGTAGCAGAAAATTCGACTCCTTGTGATGTCCTCTGCAAGGCACATAGTTCGGATTCCGAGGAATGCTTGTTTATGAGCAAAGAAGAGCATACGAACTTAAAAAAAAACGCCGTTTTTAAAAATGAGCTATAAAAACATCGTGACCTGCGATGACACTTTACTCCAATTGCAGTAGATCTACTTCACTTTTTCACAAATTTCAGAAATCTACTCCCTACTTCACTTATTTCTAATTTCCCATTATCTACTCCAATTTCAAATTTGTAATCCATATCTTTATTTTGTTTAATAAAAAAATATTTCCAAATTTTCTAAAATGGTTTTTTAGGCCATTAAGTAAGTAAGTAAGTATGTAGCCACTTTATAGATTAGTTTATTGGGATTTATCTGTAAATTGTTAGAACTATGTATATGGCGAATTAGTAGGTAGAAAACATAATGATCAGATTAAAAATAACTCGGAGCGTAGACGAATTTCGAAACATATTTCATAGATCCAATATAAAATAGATATATATTTTGGGCTCTTGATGTTAAAACAAGACTTAAACCAACCTTACGAGGACTTTTCACCCTACAATTTCACCCTATAAATTTCCTAACTACGACTGCTATAGATCTCTCTTGACAGAAGGTATATGAGCGCCTCAATAGGTGTCATTACGGGACACTGCCTTATGGTCAGGCATGCAACAAGGCTTGTCGTATTATCAAACGATTTTTATAGAAGTTGTTTGGACGAAGAGGAGGACGAGGATACTATTCATCGCTTTCTCTGAACTTTTCCTGTTCTCTTCCGAAAACGGAAACTCCATTTGGGAGCTTTCTATTACAATGATTCGTAGTCTCCTATGCTTCATTAGAAGCTCAAATTGGTTCAACGAGTAGGACGAAACTTCTAGATTCATGTAGTATCACGAGACGGGACCTTATACCTTTTGTCGGCAGCCACTTCAACCTATCCTAACCATGTCTATGAAATATTGGTTTTAGTTATAGGATAGAATAGTTTGGGGACTTAGTTCTGAGCTATGCGCCCATGCCCCATATTCGCAAAATGAAAACATTTCGGCTTTCTACCTTCAAAAAGGTTTATGTATTGGTAAAGTCGCTTTTTGAAAATCTACTCCCGTTTTCCCAATCTACTCCACATTTTTAGGCAATTCTACTCCAGAAATTTTTTCAGAAGTGGCATCGCTGATCGTGACTGCATATCTGAAGAGAACTTGGATGCCCGTTTGAGACTTAAGGCTAAACTACATTCAACACAAAGTAAAGTACTTGCACGAAAATGTTTTTTCCCTTTCCACACCATTTCAAATCTGTATTTTTCTCTCAACTTTTCACAAAGTGTGTTACTTGAAAGTTAGCTATACCTCTAACTTTCAAGTGGCACACTTTGTGAAAGCGCCATAAAAACTACTACATGCACAAAAAAAAGTTTGCGCTAATTACTGAGATCGTCATTAGAGGCCTCTGATGCGACTAGAATGTCGCATTTTTGTTTCCGGTTTACCATGGAAAAGAACAATTATTGCAGAAAATACCATAGAAAAGAACCATTATTGCAGAAAATACCATGGAAAAGAACCATTATTGCAGAAAATTGCAGTGTTTTAATTTGGCTTACTTTCGTGTCAGAGCAAGCTTTTTAAATAAATATCTTACCAGAAGGGGGCAACTGCGTTTGTGTGTGAGCTTGCACTTTTTCACTTTTTGACTTTTTTCCGAATGTAGTTAAGCCTTTATTGTTTGAGAGAATTACATTAACAACAACTCGTAGACACAGTCACTTTGGTAGGAATGATAGCTATTTCGAACTACACCACTAATTCAGGGTCAATCCCAAACAAGCGAGAATCGTTGTTACTCCTCGCTTCCCCACTCGGTTCAAAGAATATGTGCTTTTCAATTAGAAAAAAACAAGTCGGTTCATGGGGAACTGCTGTATTACACCGAAGTTCGATGGTTAAATAGGCATCTGGTTTTACAAGGATTTCGGGACTTATTTGACGAAGTAAAAGAAATACATCACGAACTTGATAATGAAGAGAGGTACGCTTTTTTGTCACATAGAACTAAAAACTTCAATGATTTTAATCTACAATTGCAATAAAAAACCAGCGTTTAGGCTGCAGGTCCATCTTAGACAGACGGACGAAGTGAATAGCGTGACCCACTTTTTTAAGTTCCCCTGTCATTAATTAAAATCTTGAAATAGAGTTCGAAATTTTGTACGAAAACATTATCTATCTTTCTCTGTGTACGTATACGAGAAAGTTAAAAGAAGACCGTAGCAGAAAATTCGACTCCTTGTGATGTCCTCTGCAAGGCACATAGTTCGGATTCCGAGGAATGCTTGTTTATGAGCAAAGAAGAGCATACGAACTTAAAAAAAAACGCCGTTTTTAAAAATGAGCTATAAAAACATCGTGACCTGCGATGACACTTTACTCCAATTGCAGTAGATCTACTTCACTTTTTCACAAATTTCAGAAATCTACTCCCTACTTCACTTATTTCTAATTTCCCATTATCTACTCCAATTTCAAATTTGTAATCCATATCTTTATTTTGTTTAATAAAAAAATATTTCCAAATTTTCTAAAATGGTTTTTTAGGCCATTAAGTAAGTAAGTAAGTATGTAGCCACTTTATAGATTAGTTTATTGGGATTTATCTGTAAATTGTTAGAACTATGTATATGGCGAATTAGTAGGTAGAAAACATAATGATCAGATTAAAAATAACTCGGAGCGTAGACGAATTTCGAAACATATTTCATAGATCCAATATAAAATAGATATATATTTTGGGCTCTTGGTGTTAAAACAAGACTTAAACCAACCTTACGAGGACTTTTCACCCTACAATTTCACCCTATAAATTTCCTAACTACGACTGCTATAGATCTCTCTTGACAGAAGGTATATGAGCGCCTCAATAGGTGTCATTACGGGACACTGCCTTATGGTCAGGCATGCAACAAGGCTTGTCGTATTATCAAACGATTTTTATAGAAGTTGTTTGCACGAAGAGGAGGACGAGGATACTATTCATCGCTTTCTCTGAACTTTTCCTGTTCTCTTCCGAAAACGGAAACTCCATTTGGGAGCTTTCTATTACAATGATTCGTAGTCTCCTATGCTTCATTAGAAGCTCAAATTGGTTCAACGAGTAGGACGAAACTTCTAGATTCATGTAGTATCACGAGACGGGACCTTATACCTTTTGTCGGCAGCCACTTCAACCTATCCTAACCATGTCTATGAAATATTGGTTTTAGTTATAGGATAGAATAGTTTGGGGACTTAGTTCTGAGCTATGCGCCCATGCCCCATATTCGCAAAATGAAAACATTTCGGCTTTCTACCTTCAAAAAGGTTTATGTATTGGTAAAGTCGCTTTTTGAAAATCTACTCCCGTTTTCCCAATCTACTCCACATTTTTAGGCAATTCTACTCCAGAAATTTTTTCAGAAGTGGCATCGCTGATCGTGACTGCATATCTGAAGAGAACTTGGATGCCCGTTTGAGACTTAAGGCTAAACTACATTCAACACAAAGTAAAGTACTTGCACGAAAATGTTTTTTCCCTTTCCACACCATTTCAAATCTGTATTTTTCTCTCAACTTTTCACAAAGTGTGTTACTTGAAAGTTAGCTATACCTCTAACTTTCAAGTGGCACACTTTGTGAAAGCGCCATAAAAACTACTACATGCACAAAAAAAAGTTTGCGCTAATTACTGAGATCGTCATTAGAGGCCTCTGATGCGACTAGAATGTCGCATTTTTGTTTCCGGTTTACCATGGAAAAGAACAATTATTGCAGAAAATACCATAGAAAAGAACCATTATTGCAGAAAATACCATGGAAAAGAACCATTATTGCAGAAAATTGCAGTGTTTTAATTTGGCTTACTTTCGTGTCAGAGCAAGCTTTTTAAATAAATATCTTACCAGAAGGGGGCAACTGCGTTTGTGTGTGAGCTTGCACTTTTTCACTTTTTGACTTTTTTCCGAATGTAGTTAAGCCTTTATTGTTTGAGAGAATTACATTAACAACAACTCGTAGACACAGTCACTTTGGTAGGAATGATAGCTATTTCGAACTACACCACTAATTCAGGGTCAATCCCAAACAAGCGAGAATCGTTGTTACTCCTCGCTTCCCCACTCGGTTCAAAGAATATGTGCTTTTCAATTAGAAAAAAACAAGTCGGTTCATGGGGAACTGCTGTATTACACCGAAGTTCGATGGTTAAATAGGCATCTGGTTTTACAAGGATTTCGGGACTTATTTGACGAAGTAAAAGAAATACATCACGAACTTGATAATGAAGAGAGGTACGCTTTTTTGTCACATAGAACTAAAAACTTCAATGATTTTAATCTACAATTGCAATAAAAAACCAGCGTTTAGGCTGCAGGTCCATCTTAGACAGACGGACGAAGTGAATAGCGTGACCCACTTTTTTAAGTTCCCCTGTCATTAATTAAAATCTTGAAATAGAGTTCGAAATTTTGTACGAAAACAATATCTATCTTTCTCTGTGTACGTATACGAGAAAGTTAAAAGAAGACCGTAGCAGAAAATTCGACTCCTTGTGATGTCCTCTGCAAGGCACATAGTTCGGATTCCGAGGAATGCTTGTTTATGAGCAAAGAAGAGCATACGAACTTAAAAAAAAACGCCGTTTTTAAAAATGAGCTATAAAAACATCGTGACCTGCGATGACACTTTACTCCAATTGCAGTAGATCTACTTCACTTTTTCACAAATTTCAGAAATCTACTCCCTACTTCACTTATTTCTAATTTCCCATTATCTACTCCAATTTCAAATTTGTAATCCATATCTTTATTTTGTTTAATAAAAAAATATTTCCAAATTTTCTAAAATGGTTTTTTAGGCCATTAAGTAAGTAAGTAAGTATGTAGCCACTTTATAGATTAGTTTATTGGGATTTATCTGTAAATTGTTAGAACTATGTATATGGCGAATTAGTAGGTAGAAAACATAATGATCAGATTAAAAATAACTCGGAGCGTAGACGAATTTCGAAACATATTTCATAGATCCAATATAAAATAGATATATATTTTGGGCTCTTGATGTTAAAACAAGACTTAAACCAACCTTACGAGGACTTTTCACCCTACAATTTCACCCTATAAATTTCCTAACTACGACTGCTATAGATCTCTCTTGACAGAAGGTATATGAGCGCCTCAATAGGTGTCATTACGGGACACTGCCTTATGGTCAGGCATGCAACAAGGCTTGTCGTATTATCAAACGATTTTTATAGAAGTTGTTTGGACGAAGAGGAGGACGAGGATACTATTCATCGCTTTCTCTGAACTTTTCCTGTTCTCTTCCGAAAACGGAAACTCCATTTGGGAGCTTTCTATTACAATGATTCGTAGTCTCCTATGCTTCATTAGAAGCTCAAATTGGTTCAACGAGTAGGACGAAACTTCTAGATTCATGTAGTATCACGAGACGGGACCTTATACCTTTTGTCGGCAGCCACTTCAACCTATCCTAACCATGTCTATGAAATATTGGTTTTAGTTATAGGATAGAATAGTTTGGGGACTTAGTTCTGAGCTATGCGCCCATGCCCCATATTCGCAAAATGAAAACATTTCGGCTTTCTACCTTCAAAAAGGTTTATGTATTGGTAAAGTCGCTTTTTGAAAATCTACTCCCGTTTTCCCAATCTACTCCACATTTTTAGGCAATTCTACTCCAGAAATTTTTTCAGAAGTGGCATCGCTGATCGTGACTGCATATCTGAAGAGAACTTGGATGCCCGTTTGAGACTTAAGGCTAAACTACATTCAACACAAAGTAAAGTACTTGCACGAAAATGTTTTTTCCCTTTCCACACCATTTCAAATCTGTATTTTTCTCTCAACTTTTCACAAAGTGTGTTACTTGAAAGTTAGCTATACCTCTAACTTTCAAGTGGCACACTTTGTGAAAGCGCCATAAAAACTACTACATGCACAAAAAAAAGTTTGCGCTAATTACTGAGATCGTCATTAGAGGCCTCTGATGCGACTAGAATGTCGCATTTTTGTTTCCGGTTTACCATGGAAAAGAACAATTATTGCAGAAAATACCATAGAAAAGAACCATTATTGCAGAAAATACCATGGAAAAGAACCATTATTGCAGAAAATTGCAGTGTTTTAATTTGGCTTACTTTCGTGTCAGAGCAAGCTTTTTAAATAAATATCTTACCAGAAGGGGGCAACTGCGTTTGTGTGTGAGCTTGCACTTTTTCACTTTTTGACTTTTTTCCGAATGTACCTATAGTTAAGCCTTTATTGTTTGAGAGAATTACATTAACAACAACTCGTAGACACAGTCACTTTGGTAGGAATGATAGCTATTTCGAACTACACCACTAATTCAGGGTCAATCCCAAACAAGCGAGAATCGTTGTTACTCCTCGCTTCCCCACTCGGTTCAAAGAATATGTGCTTTTCAATTAGAAAAAAACAAGTCGGTTCATGGGGAACTGCTGTATTACACCGAAGTTCGATGGTTAAATAGGCATCTGGTTTTACAAGGATTTCGGGACTTATTTGACGAAGTAAAAGAAATACATCACGAACTTGATAATGAAGAGAGGTACGCTTTTTTGTCACATAGAACTAAAAACTTCAATGATTTTAATCTACAATTGCAATAAAAAACCAGCGTTTAGGCTGCAGGTCCATCTTAGACAGACGGACGAAGTGAATAGCGTGACCCACTTTTTTAAGTTCCCCTGTCATTAATTAAAATCTTGAAATAGAGTTCGAAATTTTGTACGAAAACATTATCTATCTTTCTCTGTGTACGTATACGAGAAAGTTAAAAGAAGACCGTAGCAGAAAATTCGACTCCTTGTGATGTCCTCTGCAAGGCACATAGTTCGGATTCCGAGGAATGCTTGTTTATGAGCAAAGAAGAGCATACGAACTTAAAAAAAAACGCCGTTTTTAAAAATGAGCTATAAAAACATCGTGACCTGCGATGACACTTTACTCCAATTGCAGTAGATCTACTTCACTTTTTCACAAATTTCAGAAATCTACTCCCTACTTCACTTATTTCTAATTTCCCATTATCTACTCCAATTTCAAATTTGTAATCCATATCTTTATTTTGTTTAATAAAAAAATATTTCCAAATTTTCTAAAATGGTTTTTTAGGCCATTAAGTAAGTAAGTAAGTATGTAGCCACTTTATAGATTAGTTTATTGGGATTTATCTGTAAATTGTTAGAACTATGTATATGGCGAATTAGTAGGTAGAAAACATAATGATCAGATTAAAAATAACTCGGAGCGTAGACGAATTTCGAAACATATTTCATAGATCCAATATAAAATAGATATATATTTTGGGCTCTTGGTGTTAAAACAAGACTTAAACCAACCTTACGAGGACTTTTCACCCTACAATTTCACCCTATAAATTTCCTAACTACGACTGCTATAGATCTCTCTTGACAGAAGGTATATGAGCGCCTCAATAGGTGTCATTACGGGACACTGCCTTATGGTCAGGCATGCAACAAGGCTTGTCGTATTATCAAACGATTTTTATAGAAGTTGTTTGCACGAAGAGGAGGACGAGGATACTATTCATCGCTTTCTCTGAACTTTTCCTGTTCTCTTCCGAAAACGGAAACTCCATTTGGGAGCTTTCTATTACAATGATTCGTAGTCTCCTATGCTTCATTAGAAGCTCAAATTGGTTCAACGAGTAGGACGAAACTTCTAGATTCATGTAGTATCACGAGACGGGACCTTATACCTTTTGTCGGCAGCCACTTCAACCTATCCTAACCATGTCTATGAAATATTGGTTTTAGTTATAGGATAGAATAGTTTGGGGACTTAGTTCTGAGCTATGCGCCCATGCCCCATATTCGCAAAATGAAAACATTTCGGCTTTCTACCTTCAAAAAGGTTTATGTATTGGTAAAGTCGCTTTTTGAAAATCTACTCCCGTTTTCCCAATCTACTCCACATTTTTAGGCAATTCTACTCCAGAAATTTTTTCAGAAGTGGCATCGCTGATCGTGACTGCATATCTGAAGAGAACTTGGATGCCCGTTTGAGACTTAAGCCTGAACTACATCGAAACAAAAGTGAAAAAAAGTACAAAAAAGTAAACGAAATCATTTGTCCTACTTCATCATATAGTAAACTCTGTATATTTTCTCTCAATTTAAAATTTTGTGTGTGCTGAAAGCTTGAACATGTTCCAGCTTTCAATTTTCACAAAGTTCTTATAACCAATACACTCAATAAAATCGTTACAGACTTTCCGCCAGATCACGTTCAAATCACATAATTCCTATGAGTTTCACAAGTAAAAGCTCTTAGATTTATTAGTTCCGATTTTACTCATAGATGTTTTGTCAATAGTCATGTGTTTTCGATGAAATAAACAATAAAAAGCTCAGAGCTTTAGTAGTTCAGATTTTACTCATAGATGTCACGTAAATATGCGTGTGTTTTCGATGAGTTTCCATGTTTTCACTTTTTTGTACTTTTTTCCACTTTTGTTTGGATGTAGTTCATACTTTAAGGCTAAACTACATTCAACACAAAGTAAAGTACTTGCACGAAAATGTTTTTTCCCTTTCCACACCATTTCAAATCTGTATTTTTCTCTCAACTTTTCACAAAGTGTGTTACTTGAAAGTTAGCTATACCTCTAACTTTCAAGTGGCACACTTTTTGAAAGCGCCATAAAAACTACTACATGCACAAAAAAAGTTTGCGCTAATTACTGAGATCACCATTAGAGGGCTCTGATTCGGCTAGAATGTCGCATTTTTGTTTCCGGTTTACCATGGAAAAGAACAATTATTGCAGAAAATACCATGGAAAAGAACCATTATTGCAGAAAATACCATAGAAAAGAACCATTATTGCACAAAATTGCAGTTTTTTAATTTGGCTTACTTTCGTGTCAGAGCAAGCTTTTTAAATAAATATCTTACCAGAAGGGGGCAACTGCGTTTGTGTGTGAGCTTGCACTTTTTCACTTTTTGACTTTTTTCCGAATGTAGTTGAGCCTTTACAAACTTAGTCAACGATTAGCAGTGTCAAGGCTAAACTACATTCAACACAAAGTAAAGTACTTGCACGAAATTTTCCCTTTCCACACCATTTCAAATCTGTATTTTTCTCTCAACTTTTCACAAAGTGTGTTACTTGAAAGTTAGCTATACCCCTAACTTTTAAGTGCCACACTTTTTGAAAGCGCGATAAAAACTACTACGTGCACAAAAAAAGTTTGCGCTAATTACTGAGGTCGGCATTAGAGGGCTCTGATGCGACTAGAATGTCGCATTTTTGTTTCCGGTTTACCATGGAAAAGAACCATTATTGCAGAAGATACCATGGAAAAGAAATATTATTGCAGAAAATACCATGGAAAAGAACCATTCTTGCACAAAATTGCAGTTTTTAATTTGGTTTACTTTCGTGTCAGAGCAAGCTTTTTAAATAAATATCTTACCAGAAGGGGGCAACTGCGTTTGTGTGAGAGCTTGCACTTTTTGACTTTTTTCAAGAATGGCAGTTGTTTTCAACAGCAGTCATTGCCTCTGCAGGACATGTTTGCGGAGTGAAGCGACTCGGTGTGGCAGGCTGGTGGAAGAAAAGAACCGCGTGGTTTAAAACGCCCGGAGTTTAAGAAGCCATCAGAGAGAAGAAGAAGGATTTCAAGGTATGGATTGAGGCGCGAGGAACTTGCAAATTTGCTGTTAAAGCAGCCAAAGATCAATCTTGGAAGGAGTTCGGCGAGAAATTGGACCATGATCACAGATCTGCAAGCAAGGTGTTCTGGCAGACCATCCGCCGTCTTAGAGGAAGGAAGTGGAACATCATTGAAGGAGTCAAATCCAAAGATCCACTTCTTTCTAATGAGGAGGACATCTTGCGCAGATGGAGCGAGCACTTTTCTGAATTGCTCAATCCAATCCAGGGCATTGAGGATGACAGATCCATCGCCTTGAGTAGGGCGGAAAATAGACCCACGATAGAGGAAGTCACTTTTGCGATCAAATCGCTAAAAGCTGGCAAATCTGCCGGAGTTGATGAAATCCGGCCAGAAATGCTTAAGGCCTTAGGTGAAGAGGGAGTTAAGTGGCTCTCTCGTGTCATTAAAGTGGCCTGGGAATGCGGCGAAACTCTCAGCGATTGGCAGATTGGGGTGATTGTGCCCCTTTTCAAGAAAGGGGATAAAAGGGATTGCTCCAATTACAGGGGTATATCACTTTTAAGTTTCCCCGGTAAAGTCTTTGCCAAGGTGCTGGAAACGCGTTGCAGAGCTTTCACCGTGGGCGTTGGACTTCGCCAGGGGTGCGTCTTGCCTCCTCTCCTTTTCATTACTTATATGGACTGGATGTTACAGCGCAGTCTTGGCGAAGAATGTTTCGAATTGGGAGATCTGAGGATAAGTCATTTGCTCTTCGCTGACGACTTGGTCATCCTTGGGTACTCTCAGACTGAACTTCAGCGCGCACTCGATTGGTTTGTAGCCGTTTGTGTTGAAGCTGAGATGAAGGTTAACGTGAACAAATCTGAAGTGATGGTCGTCTCCAGAACGCCTGTTCTGTTCAATGCACTCTGCATGTTAGTGGAGTCCCATTGAAACAGGTGGAGAAGTTTAAGTATCTCGGGGTCTTGTTCACGAGTGATGGAAGGAGCAATGCTGAGTTTTGCTTCGGTGGTTTGGTCATGTTAAACGCATGTCCCCGACCAGGATTCCACGACGTGCTATGGAATCCGTACCATCAGGCAGGCGTCCTCTAGGTAGACCTAGGATGAGATGGTTAGATCAAGTCCATAATCCCTCCTCTACCCGTATGGGGATTGCCCTTGATGATTTGGAGTCGATGGCGGAGGATCGAGAGCTATGGAGGGTCCACTTGAGCAACCTACACCCGCGACCCACTTAATGGACAAGTGGACCATTTGAAAATGATGATGATGATGATGTACTTTACTTTGTGTTGAATGTAGTTTAGCCTTAAGAACTGCTGAATTGCTTAAATTTTAAGGACACTGGCGTAATGAGATATTTTTTATTTTTTAAGTAAACTTTTTTCCTTTTATTAATTTTTTGAATTCTGATAAAAAAAAATATCCACTAAAATTGTATTGTTTTCACGAAAACACTCGAAAACTTAATTGAAAACAGAAGTTTTCCCATACATATTACAGTTTTCAAAACGAGTTGTATGAAGTCGTTTTCTGATGCCACAACTAAATGGTATTTTCAGATGTCTTGATTTTGATTGTAGTTTATGTTAATTAGTTTATAAATTTTTGTGACCAATATTGCCAAGTGGACCGCGAAGTTTTGTAAAAGGTTATTAGTAGTCCGTCACCTGAAAAAGTTTGCCCACCCATGCTCTGGATGGAACAGAAAGCTGAATGTTAGCTCAAAATACTTGGTGAAGTATTGCCTAACAATTAAAAGCATATCTTGAATTGACATACATAGATTTATGAGAATAATGGCATGTTAAGCGTAGTAAGGTCGAAATAGAAAAGTTTGTTTTAAAAGTTGTTCAACCCTTATAGCCTTATAGGTAACCACAAGTAACGCTGCCAAACAGTCTATGTACACTGCCATCTGAACAACAGACGCTGATCCCAAAACTCGTGACATCGATCTCGAAGTGACAAGTGTTTGTGCGCCGTGTACTGTGCCGATAAGACAACTCCGAAGAAGCGATTTCAGCCATTCTTGAGCAGAATCTCCCACCCGATCTTATATCTATATGTCGTTTTCCGTTGGTTTCACTCGAGGATTCACTCATTCTGAAATCCAGTGGAATAAGAAAACTGCTTCTGGCGACTACACTCACGTATTGACGTCAAAAATTACTGTATGACTACTGCCAGCTGACTTGTATAAAATACATAAAATGCACTTGTGTAAGACCTGCTCGAGTGGATTCAGAATCAACATAAGAGTATTTTTTGCGCTAATGGAACAGTTTCAGAGGAGATTTTCTTGATTCCGGACGCCCCCGGACGCTTCTTTTTGCCCAATGGAAAACGACAATAAACTCGGATCAAAGTGAAGTCTATATCCCACCGGATCCGCGAGACCTCACCTATCAACAGACTACTTCACTTCCCGGCGTGTTTTTGTCATTTTTTTTCGGCCTATATCGCTATATACTATCTTTTATGTAATACTAATCTGAATCTAGGGATACCAAAATGGAAGCGATAGCCTTTACAGCTTTCCAACAGGTCGTGTGAAAGTAGGTATCACTTTTGCCATATCTCTTGGTATCAAACAACAATTTTTTCCTAGATTTGGATTATTATTATCTAAAAGATAACACATATCTTGAGGAATTCACTGCACAGTAAGACCTTCGTATAAACCTTTTTATTAAATATTCGCGAATTAAAACAAAACTTTTAATGAACCGAAACCGAAATGTCAAACGTCAAATGACACATGCGGCCAATGTCATTTTGACACAATCGATAGCAATTTCGATAGCATTTAAAGCAATCATAGATTGGTAGCACAGTTTTTATCTGAGCTAATGCATAAGCCTCGATGATTATCCGGGCTAACGAATCCTATATAGGATTGCGTATTTGTATGGAAAATGTGCTAAGCAAAAAAAAACGCGCCTAATATTGCAGGAATTAAGATGAAATTTGTTCAAAATAGTCAAAATATGCATATAACAATGTATTTTCAATTTTCTTGTCGTGGAATATTTTTGGAGATTTTTGTGGAAGAATTGTCTGTTGCATTAAATTCACATGTAGGTACATGCCTTCCCATGAAAGTCGTTTCAGGCCAGTCGCTCTTCAGAATTCATCGTGAACAGTCGACTTCGTTAGTGGTGTGTGATTAGCTAAGACAATCGTGATAAAGTGATTTGGATCATAAACATTCTGTAAGCCCTTTGGCGCAGTGAATTAAGCCTTATACCCTATATAACTCAGTCATCAAAAAATAGGGTCGCCTGAGGAAATCGATGCAACAACAGAATTGGTGAACAAAATTCTAAGTGAGGCATACGATAGGGCATGTCCTCTACGGACAATAAAGAATAGGAAGTCTCCACCTTGGTGGACAAAGGAGCTCTTCGAAATCCGTAGGAGAACCAGAGCTCTCTTTAATTTGGCTAAGACCACGAACTCCCAGACAGACTGGGATCTATACAAAGCCGGCCAGCGGAGATTCAAAAAGCCGTAATAAGTGCTAAACGCATTGCCTGGCGTACGTTCTGTAGTGACATCGAGAGCACCACAGAATCAGCTAGACTTAGGAAAATCCTGTGCAAAGAATCCGCAGTTCCGGGATACCTCAAAGACACTGATGGAACCTGGACACAATCCTGCGAAGAGACTCTTAGTCTGCTACTACAGACTCATTTTCCAGGATGCACTACGAATCAGACAAACCAGTCTAGATTTGACACCGCAACAGCGTCGGTTCCAGAAGAACTTATAACTGAAGATAAATTAAACTGGGCAATTGATACATTCTCCCCGTTCAAATCCCCCGGAGGAGACGGAATTTTTCCAATCATGCTCCAGAAAGCTAAGACCATTATTACGCCGGTCTTAAAAAGACTTTTTATTCGCAGTGTAGAATGTGGCTACATTCCTAAAGCCTGGCGAGAGGTCAAGGTCGTCTTCATTCCGAAGGCAGGGAAATCCAGTCACACCACCGCCAAAGATTTCAGGCCTATAAGCCTAACATCCTTTATGTTGAAAACCTAAACTAATGAACGTCTTTATACGCAGTCGACTGGATGACAGCGCGATTTCCACATCTCAGCACGCTTATATAAAAGGTAGAGGGGTGGAAACCGCGTTACATGAGGTCGTTAGTACTATAGAGAGGTCATTAATAGTCAAAGAATATACGCTAGCTGCGTTCCTTGACATTGAAGGAGCCTTCAATAATGTCAAAACGTGCGCTGTAAAAAGGGCACTACAAAACCTAAACGTTGACCAGTCCATCACTAATGTGATTGTTAACTTACTTAGTGAAAGAAACATCAACGCGAAATTAAGTGACACGGTCCTTAGAGTAACCGCTTCGAGAGGCACTCCACAAGGAGGGGTCATCTCCCCTTTACTCTGGGTACTTGTCATGAATGAGATACTAATGAAATTTAATAACATGGGTGTAACGGTAATAGCATATGCAGACGATGTAGTCCTGCTTGCAAAAGGTAAATTCTTACCGACCATTAGCGACCTACTAGCAAACTCACTAAGAGTGCTTAATACATGGACAAAACAATGCGGCCTTGGGGTTAACCCCCAGAAAACTGAGCTTGTCCTGTTCACCAACAAAAGAACAATACCACTATTCGAGCCACCAACCCTCGAGGGAATACCTCTAAAGGTGGCTGATAGGGCGAAATACTTAGGAATGATATTAGATAGAAAACTTAATTGGAAGCCGAATGTCAATGAAAGAGTGAAAAAGGCAGCTAATGCTTTCTACGCATGTAACCGTATCTTTGGCAGGAAGTGGGGACCGAACCCCAAAACAATCCTGTGGATGTACACGGCAATCGTGCGGCCTATACTCACATATGGCAGCGTAGTCTGGTGGCAAGCCGCGGGCAAGGCGACCAATCTTAAGTCAATGACAAAAATACAAAGACTAGCATGTATAGGGACAACCAGTGCGATGAGAACTACACCTACGGCTGGACTGGAGGCAATCCTCAATCTGACTCCTCTGGACCTATACATGGAGGAATCTGCTACCAAAAGTGCCCTAAGGATCAGCCAAACTGGTACTTGGAACCTGCGCAACTTTGGTCACGCACAGATTCTTGGGAAATACATTGGGAATGTTGTCACTTCTGACTATATGATCCCACATCTAAACTTTGATAGACCATTCTCCTGCTCGTTCCCGAGTAGAGATGAATGGAATACAGATGAACCCACAAAGAGGAAATCGATATCCATCTATACAGATGGATCGAAGATGGACTGTGGAACCGGTGCCGGTATATTCTCTGAGGAATTAAATATACACTGCTCAATCAGGCTTCCTGACAATTGCAGTGTCTTCCAAGCAGAGGTTCTGGCGATCGCGGAAGCGGCCCGTAAGGTGTCATTGTTGGCAATACCAAGAAATGATATTACCATTTTCATTGACAGCCAGGCGGCTATTAAAGCAGTTTCTGCTACTGAAATAAAATCAAAGTTAGTACATCGCTGCCGCGAAGAGCTAAAGGTTCTCTGCTCGCAGCACTCCACGGTCCTCTGCTGGGTCCCTGGGCACAGTGACAAAGCCGGCAATGAGAGGGCCGACGAACTAGCAAGAAATGGGTCTGCAATGGATCATGATCTAGCACTGCAGTCGGTGAAGCCACCACTCTGTAATCTTAGAGAGCGAGTGGAAAATAAAATTCGCATGAAAACCAACAACAGGTGGAAGGGGCTAACTACCTGTGAAGTATCACGGAAGCTTTGGCCTAAATACAACAGCGGCCGGACCATCAAACTTCTACAGTTCGACAGGTCATCGCTGTCCAAATTGGTAGGGGCCCTAACGGGTCATAACTTCCTAAGAAACCATACAATGAAACTAAATCTCAAAGATGACGATATATGTAGAGGCTGCGGAGACGAAGAGGTACATGAGGACACACCTCACTTCCTCTGTCACTGCCCGAGCCTCTGTCACTTGAGGAACAGAACACTTGGAAGTCATTACTTCCATGACCTACAAGAACTTTCTGATGTCTCACTTTTTAATCTTTACAGGTTTTTGAGGAAATCAGGATGGCTGGACAGCGTCGAGTAATCACCAGAGGAAGGGACATGAGGCTAACCACTCCAACATCACCGGTTAACCCCCACATAAAAGGGCATCACAATGGGTCCACAAGGACCTAAGTGTGGCACAGCAGAACATACCCTGCTCTGTCAACCCGTTAACCTAACCTAACCTATACCCTATTCACACCAAGCCGAAAACCGAGTTTTCGTCAAAAAAGTTTTGAAAACGCGTGGATGCATTCACACCGGACACCAACTAGTTTTCGTTTGACGTTTCAATTAGATGTGAAACTAGCTATGAAATTTTTGTGGCGACTAGACTTTTATTTTAGTTACTAAAATTCGCTCGTATTGACATAATATACAAACAAAATTATTTAAGGTACTTGATAATAGTTAACTTATGGTTAAATGCATAAAATAATTAACATAAGCAACAATCAAAACACCTGAAAATACCATTTAGTTGTGGCAGGTAGTGCTGCCGTTCTAAAATTATAAAAAAAACTGAATAATTTGCTCTTTATGGTGCAAAGATAACAAGAGATTCCACATTCTTACACAAAAAACTAGAAGAAACGACAGCCCTGAGAGAGAGAGCTATCCTGTCAGCAGTTTTGCTGAGCTCGCTGAATTTTCCAAACAACCTGCTTTTTCTGCTTCAACAACCCAACGATTGTACTTGTTTTCGTGGCGTTTTCATGGAAAACGACCTCAAACAACTCGTTTTGAAAACTGCAATATGTATGGGAAAACTTCTGTTTTCGACGAAGTTTTCGACAGTTTTCGCGAAAACCCAGTTTTCGGGTTGGTGTGAATAGGGTAATAGACTCTGGTTCGAGTCCCCGTGGGGGAAGTGTTCTTTTTTTTTTTTGAATTAAATAAATAACAATTAAAAGAAACCAAATACAAACAACAGTGGAAGTGCCGCAAGGCAATCAGGCGATGGACACTGGCCAGCCAATGGTCCCGCAAGGAGATGCCCCGTTGCCAAAGCGAGTGACAACAAAACCTGTCCAACAGCAGCAATTGGGAGCAGTGTTATTATTGATTTTACCGCGGAATGGTTTTGTAATTATATTTATATATGTATGTTGGTACAGGGATTAGTGCGCCGCTCGCAATGACCCCTTATTATAACGGAATGGGGAAAGGGGGAGTAGGTACAGCAAATGTCCACAGGCAACCACCAAAAATCACCAGTAGCAATCCACCAAATATAAAAGTTATAGAGTTGATTTTGCTTTTTTTTATTATCACGTTATCACAACGAAATTAAATAAAAAGTACACGAGTTTTTTCTTCTTCATTAAATACTAAGTAAATACTTTTTGTTGTCCCAGGCTTATGTTGTGAGTGTATCTATAATATAATTACTATAACTGTGTCGTCGAGTTTATGTATAAATTTGCTTAACTAATTTTTCTGTTTTAATTTAATTTCTAAAGTTTAGACATTATTGCCTGAGACGATGTGCAATACCGACCACACTTGAATATCAACTAAAACTAATTTTTAATTGTCTGATCTGCCTCCGAACATGCAATTTTTTTTTTACAGTACCTATCACCAGCGTTACCGATGGGCGACTTTAGTCGCCATTTGGCGACTTTTTTGATCTTTGGGCCCCCGGCGACGACTTTTCAAAAATTCTCTCTTTTGGCTCCTTTTTACAATATTGGCGACTTTCGGGCGACTATTTCCATAAAAGAAATCCTAAAAACTGTTGAACAACTCAAACAAATATGCTCTGTATCCATATAGTTAACCCATTTCAATATGATTCCACTGTTCAGCGCCAAGTTAAGTATGGTTTGTTTTACTTCTTCTCCCTCATTATTGCATCTTTGATTATGCAAACCAAACCTTCACTGAATAAAAATTGTGGAAAGGAGTTTTAAGTGATGAACGTTTTGTTAACTATTTTAAAGAACCAAATGTTAAAGAATTTTGGTTTAATTTAAATTTGATTTTTTTAATGGAATGATCTCAGAGAAATGTTTTATGAAAAGGAGGAAAAAGTGGCTAAAATAGTCATTTTTAGCAATTTTCAAAAAATCATAAAAAATATTAGCGAAGAGATTTTTGAAAAAATTGTTTTGCTGTCATTATTAGAATTGTTTGAAAAAACTTTTTGCATCAAAACATTTATTTTTTGGCCGAGGAAAAAAGTCAAAATAGTAGACTTTTACAAAATTTCTAAATTTTCAATGGGTACTTAATGGGTTAAGACAAGTTTTGTATCATTCAAACGGAATTTACATGACCTTTCCACTGATGCCAACATTTACATGAAGTAAGTTCAAATTATGATTAGAATTAACTTTAGTTTTGTCTTTTGTCAAAATACTTATGACCACCATTGTACTTACTCTGCCTCAGAGTAGTGCGTGTTCCACTGAGAATCTTACTAGTTCTTACTCAACGAATTTCTGGTACTAAGAAAAGAATTGAAAAAGCTGTCAGGCACTTGACAATTGACAGATGATTTAAAATTTGTCGTCCTATTTGGCATATGCAAGCAATTACTATTCGCTTTTGTGGTTTGACTTCATCAAAAAGATGTTCGATTAATACCGAATAACTTTCGCGCGCTAATATTGCTAACAAATTAGGAAATTATTCGCCTTTATCAGACATTTTAAAAACTTTTCACCGCTGCAATTTATGAATTGACAAACAAAAAGGTCACATCATATACTGCAATTTACGGAAAAACAAAATGCATCTGTCATTATTTTTAGATTACTACAAAAGCGTTCCCTAACTTTTTCGTAAGTTTCTCTCTCTGAGAAAGACTTTATCCCCACTGACATTTTGACAGTCTTTTCCATTCTTATTACAAAAGTAAAGAAAATACCTAATGAACATGTTTCGTTGAAAATACATCGAGTATTAAGTTTTATTTGTATGAGGCCCCTTTTTGAACTCTTGGCGACTTTTTTTGGCGACTTTATCATTTTGGCCATCGGTAACGCTGCCTATCACCGGTGAATGGTGATACCTTTGAGAACGCTGGCAGTGACCAGTTCACTCAGGTAATATGAATTCGTATAGATATAAGGTAGACACGCATAATATAGATAAGCGGGATATGCGAATAAGAGTAAGACTGTGTAATATGATTTGTGTATGATGGAAGTGACCAGTTCACTTCGCGAATTAGCGGGATCGTGGGAAAGGAATTTGGAAACGCAATTGTCGTATTAAACCATACGGAATTAGGAATCATATTAAGGTGATATAACACGATAAGAAATTATTGAGGCATATATAGAAATAGGAGAGGCATATATGCGCATGCAATGGTAATTTGAATTAGAGTAAAGGTAGGCATATTTACGTATGCAACAAATCCTTCCCTCTTAATAAAAGAGGATTATTCTTTGAAGAGGAATAATACTCAGAAACTAATATGTAATAGCATTAGAATATTCGGTACGACTTTGAAGGCAGATCAGAACAATATTTTACAAAGTTTTTTTTTTTTTTTTTTTATCATTACGTAGGTATTTTATGTTTTAACGTATAGTAATTTATGATATAATAATTACTATATTAGTTGTGCATAGATACATATGTAATTATTTTGGCAACAGAATTTTGTTTTTATAATAGGAATCTGTGTTCATTTATTTTTATTTTTATTATCGAAACCTATTTTACATCATTAGGTATGTATGTTTATGACATATACGGGTAGTTTATTGAAACTGGATTTACAAATTTAAAAATCTAATGATTTTGTTTGTTTGATAGTGTGTACTATGTATGCAGTTTAAATCTAATATTTATTTTATGTATATTAATATATAATGTTACATTTCTTAAATATATTTTTTATTTTTATTAAGCATTCATTTTTGGTGTAATAGTATAATGTATGTTTTTGTTTTTTTTTTTTATTATATTTTTATACTAGCTGAACGGATTTTGGTAGTGTAAGTGATCGAGTTAACGGTTTCCGGGGGGTTTCACTACATGAAGGTTCATTAGCCTTTGGGGGCTCTGTGGCGGGCTCTATAATCTGCATTTCTATGTCCTTTAAAGGAGTGCTTTTTTTACTCTGCCAGTTTCTTAATTTGATGGAAATAGTTTTAAACACTACAGCTAGTATTAGTCCTATTATTAGTAGACTAGAAATTGAGAGGGAAGTTATGGATAGGGTGCGGTGATTAGTAGCTTTGGTAGTCTCTTTTAGTTGCTCCAATTTATCTTGTATTTCCTCCAGGGATTGAGTGCTTTTGTGAATTATTTTATTTGTATCTGAACCTATTATTAATCGCGTTCGATTCAAATTTGTAGCAGAGGGGAGAAGGGAAGTAAGGTTTAAGCTGGAAAATTCTTCACTAGCAGGGGGGAAATATTGTGGTTGTACAATTAACAAAGTGGGACTTTAATTACCTTGATAATGGATTGTTTTATCGAGAACTTGCACTTCACATGGTTCGTTTATTGTTAGGATGCCTTGTCCTGTAAGTTTTGGGGTTGATAATACCTTCGAGCAGACTATGTGGAGTATGGTAGGGTTGGTAACTGAGTACAACCAAGTATTTGGCCTAGTCATTTTGATTAGTGTATCTTGCGAAGGGTATTGTACTCGATAATGGCATTGGGTGCTATCATTAAGGGGATTAAAGAATATTTTAACGATGCATTCGTTTGTGGCTATTGCTCGTGTTATGGGAATCTCTAGTTTTCCCACATAAGTGGTAACGTTCAACCCACGGGTAATTGTGATAAAAGATTTGATTTCTTCACCCTTAATTAGGAGAAACTCTTGGGATTCTATTTGCGTAGCTATATGGGAATACTTTATATCGGGTACTAAAGAATGTCCCGCTGAAAGGTGTATCGGGAAACAAAGAATTTTAAAAAATTGCATCTTGGGTAGTGCAAAAATAGGTAGGATAATTTTAACCACTAGTTTTTCCTGTAAGAGATGTGACTTAACTTCTGCTGTTTGGTATACCATTGACATGCATTTGTCTTCACAAATTGGGTTCGACCTTTTATAAATATTTGAGAAAGAATTTGGGGAAATTAATAATGGATGTATTTCATTGTTTCTGGAGGCTGATGATGTCAAGTAGAGTACTTTGGCGTGTTTCAATCTCGAGGACTTGTAGAAGGATACTTGTTACTATCTCCTGCCTCAACTGAATTTTAACGAAATCGTCAGTCAGGTTTATGACCTCGTTTATTTTGAGGCCAATTTGTTGTTGTCGGGCCATTAGGGTTCTTAAAGGTGTTTGAATTTGTTTAAGGGTGGTGCTAACTATGGAAATTTGTTGTTTGTTTAATTCAATTAGTTTTTGTTCGTCGCTTTGTAGTTGATCTAGTTTGCTGTAGATTTCCTCTTCATTTTCGTTATCCATCGTGCCAAAAAGGTAATGGAAAACGTTTCCTATGCCGTTGAAAAGAGACCTCGGGTGCCTGGATTTCGGGAGTAGCTCGTGGATTATTTTGGTACGACTTTTAATCGTTTCCGTTGCTGCATGAATGTGCCGTTGTTGCAGTTTGCAATAATCCGTGCTATTTTTGGTATTACAGAGCTGACTGACAAGGTGTTCCGCATGTTCGGCCAGCTGTGTTTGGTTGCTCAATTCGGATAAGTCTATTTCTGTGAAAACGGTCCATGTACCCATAAGTCGCCTAGGCCCTCGAATACCAAGCCTGTGTTATTGAGAGTATTTACCGTGTATGGTTGCGCGAAAGGTTGACCAACGGGAAGCATAATTATTAAGAAAATAATCATCAGCTCCATAATGTACTGTAGGGAGATGAAAAAGGAGAAGTCAGAAAGTAATACTTAACGGTGGGAAAGTGCGTTTAGAGTTAGTTTTATTTTGCATTATTCGTAGTAAGGCTTTAATCGGTTGTTATGGATCACAATTTCTTTTCTACCAAATTTGATGGCTGTGTTTACGGGTCCTTTTATACTTATTACTGGATAAGGCCCTCTCCATATCGGTGATAATTTTCCTTTTCGATTTTCGCTTTTGACGAGTACTTTATCCCCTATATAAAATGAATGAGGTCTTATTGTTCTGTCAAAATAGTTTTTCGACCTATGTTTGCTTGCTAAGAGGTTGCGTCGGGCTATGGAATACGATTTTTGAAGTCTATATCGTAGAAGATGGCAGTAATTTTCATGATTATATATGGGTTCAGGATCTCTTTTCAGATTAGACGGTATGTCAGGAGTGAACCCATATAGGCATTCCATGGGTGTGAGTTTAGTACTATCATGGATACTATTATTATAAACAAACGTCGCTGTTCGCAAAAACTGATCCCATGACTTGGGGTTTTCATCAGTTATGCTGCGCAAATATTCCACTATTGGCCGGTGTGCTCGTTCAAGTGCACCATTAGACTGGGGATGGTAAGCTGTTGTCTGTAATTTTTTTATCTTAAGTAATTTGCAGAGCCCTTTAAATAAGTCATTGAGAAAGTTTGTCCCCTGATCAGTTACAATCCGTTTAGGAATACCGAAACGTGTAATTATGTTATCGAAAACCACTTGCGCCACTGTTTGGGCCTCTGCATTTTGCATGGCATGGCAATCAACAATTTTCGTCAAATTATCCTGAAAAGTTAGAATATATAAATTTCCAGACTCTGACTGTTCTAATGGGCCTACGATATCTAAATAGACCTTATAGAAAGGTTTTTCGGCGATATCAGTGATCATCATTGGCATTCGTATCAAAGGTGTTGCTTTCATGGTCTGACATTTTTTACATTTTTTAATGTAATTTTTTATGTCTCTGAGCATGCACCGCCACCAATATTTTTTTCGAATTCGTTTATAAGTTTTTACTACGCCTTGATGACCGCCAAAAATCGAGTCATGATAGTCCTTGAGAATGGTTTGTATCTCCTCGGGGCTACTGATTACTTCTATGGGTTTTGCATTTACGGGTGGCAATTCCGTTGCGCTCGGTGTTATGGCAGCTTTTGATTTTTCAGAATCGCTTGGTTTGGTTTGATTGCTTTGAATAACCGTATGTGCTGGGTCAGGAGCTGTACTCTTTTTTTGTAATTGTAACCGCGTTACAGCATTACATGCTGCTGTATTTATCGGTACAATGTTGATTAGCTCGTTTGGTGGTTGGTGCACCTCGGCTTGTACTGTCATTGAAAAAGGCTCCGTAGTTTCTTGTGTATTTGACGGAGATGCTTTTAAATTCGCACACATTGTGCACTCTACAGGTTCTTTAATTGTTTGCTTCGCTTTTTCGGCTTCGTACTCATCATATGTTAGGATTTTGTCTGCAAAAGTACACTGTTTGGGTTCTTGTGCAGATTTTGCCACCTTAAATTGTGGAATTCTGCTAAGGGCATCAGCATTAGTATTGTATTTGCCTGGCTTATATTCTATTTTATAATCAAATTCCGACAATTTATGATGAAATCGAACGAGGCGAGTTGTAGGGTCTTTTACATTAAATACGCCCTTTAAAGGCTTATGATCTGTATATACAGTAAATTTGCGTCCTTGAAGGTAGCATCGGAAATTTCTGGTAGCCCATACAATCGCTAATAACTCTTTTTCAATAGTAGAGTAGTTACGTTCGGCTTTGTTTAAAGTGCGGCTAGCATATGCAATGGGCTGGTCTTTTCCTACGTCGCCTTGGGAAAGTACAGCCCCGATGGCTTCGCCACTGGCATCCGTCGTCAGATTAAAAGGCTTTGAAAAATCAGGGTAGATCAAGAGAGGGGGTGAGACTAAAAGTTCTTTAATTTTTTGAAATGCTATCTGACATTTGTCGGTCCAGTTGAATCTTACATCCTTACGGAGTAAGTTAGACAGAGGTCGAACTATTTTTGAAAACTGGGGTATAAATTTACGATAGTAGTTGGCGAATCCCAAGAAAGATTGGACGTGCCTAACTGTACGTGGAGGTGGAAAATTTTGAACAGTGGCAGTTGTGCTGGGATTCGGAAGTGCTCCTTTTTCTGAACATATATGTCCCAAATATATTACTTCCTTTTGTAGGAACCTGCACTTTTCCGGCTGCAACTTTAAATTATTTTCTCTTAGTCTGTTAAAGACCTTTTTCAGTTTGTTGTTATGATCTGTGAGATTTTTTCCGTATATGACGATGTCATCCAGGTATACAAAGCATTCTATGCCTTGTAACCCGGTAAGGACATAGTTCATCAAGCGTTGAAACGTAGCCGGTGCTCCTTTTAAGCCGAAAGGCATGCGCTTAAACTCATAATGTCCGTAGTTGGTGCTGAAAGCGGTTTTTGGTTGATCTTTGGGATCTACCAGAACCTGGTGGTAGCCACTGGCTAGATCGAGCGTGGAGAAATAACGGGAATGACCGAGTTGATCAAGTATGTCCTCATGTCAAGTATGTAGAGGGTACGCGTCACCTATGGTGCAATCATTTAGCTTGCGAAAATCAACCACAACTCGCCACCTATTTTCACCATCCGGACCCGGCTTTTTGGGAACTACCAGGAGGGGTGAGTTCCAAGGACTCTTGCTAGGTTGGACAACGTCATTTTCCAACATTTCCTTCATTTGTTCGTTGATTATTTGCCTTTTTGTCTCGGGCAGTCTGTACATTCTCTGGTTTATCGGTGCCTGATTCTGAACTAATGGTATTTCATGTGTGATAGCTGTTGTGTGTGAGAGGCGATCGCCTTTTAAATGAAAAATATCACAATACTCATTGCAGAGGTTTATTATAGCGGCCTTTTCTTCATAAGAAAGGTTTTTTCCTACGTTGAGCTCGTTTTTGAGTTTTTTAATTCTCCAGTTATATTGTGTGTGTTCCGGAATCTCGTTGTCCGGTGGGTAGCATTTTACATGATGAATTGAATGTTTCGTCTCTAGAGGGTGTTCCTTTTCGGTTTCCAGAGGGATTATTTTATAGTTTTGCGCTGGACTTAGTTGCAGCTTTAATTTTTGTATAGCTACTGGTTTGTTATTAGTATTGAGGGCACTTATTAAAGATCTATTATGGCCTGAAGGGAAAATACAGTTAGATAGGAAGACTCCATCGCCTACCTTATCGGGTAAGCAGAGCATTTCTTCCGACCATTCCAAAGGAACTGTTATAAGTTTTTGTGACCGTTCAGGCAGGCAGATAGGCTTATCTAATACTACTTCTATAATAGTGGTACTAGAGTCTGCTCCGCTATAGGAAGAGGTTAGTATGTTTGACTGTTTGATACCAGGGCCGCCTTCGCTATAGGGAGAGATTAGTACATTTGCACTATTGTTATTTGTAGTTTGCCTATTTTCTGCAATATTTCGGATTGAGCTACCTTTGTTAGTTGAGCTGAGAGGTAAGCTAAACAGCTCGGGATTATTTTTCGTTTGAGGGAATTTAAGATGTTGGTTGGTCCTTCCACGTTACAATTTTTTGACAAAAAATCGTTTCCAAGTATCCCGTCGTCTGGAAACGTGGGCGTATTACCCACAACTTGGAAGGTGCATGGAATTTTAGTATTGAGCTCAAAATGTCCCTGACAAGCTCCGATGCTCTTCCCGTTCCCGAATGGTGTTTGTAGGAGGCATGACTTATCGGTTTCTAGTTTTATATCTGGCTTAAGTGAATTTTGTTTTATTAAACTAACTTCGGAGCCGGTGTCCACGATTAGTTTTGCATGACCGTTTAGGCCTATGTCAAGAGGAAGAACTATTGTGGGGACACCGTGTTCGGGCTTCCGGAAATACCTTTTGTCTTTTTTGTTGGAAGTTAATGTCGAGCCGGGGGTTTTGGGCTCGACAGTTGGAAGTTTCCCTGGTTCTCCGATTCCCATTTAACCTTTTGTCTACATTGGGTGACTTCATGACCAGGTCGACCACAGAAATCACATTTTTTTTGTATGTTATAAACCCTAGAGATGTTTTGCGGCGAGTTGTTGGTCGTCTGGTTTGAGGGGGAATTTTCGTAAACTCTTGTAGGGGTTCGATGGTTGAAGTCCTTTTTCCTATTATTGGAAAACTTGTTGTTATTTGGCCTGTTAGCTCGTCGGCAGTCTACAATTTGTGCAAAAAGGTGTATTCTTTCTACTTAGGCAATCATTGTAAGTATGCCCAGTCTTTCCGCAGAAACTACAAATTATGCTGTGTTTGAATTTATTATGTTGTGAATCGAACGGTGTGGCTTGCGGATTTAATTGCGGTTGAGAAAAACTACTATTGTTCCCGAACAATAACTGTGGATTTGCGAAACTATTATTGTAGGATGTATTAGTAGGAACTTGGGTAGTGGAATGGAGAATTTGCTGTGTTGGAAAGACAGTTTGTTGTAATCTTTCCATATCTAATGCTTTCTGCACTAATTGGTCTAGGGTTCCATCTCCTGGCAGAGATGGGGATTAGAGACAGCAGTTTTTAAGGCATTTTTGGCAAAATCTTCCAGCTGTGCTTTCACAGCGGGAGCTGCCGTTGAACCATACTTGTGGTCCGCTGCCTCCTTACAAAACTGCAACATCTGCTTTAACCTAGCGGTAAAAGCGATGAGAGCTTCAAATGGATACTGCCTTATTGTTATTAATTTGCTAACTAATTCTTGGTACGTTGCACGGGGCAGATAGGATTGATTAAGAAGACTTTCAGCTTCCTCGAAGTTACCGGGTTGGTGGTACGCAATTAATTGGTAAGCTTGACCTCTTAACCGCGTGGGAAAAATTTGCGAAAACGCTGGCTTTTCGTCTTCCGTAAGACATTTTAATACCCGCTTACAACAGTCCAAGAATGTTTGCAGATCTACTACCACAGTCGCACTAGGTTCACCGTCGAAAATTGGGACCATTTGTGCTAATAACTTAGCTATTTTAGCGTAATCTGGATTCATTTTGGACTTATATTGCCTAGTTTCTAGCAGTTTACCCTCTTCGGATTCCGTTAACGAAACACTCAACCAATCCAAAATAACCTCTTTACTGTGTAACGGATGTGATTCACTTATGCTAAGGTCTTCGACCTCTTTTAACTTACTTCTATTTAAGTTGAGAGACCGCGAGAGACAATCGAAATTTTGCAATTCTATTTTAAAATCTTCAGTGCTCTGTTCACAAGCCCTTACTTTCTTAAGGCGTTCTTCACGTTTTAATTTTAATGCTCGATCAATAGCGTCAAGCTGTGGAATTGATAGATTATTTTTCTCTCGCGCTTCCTCGTACACAATATTTAAATAATTTCCTAAACTTACGTTGGGGTTTGGTATCAACCTTCCGCTTCTAAGTCTTGTGAGGGTCGGTTGGGAGGTGCTGGGTTGTTGTCCGTCCTTTTCTTCCTGATGGCGTTCTTCCTCGTTCATGAGTTTGTATCGTTTGTATCGATTGTGTTAATCCACTGATTTTTTTTTGTTTAATGTTCAATTTTTAAATTTTTTTTTTATTATGTATGGGTTTTAGGTATGTATACTCTCGAGACCAGACTCAGTCCCAAGTTTGCGGGTTATTGTGTCTTACCCAGTATACAAAGAATCTAGGCTTTTCAAGCTATTACCAGTGAGTTATCTTATAATTTAAAGAAAACCGCTGATGCTTCCTAGATCCTACCGGCTGCGCCAAATTGTTATTATGGATTTTACCGCGGAATGGTTTTGTAATTATATTTATATATGTTGGTACAGGGATTAGTGCGCCGCTCGCAATGACCCCTTATTATAACGGAATGGGGAAAGGGGGAGTAGGTACAGCAAATGTCCACAGGCAACCACCAAAAATCACCAGTAGCAATCCACCAAATATAAAAGTTATAGAGTTGATTTTGCTTTTTTTTATTATCACGTTATCACAACGAAATTAAATAAAAAGTACACGAGTTTTTTCTTCTTCATTAAATACTAAGTAAATACTTTTTGTTGTCCCAGGCTTATGTTGTGAGTGTATCTATAATATAATTACTATAACTGTGTCGTCGAGTTTATGTATAAATTTGCTTAACTAATTTTTCTGTTTTAATTTAATTTCTAAAGTTTAGACATTATTGCCTGAGACGATGTGCAATACCGACCACACTTGAATATCAACTAAAACTAATTTTTAGTTGTCTGATCTGCCTCCGAACATGCAATTTTTTTTTTTACAGTACCTATCACCGGTGAATGGTGATACCAAAGATAATAAAACACCTAGATGACGCATTCAAATGGCAATTGTTGTCATATGAAATCAAAATTCGATACCCTTAAGAAGCTTTTCAAAAAAGCTTTTACCGCTGAGAAAAAATGAAACCGAAACTGAACAACACTACTACCACAACATTACCACTGCTACGGAACTGACTCCATCAGAGTCCAGCCACACACACACCACTTATCTTATAAATATAATTGAACATCGCATGCATTTGCAGTTCTTCATTTCATTTAATTATTCGGCATTTGTCCTTCGACGAATTCGGACGTGCTGCGTTTTATATGCAATTTGACGTCATATAAATGCGAATTGCGAATTTGCGATGCGAGTGTATCGTCTGGATGTGCACTTGTGCAGTGCATCGTTAATGACTCTCTTTTTGTTTTCGTTTTATGCTATACTTCTCGTTCTCTATAATGAATGTCCCCTTGGCCCTTGATCTTGATAGATTTAAAACCGGTTTGTATTCTTATTATTACGTCACTACTGTCTGCTCTTGTTTTATTTTGTGTGTGTGAAGGAAAAAGGAACAAACAGAACAGAAGTCCTCGACGAAAAGAAAATCGTCGATCATTTCTGTTATGTATTATAAATTTGTTCCTTTTTATGACGGCATACCAAACTGAGCCATCGTATTATTAAAATCTATAGGTACATAATGTAGGTACATAAAACAAATAACATTTTCTTTTTTAAAATCAAATCAACTATTTATTCCAAAAAAGATACATATGAATCGCTGTCGCTTTTTGTGTTTTGTTGGTCGAATCTGAGTTAGCTGTAGACAGAAGACGAACAAAGCCTAAAATTTGCAAAATATTCAAAATACAAAATGCTAAATGCGTATGAAATGAAGAAAACTGACTTTGAATTTATTTTGCGAAGGATTCAACCATCATTCATCAAAAATAAAGAAATATTCATTTGAAAAAGATTGGCCTACCTTCTACAGTCATTGACAAACATGATGCCAATTAATTTTCGCTGTCAATTAAAGACAAAGTGACATTTTGTTTGTCAATTCAGCTATTTCCCCTTGTCCAGTGGTTTCTTTGTCAGTTATTGACAAGCTATTTTTCACTGCTTCCACTTGCCAATTTTTAAGATTTTCAATCGGCAAGTGGAAACAAAGCATTATAAATATGTACAATCAAATTTTGATTTGATTTTAGAACGTTAGTTTTGTTTTAAGAGTTAATTTTAGGACTAAATAAATATAAGAAGACTTAGGGCCGGTTTGTTCATCTTTGGTTAACTCTAATCAACGGTTATTTTAGCTGATAACAATAGAATCAGTTTAGTTAACCCGAGAAATCGATAACCAGCCGATTTTGGTCGGTTAAAGGTATTTAACCAAATTCATTTTGTAATTTTGTTCAAGCTTTGACATATCCGACAACAACACAACAATAAACGCAAAATATAGTGTGTTGCTTCGTATCCGCTTTGTCCACGCATTTTCAGCTGACAGATGAATACGATGCACACTTTGTGGAAAAAATTGAATGCATTACTGCGGCTTGGACCCGTTTGTGCTGAAATCACTCATGTTTAGTTAAATTTAAAAAAATTTGAACCAAGGATTAATTCTAACAAAACAACTGAATTTATAAATAAACTGGAAAACTGAAACGATTTGTCGCAAATCTATGGTTTGGTGACCAAAGTGAAGAATAATTAAACAAACGCTTTTTGGTTACCACAGACATATATAATCATGGGTTAAACTAAATCTGAATAAACTGGCCCTAAAATAGGTTAAAATATAACTTGCTGAGAAAAGTCTGTAATTACTTTAAATTTCCTGATAAAGATACTAAAAAACACAATAAGGGTATTCATGCAACGTCGTAAGTTTACCAATTGCGTAAAATGGTAAGTTTACGACAAACGTTTCATGAACGCCCCAATTTGCTGTTTGTGGTAAATGGTGGTAAACCAATCAGATGTTTCACATGAGAGGGAACGAGTGAATTGATAAAATAAATAAAATAAATAAAAAGAAAATTGAACATTTTCCTATTCCAAGTGTAGGATAATTAATTAGTCTATCAAATTGTATTAAGAAAACAAGTTTTAAAAGGGTTTAAATAACGCAATTTACAATTCCAATATTTTTGCCGCGAACGAAAACTCCCTTTTTTGGAATTGGAAATTTCGTTATTTAATCTTTTTTAAAACTTGTTTTCTTAATACCTACAATTTGATGGACTAACTAATTATTCTATACTTGGTATAGTAAAATATGCAATTTCTATTTATAAATGCATCAAAAGTATTAAAAATGCATGCAAAGTAATTTTTTTCTGATTTCGCGCCTTTATTTCAAGTGTGAAATGTCACAATAACCTCGTCGCAAGTTTACCATCTCGGTTTTCCACACAAATTGGCGTAGTAAGTTTACCATCTCGTCGTAAATGATTTTCCATACAAATTTTGATAGGTCACGTTACGAAGTTTACGACGTTGCATGAATACCCCTAATGACTGGCTGGAACTAGTAGGAGAATCTTGCGACGATTTAGAATAACATAAACTTATTTGTAGTAATCACTTTGGGAAAAAATGTAAAGAAATATAATGTATAAAATCAAAACCAATAGCATTGTAATAACAACTAAATTAGTTCTTTATCAGGAAATTTAAATAATTTTACTCCTGAATACCTACTATGCGTATATATATTTTTAGTCTTCTTATACATATATAGATTACTCTTAAGACAAAACTAACGTTCTAAAATTAATTCAAATTTCTATTGTATTTATAAAAGGAAACAAAACTAACCAGGCATTCAAATTCAAATTGCTTTTTAAAAATACGATGGCTCAGTTTGGTATGCCGTCATAAAAAGGAACAAATTTATAACGTATCTATACATCTTTTGCATGAGCTCAGCTAACAATTTGAAATAGCCGACCGATGGTTTTCTTTTCATCGAGGAACGAGGATTTTTGTTTTGTTTGCCCCTTCTTCCTTGTTATTCACACACACAAAATAAAACAAGAGCAGACAGTATAGTGACATAATAATAAGAATACAAACCGATCTATCAAGTGCGGCGACTGTTGTTTTCCTCAAGAGGACATTCATTATGGAGAACGAGAAGCATAGCATAAACGAAAACAGAAAAGCGTCATACCATACTTCATACACGATGCACTTATGCACACACACAAAGGATTACGCGCTGAGAGAAAAGCTTTTATTTTGTTGGACAATGAGAAGAGCTTTTTGTTGCACGATCGTTGTTGCACGATCGCAACCAATGCGGACATCAGCTAACATTATATTGCGTCATCTGTATATTATATTGTCTTTGGTGATACCTTTGAGAACGCTGGCAGTGACCAGTTCACTCAGGTAATTTGAATTCGTATAGATATAAGGTAGACACGCATAATATAGATAAGCGGGATATGCGAATAAGAGTAAGACTGTGTAATATGATTTGTGTATGATGGAAGTGACCAGTTCACTTCGCGAATTAGCGGGATCGTGGGAAAGGAATTTGGAAACGCAATTGTCGTATTAAACCATACGGAATTAGGAATCATATTAAGGTGATATAACACGATAAGAAATTATTGTGTCGTGGGAAGAAGTATGCGAATGTAAGATAGGATAGGTAATTAGGATATAGGAGAGGCATATATGCGCATGCAATGGTAATTTGAATTAGAGTAAAGGTAGGCATATTTACGTATGCAACAGCAGCAGCAACAACAACAAGTGCACCAGCAACAACAGCACAAATGAAAATAATACCAGTAAATGCAGCACCAGCAACAACAAGTACAGCAGCAATAGCAGTACCAACTACATCAACAGCAGCAAAAAAAACGCCGACGATGAATCAGCAGAAGCCGAATTTGTCATCAAAAAGAATGGCAAAGTCAGGAGATTCAATACTGACGTCAGAGGCTGAGACAGACAAACAACAGCTGAGGAGCTATTCGTACGAATCTGAGGGGGGAGAGTGCCGGTACGTGGGCGAAGGTAACTCGTTCATAGAGTTACTGGACGCCGAAGATGAACCAGCACAAGAACAACAACAAGAAGATGAGGAAGCAGAGCTCGATCGTCTAATTAAACAGCTCCTAGAGAAAGGGAGAAGCTGCGTCAGCAAAAAGCTCAGCAACAACAACAAATGCTGAAGCCAATTGAGGCGGCGTAGCAAAAACAAAAACAGCAACAGCAGCAACAACAAGAGCTGAAAAAACAGCAACAACAGCAGCTGCAAGGGCAAAGTAAAACCCAAAAGCAGCAACAACAACGACAACAAAAGCCGCAGCAACCGCAGCAGAAACAAAATAATCAGCAGCTGACACAAAAGCAGCCGCTGCAACAACAACAACAGCAACAGAAGGAGCATCAGCAACCGCAGCAGCAACAGCAACAACAACAACAGCAGCAGCAACAGCAGAAAAAAGTAAGAGTCCTATTAATGTAAGTTATTTAGAGATTAGTGACAGTATTAGATTATGTAGATTAGTAAGTAAGGATTTTTATATAAAAAGGCTAAACGCCGAAAAGCATATCATAATGTGCAATAATATGGAAGAGTATAAAAAGGTACGCACCGCTCTGGAGAAAGTAGAGGCCGAATACTTCACGTATACTCCAAAGGGAGAAAAATTGCAAACGGTGCTGCTTAAGGGTATCGACCCAAATGTTAAAACGGACCTTAAGTTCGTGGGGGTCAAGCCGTTTTCCTCGCCTTTGGAGAGGGGTGGTAGCCGCAAATTACCATTCTTTTTGGTTCAACTAACCCCCGACAGTAAAATCGATAGTCTGAAAAGGATCAGATTCCTGTACTATCATGCAGTACGTTGAGAAAAATTAAAACGGTCAGATCGTGTACTTCAGTGTATGCGCTGCCAGAGGTTCGGGCACGCCGCAGCTAACTGCCATATGCAGTTTAGATGCGTTAATTGCAACAGGGATCACAAGCATGGGGAGTGTCCTTTGGGAAGGGATAGAGTAGAGGATCGGGGTCAACTTTCGCGTGTACTCTGCAAAAGCTCTGGGCATCCTGAAAATTTCAAGGGATGTCCCAAGTATCAGCAGGTCAAACAGAATGTGTTGGCTCGGAAACAGAGGTCCGAAGAAGAGAAGTGTCGAAAGAGTCGCTCGTTCTCAAATTTTGTTTCACCCAATGTGTCATTTGCCCAAATGGTATATGGACCGGGTAAGCCAAATACAAAAATTGGTTTCACTTTACGCACCTGACGCACCCCAACCAATTATATTTTTAAATGAGCTCGAGACACTATTTCGTTGCTTACAGCTTCAATCGGAGGACAATTATTACTTTTTGGGCGGAGACCTTAATGCTAAACATGCGGCATGGGGAAATGATACTACGAACCCTAGGGGCAACCAGTTTCACGACTGGTGGCGTCATAATACATATGATTAAGTACAAACTCGAGTTGTACGCGACGGATTTCCCGTCTTTCCCTAGAGAAGGTTCTTTCTTGAACTTAGCCCTACTTGACGAAAGACTAGAACTGACAGACACAGGTCGACGAACGCGGAACTGTTTACGAACGGTCGAGTACGATAGTGACCACTACGGACTCGCCGTCGTAATACGGATACCGAACGAACAAACGCAGCTGGAGGAGTACGATCAACTGCGCTCCTTCGATTATCGAAGAGCACAATGGTCTCGCTTCTCCAGGGTTTTGCAGCGTGATATACGTTCGAGTGAGATCAACCCACCGACAAACAGGAACTTGACAAACGATGAAATCGACAGCCATTTATTACAAATGAACGTCATCATCAAACGGACAATGGAGCGGACTATCCCCAAGGTAGGACGTTCCACTGACGAAGAACAGACTGAGAAGTATCGAAACGCGACAATCGATGCTCTATACAGACAGAAAAGGAGACTGTTCTCGAGGCTTAAACAGCTGCACAGACAGTTTACTGACAGAAACGATCCCGAGATGAGGACACTGAAGTCGATGATCAAAAACCTGAAACAGTTGATAGTCGAGAATTACAGAAAATCTGTGAGTTTGTATTGGGGCAATAAAATTCGGGCTATAAAATCCAGTAGTCCGAACATGTTCCCACAAATAAATAAACTGTTCAGGCGGAATGATCATAACGACATTTCGTGTGTCCGAATCCCTCGGACGAACGAGAACAGACAGACACTACTGACTGCTGGCATAAGCCCGGAAAGTGCCGACTCGAACGACGGTTTTTACGTGGTCGAAGACCCGCAGGAGAGAGTGGATTTGATGGGCGCTTTCTTCGAGACCGTGTATACTGTGAACAACCCAGTTCACCGTAATCACGACCTGAAGGAGAGGGCCTTTCTGAACCACTTTTATCTTCGCACCGAACTTCAGAATTGGCGATCCGAGAACAACGTTTTCACATGCAAATGGCATAATCGCCGATGAAATGACAAATTACCAGTTGTTCGTGAGCAAAGATGAACTCTTGTGTATCTTTGAGTCACTTAAAAATAAAAAGTCGGTGGGAGTTGACGGTGTCCCAAGCGTCGCATTAAAACACCTACCTCTAGAAGCGATTGAGATCTTTGCCACGCTATTTAACAATGCGCTGAATAATGCATATTATCCAGCACAGTGGAAAATGGTGGTGGTAAACCCTATCCCCAAACGGGATAAAGATAGGACCAACCCGGCTAATGTTCGGTCAATTAGTTTGCTCCCGAATGTTAGCAAGGTATTCGAGAAGGTCGTTAATAGAGCTCTTTGGTGTCCGACATTCAGTGGCACAAATGCAAGAACCAATGCACGGGTGCCTGCCTGGTCAACTTTGAGAAGGCCTTCGACACCGTATGGTTGGAGGGGCTCTTCTATAAGCTGACTAGGTTGGGTATGCAAAAACCATTGCTATATATGATTTATGACATGCTTATGGGAAAGAAGTTCGTAGTCAAATCTGGCAACGTGACTTCGAGCAAAGTCTTCGAAATTAAAAAGGGCTTACAACAGGGAGCGATGAATTCTCCGATCCTGTTTAATATTTACACGAGTGATCTGGTGGGTTCTCTCAGACATGCTATAGCGTACGCAGACGATTTAGTGGCGTACAGATCAGGTCCAAAAGTCGAGGTCATCAACATCCTGTTGCAGCGTGACTTCGATCAAATTAAGAGGTATTGCGATGATTGGAAATTGAAAATCAATTTCCAAAAATCGGAAACAATCCTGTTCAGAAGCCCCATTGGCTAGGGCCTCTAGAGATACCAGAAAAAACTGGCGAAAATTAGCCATTATTGGACAAAATGGACAACCATTGGCGGTGCGAAGCGTGGTCAGATATCTTGGAATCTGGCTCGACCAGTATCTATATTTTGGCAAACAATTTTAAGACAAACAAATTTTTGTCTTAATTTTTTCAAAATTTCTGTTCGGTTAATAAAATAACTCATTTTTGTTTTTATAAAGTTTCTTCAGTCATTTGTAAAATATTTCAGTAATTTAAAAATTTTAGTTTGCTTTTGCTCAGTCGTTTTCAGTTTTGTTTTCTTTATTAAAATAATAAAGTTAATTTATTTTATTAAAAAAATACAAACCTTGTAGTAACTTATTAGTGCTTCTAAAAGCAATTACAAATACTGCCGTTCAAAAGTGCCCCAGCCTAGTTCAAAACTGCCCACAAGGGGGGTACCTTTGAACATAAGGACCTACTTCGTTTTTAAATAAAAGTAAATAATACGCCCTTACTAAATTCACGTAGTTATGTGTCCAAATCAAAGTTTATTTGCATTTCTTAAAGTTAGAATACTTTACAGTCTAATCATTTAAACAAATAGGATTTTATGAGACCTCAAAGCAAAAAGTGTTCAAATGTGTCTCAGTCTCCCCTACCTATTGTGGAATAAATTTTAAAATTGAAAATGGATATTAATGTAGACGAATGGACCGTCGAAGAAAATCCCAATGAGGTTGTTTTCATTGGGAAATACGAAGTTCTAATTCAAAACAAAACAAGTAGGTAAGTATTTCTTGTACAATCACAAGTAAAAAACTAACAAATAACAATTCAATTTTATAAACACAAATTGGAATTTTAAAACAGCTGACTGTCAAATGACACACCAACACAAATACCCAAAAAAAATTTATCTCATTCCATGTTCCATTGGGCAGGAAAAATCTGAGATCTGAGAACAAAACGGTAAAACGACATTAGTTACCTACTTACATTTCACCATTGCATATAAACACTATAGTACTATAGCCCGTCCCAAAGCAAAAGAAAGATCCCAACATGCGCAGTAGCACTTTATTTAAGGCAGTGTTGCATGTCTTTCAACTGGTTTTTCCCACGAAAAAATTAGGGGTATCGTGAATAAATTCCGGTGGAATTTTTTCCCTTGTCAGCAATGTAAATGAAATTGCTGAATGGGAAACATTCCGGGGGAAATATTATTCGCGATAGGGCAGATTTTTTTTCCCTCCCCATCGTTCGGAAATTCCCATAATTTTCCCACAATGATATTATTTTGAGTAAAATAAACTAAAACATATTTTTTTTTTTAAAACAGTTTTATTAAAAAGGAACAATCATTTCAAAAAACAAACAAGTATTAAAAAAATATTGTATATTCAGTCTTCATTATTAAAAAAATCAAAACAATTCATCAATAGATAACAAAAAATGTAATTCATAATTCATTACAATATCACAATACTCGTGTAACTAAATAACTTAAAAATGAGTAAAAAAGAAAACAATAACATAAAAGTGTATTTTAGCGAGTAAAAGAGTCCTTATTTGAAAGTTTGAACGAAAAAAATTAAAAAGTGGTTATAGGCACCCTATTTCAGCCAACTACTTATTCTTTACATTATAAAATAAAATATAAAAAAATATAATGAATTCATATTATGTACCTGCATGTAGTTTATAAGTACATATGTAGGTACATTTATTATAAAAACTAGGTTTATTTCGAATAGTCAGTATAACGTACACTAGTTAAATTCCAATGTTTACGCAGCTAACAGAAAGAAAAAAACAACCACAGAGACACAAGTGTCAAGTACAACAACGAAAACCAAAACAATGTAGATGCAGAAGAAAGTAAGAAAGAGCAAACTTTATATGGAAATTGCATATACATTGAAAAGTAACCGATCCGAATCGATTTTAGTTGTAGTAGATTTATTACATCTATGGTAAGATTTAGATGGGCTCAATTTCTGAAAATAAGATAACGTAGTAGAAATGTGATAAAATTATCATTATAAGTTTGAAAAAGTTTGAGAATTTAAATGAAAACAAAAAAAAGTTTGAGTAAATAGAATTTCCCACAAAATTGCATTAGAGAATTAGATTTTCCCTTTTTCCCACGAGACGGTTTTTCACCATCAAAATTCCCACGAAAAGGTAAATTTCCCACGACTTATCAACACTGATTTAAGGTACATTTTTTTCTCTTAATACGTTCACAGTCCCCATACAAACATGATAAAGTTGACCCGTACGCCCACCACTTTTTTTGCAAAAATCAATAAATAAAAATATAAAAAGCATAACTGCATTTCTGTTTTACTGGAAAACTCGGGTTTTCCTTTGCATTTTCCAATTTTCTTTTTTGTGCATATATGATACATGGGGGAGATGCTCTCATCGACCGTGTAATAATATCAGCCTCTCGCCCATTATATCATATATAATAGAGAATAACAAACATCTCTCTAAAAATTAATTACCGCTCGAATTCTATGGCGCATCGATAGCTCACGACGGCTCCTCTAGATCGACTGACGATCCGAGCTCTCACAGATTTTCACTCAATATTCTTGTGAATGAGAGTGAGTTGCACTCACCACTCCACATGCAAATGCAACCATTCATGCAATTAGTTATAATATCATCTAGACATAAAGAGAGGCGTAAAACACAGTCGGGTGCTGCAGAATTATACCTATTATGTGCTCTAACACGGCCATCCTGCAGAATTCATCGCTCTCGATGAAACAAAACACTCCTTCTCCCTTTCCTTCCTTGGAAATTCAAGGAACAATACTGGGATCAAAAACAAAAACCAATTCGATCCAATACAATCACAAAGTAAAAACCACAATAAAAAAAATACTTTGCGACAACTTCCTCCGCAACCAACCTTCAACTTTAGACATGTCCGCAGACAATCCCGCTTTCATCTGACACCGCAAATTTTCTGAGCAACAGCAACACTCCTGTAATAATTCCAAATTCCCAACTACAACGGAACCAGTTCAGAGCCAACACCAAACCTGACTAAGAACAAACAAATTTCTCTCTTTAGACAGGTCCATATAGCTCAGAGGCAATCTTAAGCTTGTCTATGACCAAATGAATTTCTAAACTAGAACAGGTCCATAGCTCAGAGGCAATCTTAAGCTTGTTATGACCAAATAAATTTCTAACAGGTTCATAGCTCAGAGGCAATCTTAAGCTTGTTTATAACTAAAGACATTTCTAAACTAGAACAGGTCCATAGCTCAGAGGCAATCTTAAGCTTGTCTATAACCAAAGAAATTCCTAAACTAGAACAGGTCCATAGCTCAGAGGCAATCTTAAGCTTGTCTATGACCAAACAAATTTCTAACAGGTTCATAGCTCAGAGGCAATCTTAAGCTTGTCTATAACCAAAGAA
This sequence comes from Cheilosia scutellata, assembly GCA_955612985.1. Lineage (NCBI taxonomy): Eukaryota > Metazoa > Arthropoda > Insecta > Diptera > Syrphidae > Cheilosia > Cheilosia scutellata. Next base: position 81,042,548 of record OY015312.1, on the reverse strand, counting down.
ATTCCTAAACTAAAACAGGTCCATAGCTCAGAGGCAATCTTAAGCTTTCTATGACCAAACAAATTTCTAACAGGTTCATAGCTCAGAAGCAATCTTAAGCTTGTCTATAACCAAAGAAATTCCTAAACTAGAACAGGTCCATAGCTTAAAGGCAATCTTAAGCTTGTCTATGACCAAACAAATTTCTAAACTAAAACAGGACCATAGCTCAGAGGGAATCTTAAGCTTGTCTATGACCAAACAAATTTCTAACAGGTTCATAGCTCAGAGGCAATCTTAAGCCTGTCTATAACCAAAGAAATTTCTAAACCAGAACAGGTCCATAGCTCAGAGGCGATCTTAAGCTTGTCTACGACCAAACAAATTTCTAACATGGATTCCGCAAACTCCGCAGCACCACGTCAGCCCTAAATACCATCACCAGTCAAATCAGCAATGGGTTAAACCAACCAAGGCCTTTTCACAGGAACATAGCAGTGGCCCTAGACCTGTCCAAAACCTTTGACACAGTGAGACATGCTTTTCTTCCCCAGGACATCCTTGAGTCAACCCTGCCAAATTCCATCAAGCGCTGGCCACAAACTATCTAAGCGGCAGTCAGCCATACCTAGAATTTCGGAATTCCAACTCAAAACACAGGAAAACCAAACCACCAAAGCCCCAAGGCGGAGTATTGTTCCCTCTTCTCTTCAATTACTACATCGCAAAGCTACCATCACCTCCGGAAGGTATACACTTAATCTCATATGCAGACGTTTGCACAATCTTAGAATCAGGCACTAACATATAAGACCTTTGCACATCCATTAACACATACCTAGGAATAGAAGAAGCATTCGTCAACGATCGCAGTCTAAAACTCTCGTCATAAAAATCCACTGCAACCCACACCCTGAGCGAAAGGAGTAGGTAAGACTCGAACCCAAGATATCAATATCAGGGAGACGCATACCCACCATCGCGCTCCCCAAACTCCTGGGAGTCACTTTTGACAATATGATCAGCCTCTCGACATCAACATCATCAAGTCACCTGTCGGGAGTTCATGGGGAAAAGACAAAGAAACACTCCTCATCACGTACAAAGCGATCGGTCGATCCATGCTCAAACGCTGATTCCATCTGCACCCCGAAATCAAGCGACACCAACTGGAAGCACGCTCAAACAAGCCACAACACAAGCACGCGAACCATCACAGAATGCTATCCTTATGGCATACGGAGACCATTTACACACTAAAACAATGATGCTCCAGATAAAAACACGTAACAACCTGTCATCCACCAGAACACTCCAACCACAATCTCATCTCGGTCCCCAAGCCACCTCGCAATACACGAAGATGCATCACAGACCTCCAAGAAAGATATCAACCACCACAAACAACAACCCAACTTCAACACAGAACAACACACAGAAGGCATAAAGCACATCCATCAGATCTCCGCAGCTAACGCGATCGCTAGCTATAAAGCAAATGTAGTGCTCGGCGGCACTGCCACCGAAGAGAAACCTCCTCCACCTCCACGCCCAACCAGAACAACTCTAGCCCAACTCCGCTTGGGCTGGTGCCACATGCACATAATAAATAGCTACACATTTAACCCAGATCACAACAGAGAACAGATGCCCCGATTGCAACGAAGGCCCACACGACGCACAACACACTTTCAACTAGCCGGCGAATGCAACTACACTAACCCCAGAAATGCCACGGACCCACCCAACCGAAGTGGCGCTCCCTCTCGGACTCCGAAACATAGACGAATCATGAAAATGCTGGACCGCCTTCACTCAGCGTCATCTTACATCCGAGGCGGCATCCTGTCACAAAATACCTTCCCAATACAAAACTTACCCCAAAAATCCAACAGGAAATCTCACCGTTTCAGGATCTAGCATCCTAGTACCCATCCTACCCAGACGCACATGCAATTTTCATCCCCTTCTTTTTTTTGCGCAAAGCGCAACCCGCTCGAGACACACATCGATGCTCCTGATACCGGAAACAGATTAATTCGCGCACATACCAACTCACACGCGAACGTCCGGACTGGATTGCGAACGGATGTACCATGTGTACCACACAAACAGAAACACAAATTACATTTTAATTTCTACACTTTTGAAATTTCTGTGACACAATTTTTTTTTAGCTTTCTCGTTTTTCTTCTTTTTTTTTCAACAATATTATTTTTTTCAAATATCACACGGGCTACCCCACTTCTGATAAAAGAGAATAACAAACATCTCTCTAAAAATTAATTACCGCTCGAATGCTGTGGCGCATCGATAGCTCGCGACGGCTCCTCTAGATCGACTGACGATCCGAGCTCTCACAGATTTCCACTCAATATTCTTGTGAATGAGAGTGAGTTGCACTCACCACTCCACATGCAAATTAACCATTCATGCAACTAGTCATAATATTGTTACATTCGGCTGGGATTCGAAAAGATAAAACACTATTCTGTTTACTAAACTTTAATAAATCACTTTTATTACAAGACAATATCACTTAAAATCAACTTTTCCCCTTATTTCAATCTTTTCCACTTATTACAATCTTTTCCACTTATTTTAAATCACTACCGATACTATTCGAACTTTGCTTTACACTGTTTAAAGATAAACTGTCTTCTCGTCGGATTTCGCAACCCTTTTTATACTCCCCACTAAAGCTTCTCGAATATTCTATACTCCAACCGGAACAATCGAGAATGTACTAGTTTCGTTTTAGACCATTCACCATTTGTTGAGATTCGAAGTTTCGTAGTTTCGAAGTTTCGTTAAATAAGTTCGTCTACTTTCCATTAGATGGCGTTGTGGTCAATAAGTAGTACTTTTCAATCCACATTACAATATCCCCCTCTTAAACTTGTTCGTCCCGAACAAATCCGTCAACATTTTCCCCAATGTAACGATGAAGACGATCCACATGGACAACTTTGAGTTTGCCTCTTCCTCGTTGGATTCGATAGACCACGTCGTTGATTCGTTTGACTACTCTATAGGGCCCCTCCCAATCTTGTTGCAACTTAGGCGACATACCTTTTCTTCTATGGGGATTGTACAGCCATACCAGATCTCCTTCCTCGAATCCTGTAGTTGTTGCTTTGACATCGTACCTCGTCTTCATGCGGTCGCTGGCTATCTTGATCTTATCCCTAGTTTTTCGATGCACGTCCCTGATGGTTTCTCTGAGGTCCGCAACATAATCGTCCTCATCCTTGGGTTCCTCAGTGGGAGATCCGAACATCAACTCACTAGGTAGCCGGACTGTTCGACCAAACAGGATTTCTGATGGTGTATGTCCCGTAGTGTTATGCACAGCATTGCGATAGGCTAGTAGAAACATTGGGATCTGCTTGTCCCAATCCCTCTGGTCGTCGCCTACAACCTTAGATAGGTGTTCATTCAAGGTTCTGTTGAAGCGTTCTACCATCCCATCTGATTGCGGATGGAGCGGCGTTGTTCTCGTTTTTTTAATCCCAAGTAGCTGGCATACTCCTTGAAAAACCTTGGACTCGAAGTTTCGGCCTTGGTCCGAGTGCAATTCCAGTGGTACACCAAATCTGCTCACCCAGTTGAAAACAATCTGCTCTATCACGGTTTTGGCTTCTTGGTTAGGGATAGCAAATGCTTCTGGCCACTTACTGAAGTAGTCCATAACCACGAGGATGTAACGATTTCCATTAATCGTTTCAGGAAACGGTCCGGCAATATCAACTGCAATTCTTTCGAAAGGGGCTCCAGCATTGTATTGGTGCATTTTGCCTTGAGTTTTCACTCTAGGGCCTTTGCTGGCCGCACACGTTACGCACTTTCTGCACCAGTTTTCTACATCATCCCTTGAGTGGACCCAGTAAAAATGCTCTCGCACCTTTTCGAGCGTTTTATTTATTCCCAAGTGGCCCCCAGATACTCCATCATGCAGTTCCTTTAGTACTTCACTTACTTTCGACCTGGGAACAATAAGCTGCATCACGAACGACTTTCCATCCGAGCTTTCCCATCTTCTCCTCAAAATGCCGTCCTGAACATGAAGGGAGTCCCATTGCGCCCAGTATGCCTTCAGCTCGGGGCTCCGATTGGATATCTCCTGCCAGTCTGGTTTTCCCTCATGCTCCTTCCAGGCGAGAATCGGCTCGATATCCGGATCTTCCCTTTGAGCCTCCCGAATCTCCCTCGCAGTCCAGCCACCAATGGGCTCAGCTCTCAGCCTCTGAACGGAAACCGCATCTTTTTCCTCCTGACGCACGCAATGTTTGCAATCGGCTTTGCAAGGCCGGCGGGAGAGAGCATCTGCATTAGAGTGAAGAGTTCCCTTTCGATGCTGTATTTCGTAGTCCTGTCCTTCAGGATTCTTAAACTGCAGCAGCCATTTTAAAGACGCATGATCGGTGCGAAGAATAAATTTGCTCCCATAAAGGTACTTGTGGAAGTGTTTTGTCGCCAGGACTAAAGCGAGAAGTTCCCGCCGGGTTACACAGTAGTTCCTTTCTGGCTTGGAGAGAACTTTGCTGAAATAAGAAACTACTTTCTCTTGGCCATCATGCACTTGCGAAAGGACGGCTCCAACTCCCACATTACTAGCGTCTGCATCCACAATAAATGTTTTTCCAGGAGTAGGGTATGCTAGTATGGGGGCGTCACACAGTTGCTGCTTTAGTTTTTCAAAGCTCTTTTCGCACTCACCTGACCATTTGAATTGATTTCCTTTTTCTGTCAGTTGATGCAAGCTCTTGGCAATCCCGGCAAAGTCCTTCACAAAGCGTCTGTAGTAGGTCGCAAGTCCCAGGAAGCTCCTAAGTTGATGTTTGTCTTTGGGAACCGGCCAGTTTTTCACAGCATCGACTTTCTCTGGATCAGTCCTGACTCCTTCGGAAGAGATAATGTGCCCGAGATACTTCACTTCTGGTCTAAAAAGAGCACACTTTTTCGGGTTCAGCTTCAATTGCGCGCTTCGAAGTCTCTGGAACACTTCCTTCAAGTTGTCTCGATGTTCGTCAAACGTTTTTCCTACCACGATGACGTCGTCCAGGTACACCAAACAGGTTTTCCACGTTAGTCCCAGCAAAACACGCTCCATTAGCCGTTCAAAGGTGGCTGGAGCATTGCACAGTCCAAATGGCATTACTGTGAATTGCCAGAGCCCGTTTCCTGCTGTAAAAGCTGTTTTCTCGCGGTCTTCGGGATGGATCTCCACTTGCCAGTAGCCACTCTTCAAATCGATGGTGGAAAACCATTTGGCGCCGGATAGTGTATCCAGGGTATCGTCAATCCTTGGCAGAGGGTAGCTATCCTTTTTGGTGACGTTGTTCAGCTGACGATAGTCCACGCAGAATCTCGTGCTGCCGTCTTTCTTCTTGACCAGTACAACCGGTGACGCCCATGGACTTTTCGAACTTTCAATCAGCCCTTCCTTTTCCATCGTCGACACCATTTCTGCAACCTCCGTCTGCTTAGCCAATGGTAGTCGTCTGGGAGGCTGACGAATAGGTCTTGCGTCGCCTGTGTCGATTCGGTGTTGTACGAGATGTGTCCGACCATACTCGCCGCTCTTCGAAGCAAATATATCAGCGAACTCGTTGATTAGTTCCCCCGCCATTTCTTGCTGCTCCTGATTCAACTCACACTGTCCAAATATACTCCTTTTTATCTCCGTCATTTCCGTGGATGTAAGAGGTTTGGTAGGTCCCTCATTGGATAATTTTGTGACCGCAGTAATTGGTACGCACTTACCCACCACTTCCCCTTGCTTCAGTTTCATGCTTCTATGTTCAACATTTAGAACTCGTACGGGAACCATGTTGTTTTTAGGTTCTACAAGCATCTTTCCAACGACGTAGTTTTGATAATGATTTTCTGGATCTGGCTCAACTAGGTAGAATCGGTGGCTCCCAGGATCACCTTCCAGCCTTGTCCAAATAAGTGTTTCTGAAGAAGGTGGTAATATCTCGTCTTCACTCATGACTGTCCTTAGAGCTGTGACATGCTCGTCCCCGTAGATCATGGGAATTTCGACGTTCCTGTACTTTAGTACTTGCAAGCCGATGTCCAGTACTACATCGTGCGCCTTCATAAAGTCGATTCCGATGATGCATTCGTCACATATATCGGCCACTAGGAAGGTATGGGAGAAGACTAATCCCGCAAGATTTATTGTTAGCAGTACTTCTCCATACACTTTTGTTGTTGCTCCAGTTGCTGTTTTTAGACAGTAGCTGCTGGTGTTGTGCAGCCATGATTGGCGAACGATATCCCTCCTTATAATGGAAGCGGTGGCACCGGTGTCGATGGTGGCCACATACATTTTCTGGCCGATATGGGCTTCCACTGTCAAACTCTTGTTACCTCGTTTGGTTTGGGAAACTTGAATGGTGGTCCTGGGGGCGTCGATTCCAGAAACCAACTTCTGCCCCGCGAAGTTGGTTCTTACACGTTTCCCGACTGATGATTTTGAGAAGAGTCATCCGCTGGACGCTCAGATGCCCCTTCATTACGACTCCTAGCGCTGCAGTACGGACAACTAGTGTGTCTGGGTGGAGCTCTGCATTGTCGCTGTAGATGTCCAATTTTGTTACAGTTCCAGCAACGAATCGGTCCCCTGCGAGCACTGTTCTGTTCTACGACGTTTGCCCTTTGGCACGAGCATTCGACGGTTGTCATCTCTCTCACACGGTGAAACCCTTGTGATGCTTGGTCAGCAGCTTTCATGGTCAGGGCAAATGCCAGTGCCTCAGGGAGAGTTTTCTTTCCAGCCATTCGTACAGCCATTTGCAGTTGTCGGTCCTCTATGGCTTGGGTAAACGCCTCTACAGCCATTTCGTTGATGACATCCTCGCCGGCGTTGGGATACGACAAATGCGCCAGCCGTTCGATATCCGCTTGCAACTGCTGGAGCGTTTCTCCCCGCTCCTGGATTCTACTGCGCAGTTGCACCCTGTATACTTGCTGCATGTGGTCATCACCAAAGCGCATTTCGATAGCCTTCACCAATGCGTCGTAGTTGCGTTGCTTTTCTTCAGAAATAGTTTGAAGCAACTCTGCAGCTGTGCCTCGTAGTGCTAGCGTTAGTGCGATGGACTTTTCCTCGTCGTCCCAGCTGTTGGTCATTGCAGCTGCTTCGAACTGCCGCTTATAAATTGGCCATGATGTTTGACCATCGAAAACAGGCGGTTGCATCTCCTTCCTTCTAGGGCAATCAGCAGAATATTCTCGGGCTTTCTGTTTCTTGACTTTGTCCAGTTCTCTAGCTAGGTTCTCGAAGTTTGTCTCATGCTCTCTTGCTAAGTTCTCGAAGTTTGTATCATGTTTTTGTAATTTTTGACTCATTTCGTCAAATTTTGTCTCATGCTGGTTTAACTTGTTATCAATCGCGTCGAATTTTACTTCTAGAACATTCTTAAATTCTTCCACGGAATCTTTTTGTGCAGCGACAATAGAATTCTTCTGTTCTTCTAGAGAATTCTTTTGTTCTTCTAGAGAATTCTTTTGTTCTTTTAGAGAATTCTTTTGTTCGTCTAGAGAACTCTTTTGTTCTGCGAATTTAGATTCCATAGAATTCTTCTGTTCTTCGAACTTGGAAAGAAGTAATGCCATCATAGCGGCCATGTCAGCGCCTGTACTTACTTGTGCTACTTGTTCTTCTGTCACTTCGAATAGCATGGATTTTGGATCTTCTCGCTCGCTTTCGACAGCTTCCTGCAGACGAAGTATGAGGTCACTTTTTCCCCCAGCAGTGGAGAGATTCCGTTTTTCCAGCTCAGTTTTTAACTGAGGTATGCTGAGTTGAAGTAATGCCAATGTGCGAACCATATTTACTAATTCACTTTTTTTTTTTTTTTTTTTTTTTTTTAATCTTTACTACACTTAGCACAGAATTCAATTTCACTTCACTTTATTTAGTCTTGTTTTTCTACTGCCACAAATTAGGTAATTCACTTTTTTTTTTTTTTTTTTTTTATTCTTATTTTTTTTTTTTAATTCACTGTTTTTTTTTTTTTTTTCACAACATTTCGCACAGAATACGTTTTATCCCACTTCTGACACCAATGTTACATTCGGCTGGGATTCGAAAAGATAAAACACTATTCTGTTTACTAAACTTTAATAAATCACTTTTATTACAAGACAATATCACTTAAAATCAACTTTTCCCCTTATTTCAATCTTTTCCACTTATTACAATCTTTTCCACTTATTTTAAATCACTACCGATACTATTCGAACTTTGCTTTACACTGTTTAAAGATAAACTGTCTTCTCGTCGGATTTCGCAACCCTTTTTATACTCCCCACTAAAGCTTCTCGAATATTCTATACTCCAACCGGAACAATCGAGAATGTACTAGTTTCGTTTTAGACCATTCACCATTTGTTGAGATTCGAAGTTTCGTAGTTTCGAAGTTTCGTTAAATAAGTTCGTCTACTTTCCATTAGATGGCGTTGTGGTCAATAAGTAGTACTTTTCAATCCACATTACAATATCATCTAGACATAAAGAGAGGCGTAAAACACAGTCGGGTGCTGCAGAATTATATTATGTGCTCTAACATATATGATCATGTATCATATATGATTCATAGGGCGTATGGATACGCTTTCATAGCCATACGCACCTTGTATCATATTCATATATGATCTACGGTCATTCCTTCGTGATACCTCATGCGAGTGTCCCCTTTCAACTGTCAAAACAAGTGCTCCAAGGGACAAGTGTGCCAAATTACAATCTGTACTTACCCGGTGATACGTTTATCGTAGATGAATCAATGGTCAAATTTCGAGGAAGGTTGAGATTCCGAACCTACAATGCAGCTAAATCAAGTCCGTATGGTATAAAAATCTTCAAGCTATGCACTGTAGAGAGCTATACCTGGTCTTACGAGATTTACTGTGGTTCTTCTGATGTGATTGAAGGACTGGATAAGCCCGGATCTATTGTAATAAAATTGTGCGAAGGTTTGTTGGACGAAGGAAGGATGGTTACCGCTGATAACTATATATTATAATAGTGTGCTTCTAGCAACCTTCTTAAAAAATCGAAACACAGATCTATGTGGTACACTGCGAAAAAAACAGGAAAGATCTACCCAAGGAAGTTAAATACCAAGCTTCGACAAGGAGAATGTGTGGCAAGACAGAAAGGAGCTGCATTACGGTACTGAAATGGCATGACAAGCGTGATGTGCTCATGATTTCAACTTGTCACGGAGATGAGATGAGGGAGGCAGTTGGCAAGTTCGAGCGCCAATGAGGTCAGCAGAAAAAAAAAGCATCCTCAAAGTGCAAGAAGAAATTATTCGCCACTATCTTCAAAAGTCCATGCAGGGTCCTTCACTACATTCACGGCTGACATTACAACACTTTCTTACCGAAATTCCAAAAAAGACGGAAAGCTAATTAGGAAGCGATGTGGGTTCTGCTATAAGGCTCTCAAAGATAGAAAGGAGCAAGTGACCAAATCCAAACAAGTAAATACGGAGTGCAAGCTCTGCGAGAAGCCATATTGTCTCAATTGCTTCAATATACAGCACAAAAAGTAACATAAATCATAGAATTATGAAGTATATATAATATATTTATTTTATTTATATATATATAATTTATTAATTTTTTTTTTGGTTCATTATAATCTAGAAGCATCTTCCTATACGCACAAGCCAATTTCTTCATTCCAGTGTCATTCGCTCTATTTTATATTCGGAGCCAAAGTCAGATCTACCATGTATCATAATATATGATACATGAGCGTATGGAATGTCGGCACATTGACGTTCCACGCTGTTATAGTAAAGTTACTCAGGGGTCTCATCGCGTAAGAGCACTATCGTCTGACGATATCGTTTCGGCGATAGTTTTGCTTCATGTAACCTTTGAAATCACTGTCGTCTCGACGACATCGTTTCGACGATCCAACATTTGCTTCGTGTAGCTCAATAACTGACAGATCACTGTCGTCAAGACGATAGCGTTTGCACGATAGCTAAAGAGGTATCGTCTTGCATTGTTTTGTATATTTTGCAGACAATTTTAAGCTTTTCACATGAATTGTAAGGTGAGTACAGATTTTTTTTATGATTCAAAATATATAAAAACGCATACAACATTGTGAGTAATCAATTTTGTTTCTAATAAATGACAAAGAAAACGAAAATTGCAAACATACGAAGACGGAGAGACAATAACAAAATGTGGAAGAGGGACTGCTAGTAAGTATCTACATATATTATGGTATGAAAACCATTTTGTAGATGGCGCATACCTTTTGCACAAACCAAAACTCATTTGCAGAGAGAAAAATGACAGAATATCTAATCCGCGAAACTAATAATAATTTTTAGTGTCCAGCCTAACTTTTACGAAGTCACAATGGCGAAATTTTCCATATAAAATTATCCATTGTGACCGTCAAAATATTTAAGTTGAAGACTAAAAATGATTATTGGTAAGGCCCAATATGTTTACCAATTTTCAAATGCTTTTACCAGAATCAGCACCTGAAGGATACCGCAAATTTATGTAAAATAAACGATAGACGACACGATGGTGGTAGAGTTACATGAAGCAACGTTAAAACGATAGCGTTCAGTACTATCGTCGAGACGAAGATCGTCTGAAAAGTTAAGCGATGACCGATGAGACCCCTGGCTTTCATTACTCAACACATAGCTATTTGAGAAGTGCAACACCCAGCAAATTTCCCTCTCCTTTGGGGGGGAAATGTGTATCTTTGGCATAGGCAAACGACGGTGCTGTGCTGCTGCTGTGTGGACAATCAGTCATGGCTCGCTCGTCGATCGAGTGAGATGTCTTCGCAAGCAGGGGTATGCTTGTTCTTTGAAATGCGCACATATTTTGTTTAGCTGTAGCTCTGGTTGGAAAAGTAGTTTTGTTGTAGGTAAGAGAATAAAATCCCTGATGTGAAGAGACCTGCGCAAGAAATTTTCACTTAAGTTGGGACGGGCTATATCATCCCGTCGCATTGAATTACGCGTCTTCGACGATCCAGGTGGCGCTTCAGTTGATTTAGTTTATACACACTACACTGCCAACTCCGAGCATTGGGGAAATGTGTTACACATATAATAAAATAAGTCGTTAATGAATAAGGATAACTTATTATAATATAATTTCGGTTTTATCATCGTTTTTGAAAATGTTCCGTATCAATAAAAAGAAAATATAAGAAAAGATACCGATACATGTGAAAATCAGAGACTGAATGAAAACAAATTTGAAAATTTTGCAAAGAAAAAAATGTTCATATTTTCTTTTTGTTGCCAGGATATAGGCCAGAAATGGAAAAATTTTAGAATTTTGAAAAAAAAAGTTGCCGAATTTAGCAGCCATTTTTTGCCGGATGTGGCCCCAGGAAATAAGGCCCCAAAAGTAAAAATGAAATAAAGCCCCAAAATTAGGGTAAATTTTCATAATGAAATTATGCCCCAAAATTGGGGTGCATTTTTAAAAGAAATTATACCCCATTTTTAAAATGGAAATTAGGCCCCAATGAAATGAAATAATGCCCCAAAAAGAAATGATATGAAACCCAAACATAACTTTGAAATTATTCTGTATTTTCAAAAATTATAGTGCAAAAATGTTCATTGTCATACAAATACTTGCATTGTGTCCTCTACAATATGTCTACAACAAGGACACGTATAGTTATCGTGTCCTTCTGCTATCGCTTCCGCTTCCAGTTTTAAATTGCACTCAGCACAAATTTTCATGTGCTTGCAAGGCAATAAAACAATATTCTCCCTCAAATCCTTACATACTACACATATGTATTCGTCAGTGAGTGTGGGTAATGCGACACCGTCAGCGATTACGTCTTCTTCAATAGAATCCTCTTCACAGGATTCTTCGTCTTCAAATATATCCTCTTCCGGAAGCATTTCTACACATAATATTGTTTCTTTCAAAAACCATCCTTGAAAGAAACGTGGCAACGGTCAATTTACCTTGGTCCAAAAGCAAGGTAGCTTCTTCTATTTTCGAGCTCCTTTGGACGTTATATTTCTTGCGTTTAACGCCCATCGAACCACCACTTTCAACCAAAGTTGAAAAATGCCGGCTTTTAAAAAACTCCTCGTCTCTAATTATGAAGGTTTTTTACTTGCTGATGGTTTTCAACGCGACCAGCTGAAAAAATCATTCACTGAAAACCATCAGCAAGTAACAGAATAACTGAAAAAATCGCGCGATTTTTTCAGCTATTCTGTTACTTGCTGATGGTTTTCAACGCGACCAGCTGAAAAAATCATTCACTGAAAACCATCAGCAAGTAACAGAATAGCTGAAAAAATCGCGCGATTTGGCTGATGGTTTTCAACGCGACCAGCTGAAACCAGTAAGACAATTATCTTCGACTATGCCGAAGCTCAAATACCCGGTACTATATTATTGTAAAATAAAAAAAATATTTTAGTATTAAAAAATTATATATTTGTATGGGAGGTATGGGTACTTTTTATTCGACCAAGCTCATTTTTTGTCAAAAATTTTTAAATATTATTAAAACAATATGTGCAAAGTTTAAACTTGCTATCTTTACTGTAGCTATTTAAATTTAATTTTTAACATAAAAAGCTATATAAATCTGATATTTTTGTATGGGAGGTAGTAGTAGTTTTCATCCGATCTTGCTCATCTTCGAACTTAGCCTCAGTTTGGTGGATAAAAGCTTACATACCAAATTTCAAGTCGATAGCTCTTAAATTACGGCCGTAATCGTGCGGACAGACGGACAGACGGACAGACAGACGGACATCGCTAGATCGACTAAGAAAGTGATGCTGATCAATAATATATATAGTTTGTCATACCTACAACGCCTCCTTATGGGCGTTACAAATGGAATGACAAAGTGAATATACCCTCACCACAGTGTGGTACCGGGTATAAAAATCATTCACTGAAAACCATCAGCAAGTTAAAAATCGCGCGATTTTTTCAGCTATTCTGTTACTTGCTGATGGTTTTCAACGCGACCAGCTGAAAAAATCATTCACTGAAAACCACCAGCAAGTAACAGAACAGCTGAAAAAATCGCGCGATTTTCTTCATTATACACAGATTTTTTTTTATAAATCATTTTTTGGAGAGGAACGTACAAAAGTTGCCTATTCCTCCTTTTTCCCACAAACTTTTCACAATCCATAATTGAATTTAAATTTAAACTTTTGTTGTGGTCGGGACCTGAATTTAGATGGTGATTGTCCCAAATATGCAGCTGAGGGCACGCTTGTGGATGCTCAGGCATCAGCTCGTCGGATCGGGGTGGGTTTTTGCTGCCATACGTTATTTAACAAAATTAAATTTTCGTGCCGAAAAAAAAACTCCTTCACAGAAATATACGAAATTCTCACAACTTTTCCATGCACACACCTTCAATCACGATTCACGACAGGTGTTAATGTCGAAATTGATAGCATTACAGCTACCTGGGCATTCCCTCATCCTCCGAGGAAGCAAACTCTACCTCGCGACCTTGCCAAGCTCTGCCCTAGTCTTGAGCCTGACCCCTCAATTAAAATTCTCTATCCTATCTTTACTTCACCACTGCAACAAATCCCTCATCCTTCCCACCCTTCCTTTTCTTTCACTTAATCACACATTATTATCAGTTTCAAAAGTCATTAAATAAGTAGGATAGTAAATTCATTTTTATTGTTACACAATATTCAAACGCAAAAAAAAGTTCAAGATTTTTCATTTAAAATTATTTACGGTTAAAAAATAATATTAATCATTATTGCAACATGTCAAAGTCAATCTAATTAAAATTATACGGTACTAGTCTACTAGCTAGTTCCAATTCGAAAAAATAAACCCTATCAAGTAAATAACGGTAGTGATCAGTTCAATTATTTCGTTCTAAATTCAACGAATGTATCTAAATATTAAAATAAACCAAATAGAAAAAAAACTTTACTCACGGTTTTCGATGACGTTGATTCCACAGATGTGCGCACATTTGTTTCCGTCGTTGCTTTATACACCGGATACCTTAACTGTTTTGTTTTGTTTTCCTTTTTTTTTTTTTTGGCAAAAGAAAAAAAAATCTAAATGTCTTATTCTGACCACTTTCGTTTACACCTACTGATGTGTATAACTATTATTCGCAATTTAGCAATTAAATTTGACGTATTCAAAAAACTAGATATTATATTATAATTAGAATTACTATTAAATTACCACATTTAAACAAAAGGGTATGTAGGCATAATTTTTTTTTGCCTATGAAAAAAAAACATAAAAATCGATTGCAGGAAGCTATTCACTCCAGGTTGGTTAAAGTTAAATTTTTCTTGGCATATACAGCCCACAAATTAGCGACACGATCAGATCGAACTGATTTGACCAAAACTGGCGGTTCACTTCACTGCGCTGCTAATCGTAGATTTCCCCCCAGCGGGTGTAGAGATTGGAGAACTGACTGCAGCGTTTTGATGAGAACACCAAACTCTCCTATCCGAATTGGCCGTCGAAGGTCTTGATGCGGCCAGGCGGGTGAGGATGGGTGTTTGGTGAGAGCCTGCACCAAAGCGATCGTGTCGAGGCTGCGATCTCTTAGTCCGTGGCAATTTGGCCGTTGGCTGGGGTGAGGGAAAATCTGTGATCAGCTAGTTTAGTAGCGGCGTTGGGATAAATTGATATGAGCTCGATTAAATAGGGCTTTTCAAAAGCAAGCATATGGCGATTGCGGATCCTCTCAGCGGGTGCAAGTGTCACAGGGTGAACGGTGGGGTGCCTCTTAAAATTTCAGCGGCGCGGTGAGCGGCGATATTTAAAGATCAGACCACAGCGGATTTTTTTAGGGCAAGAATCACGATTCAAGGTCGGGGTCTGCGGTGAAGCGGGCTCACGGGCATGAAACTGAGCCGCGTGGATAGAGCTTTTCCCTCCGCAATAACACTCGGTTCACAATCTTGATGGGAAGGGTTCTGATTAATATTGCGAGACTAAATTAATCTGAAGTACATTACTTACATGTGTTTGAGTTGGCAAAGGCTAGGAGGTTATATCCTTTTCTGCTTGATCAGAAGTCTTATTGACTACTCTGACACTCTGACACTCGCACGTAAATACTGGCTTTTCCGAGGAAAATCTAAATTGTTCACGCAAGTCAAATAAAATTGTATATAAAAGCTATTTTTCGTTACGAACCTGTATGTATTTTATAAATCTATACAAAGATTAAAGCGCTGCAACCGGATTTATGTTTAACGAAAATCAGCCAATAGTAGGGCAGACAACCGTGTTGCTCGAGCGGAAGTTGAAAAAGAAAGAGTTTGGGCTTCGAGTATGGTGGCTCAACCCAAAGTACGATTTCTGCTCGCGTTCACCGTGTCAGAAATGTTAGCTAATAGTAGTCGTCAAAAACGAGAAATCTACTACCATCAAGGGTACTAGATATGCTAGATGTATCGATAGGACAGGCGATAGGGCACATTTTAATATTTTTATTTTTGTTAAATTGAATTGATTGGTAAGATTTACTACAAAACCATGCATTTTGAAGCATGCACTATGTGAAAAAGACATGGAAATATTGGTGGGCCTTAGGTTCACGTGTGGCTTCGACCCATAGCCCTCAGAGAAAGAGTATCATGCTCTACTCCGATTTTAGGTCTTTTGAATGATACATGTCAATTCTCTTTCCTCGTAAATCTTCAATTTCATACATAGCATTCCCTACAGCACGGAGGATTCGGCACTTTACAAACTTAGGGCAAAGTTTCGCACTCCGATCCTTCGTTGCATCACTGTGCACAAAATTACGTCTGAAGATCTCTTGGCCGGGCAAAAACTTTTTGACGCGTGCCCTCAGATTATAAGCTTTTGAATGTTTGCTAAAGGCTTGTTTCAAATGCTCGTTAACCTCATGCCTAATAAGATTCAAACGGTCGAATTTTAAAATTGGTTGGAACTCGTCATCGTTGAGCAAATTCAATTTTCTTATTAGCGGATACATACTACCGTGGGAAATCATTTGCATTCCGAACAGAGCGAAGAAAGGCGTTACCGAGGTTGACTGATGTACAGAAGTGCATATCGACTGCTGAATTTCATGGATGTGTTTATCCCAGTCCCTGTGATCAGATTTCAAATAAGACCGGATGCCTGAGAGAATCGACTGGTTCACTCGTTCGGAAGCATTGGATTGGGGCGAGTACAGCGCTGTTTTCAGGTGACGTATTCCATACTTTTCCAGGTGCTGCTGGAAATGGCTAGACACAAACTGTCGGCCATTGTCAGAATGTATAATCTCTGGTGTACCGAAAATACTAAAAACCGATTGTTCCAGGAAGTTTATGACTGAGGATGTGTTTGCTTTAGGCATAGGCTTTAGTAACACGAACTTCGTAAGATGATCCAAAACAACGAACAGATATAAATTTCCCTTTTTCGAGCGTATGTACGGCCCCATAAAATCAATATACAACTTTTGAAAGGGTCTCTCAAAAGTGATTAATGTTTGCATTGGGGGTCGTAGAGTTTTGTTCGTGCCTTTGCTTTGTTTACATACGTCGCACTTTCTTATGTAATCTTTCACATCCTTGGCCATTTTTGGCCAAAAATAAAATTGACGGAGCCTGTGGAGGGTTTTGGCTATTCCACCATGAGCGCATATGGGAGCAGTATGTGCTTGGGATACCAGATCTCTCGTGAGTTCTGTAGGAATCCACAACCGCCATTGCAAGTCAGTTTTATCTACATCTAAATCAACTACAAAAATCCGTTTAAACACCAAGTTGTTGGAAACCTTTAGACTAGGATAAGCATCACTATTTGCTTTAATATTTTGGATTAAATCCATGTAGTCTTTAGACTTAAAATGCTCCGAATCTAGATCAATTGAAAGATTGTCATTTCTCTCTCTTTCCAAGCTTTCGATAAATGCCCGCGACAAGGCATCCGGAACAATATTCGCCGAACCTTTCCTATGCTCTACCTCAAAGTCAAAGGCCTGCAGCTTCAACGACCACCTCGCCAATCTCCCACTCAAGTCTTTTAGGCTCATAAGCCATTTAAGGCTAGAATGATCCGTAACGATTTTGAAATGAGAGCCTTCTACGTATGGCCGGAATTTTTTGACGGCCTGAACCGCGGCTAAGCATTCCTGCTCCGTTACGCTATAATTAGCCTGACAAGAGTTTAACTTTTGTGAGAAATAGGCGATTGGTCGTTCCCCACCTTCGTCATCACGCTGAAACAAGACTGCACCTACGCCTTGACTTGAGGCATCACACTGTATGACGAATGGTTTGGAAAAGTCGGGGTTGTTCAACAAAGGTGCACTAACCAGAGCTGACTTGAGTTGTCCGAATGCATCTATCGCGCTTGGTGTAAGTTCAAACTTGTTCTTACTCTTCTTAAGAGTATCAGTGAGTGGTCCTGCGAGACTGGCAAAGTTCTTGATGAACCTACGGTACCAGCCACATATTCCCAAAAATCGTCGCATTTGTTTAATGGTCTTAGGTTGGGGAAAATCTGTTATGGCTAGGACCTTGTCCGGATCGGGTTTGATATGGCCCTGACCAACAATATGACCCAGGTACTTGAGCTCCTTGAAGCAAAATTGGGACTTCTGTACATTAATTGTTAGATTAGCACTTCGAAGACACTGCGCTACCGTCTCAAGAAGATGCAGATGCGTTTCCCAGTCACCAGAAATTATAAGGAGATCATCCAGGTAGACGAACACGCGTTCTCTTAGTGCCGCTGGGATCACTTTATCCATCAACCGACATAACCTTTGCGGTGCATTGCACAGACCAAAGGGCATGACGGTGTATTGATAAAGTGGTCGCCCCGGCACAGTGAATGCGGTCCTCTCTCTGGATCTCTCCTCAAGGGGAATCTGCCAAAAGGCGTCTTTAAGATCAACACTAGAGATATAGTGCGTATCTCTCAGACGACTTAGCATCCCCTCTATATGAGGAAGCGGATACGCATCCTTCTTTGTTAGTGAATTCACCTTTCGGTAGTCAAGACAAAGGCGGTTTTTCCCCGGTTTTCTTATTAGGACAACCGGTGAACTCCACGCACTTTGACTTTCCTCTATCACACCCAAAGACAACATGCGATCAAGTTCCTCATATATTAATCCCTGTATGACTGGGGAGACCGGGTAGTGCCGTTGTTTCACAGGTTCGGCATCCCCTGTATCAATGATGTGAGTTTCTACGGAAGTCTTACCTAATCCTAACTCGGAAAATGATGGAAATTTCCCAATTACTGCTTCAAGGGAGCGTCGCTGTTCATAGTCAAGTTTGTGCTGAAGTTTTTCGGGGACTTCGACAGAAATTTCCGACACCAAGTGAGGAGCTACTTGAAACGATTGCCAAAAATCTATCCCTAGATATAAGGGTTGGGAAAGAGAGGGAACTAAATATAGATCAATAAAATGAGACATGTTTTTGTAGGTTATGGAGACGTTTACCCTTCCGACAATCCGCTGCACTTGGCCATCGGCGGTTTTAAGTTCAGAGTCAAATGTTATCAGGGTCAGTTGGTTACGCTTGATAAAATCTTCACCACCCTCCCCCAGGCACGATATGGAGGCACCGCTATCTAACAAGCCTCTAATGTGTTCCTGGCCTATCCGAACAAGAGCATATGGCCGAGGGTCTTTAGTATCACTGATAGAAGAAGATTCTATCAATCGACGAAATAGCTTTCTTTTCGTCTTCCTTCTTAGTGGTTTGTTAGCAACGCCGCCAGGATTACTCGGTTGCAACTCAGCTAGGGAAAATATACGTTCGCGAATCTCATTATAATTTCTTAGTCGTTCTTCATACGTCTTGTAAGACAAGGGGGTAGGACAACTAACGGTTAAGTGTGAAGGTATTATAAATTCTTCTTTTGGTAAAAGCTGGGGGGAAAAGTCAGTGTTGGTAGAGGTATCTCGGGTTTCTAAACCGGGTTTGTCTGGGTTGAGCGAGATTCCCCGGTGGATTTCACGCTCGCTCTTCCGTTTCCCGCATCGGGATTGCACTTAGGACATTGCGGAGTTGTGTAATTATCCAAACCACAACGGTAACAAAATAAGTTACGCACTGGAGAAGGACATGCCATGAACGAGTGGCCAAAGTTCTTGCAATTGAAGCATTTTCTATTGCGGGTTGGATTAGCCCCACTATCCAGAGCGCACACTTCTTCATCTTGGGAATAAGTAAAGCAGACATCATCTCCGTCTATTTCGTGAACGTTTCTAAAATTTATTGGGTTTGGTCGAACTCGAATCGACTCTCGAGACCGTACCATTTTTTCTGTCTTACGACATTCCTCACGGAAGCGTTCTAGAGAAAAAATAGACATTGGATAGATGTACTGCATAAGACGATGGTTAATATTGCTCTTCAGGATTCTGATTAACTCATGTTCACGAATTGGTTCTCGTAGCTGGTTGCTAAGGTCTAATATGGAATTATAGAAATCATCAAATGATTCGTTTGAAAGCTGACGTCTTTCCATAATTTGTTTTATAAGTTCGAAGTCCGACTCATGGTTTCTGAACTGCTGCAATAATGCACGACGCAGCTCACTCCAACCCGACCGCGGATAAGTTCGCAAGAATTGCCAGAACCAATTCTGAGCAGTTCCCGTTAACAGCAGATGAAAATTCTTTACAACTTCGGACCAATGCATACCATAATTTTCTTTAAGTGTTTCCACACGAAATATAAAATCTTCCACTGAGTTGGAAGTTCCGTCAAAGCGAATGCCCCATCGATCTAGATCCAACTTGCGAACAGTATCACGGAGTGGTTGACGCTCAGGTGATCCGTATTCAGTAGATACATGTTGAGGATAATGGTCATTATCCACAGAAGGGGGAAAGTCATGAGAAAAATTAGAATTATTGTTGTAAGTCCGAAATTCATGCCGGTCTCTTCTACGACATGGTTCCTCAAGATTGGTATTATCAAACGAGTTACGGTTTTGTTCATGGGGAGGATTTCGACGAGAAGTCGAGTAGTCTACGTTATTTCGCCTTCCAGAACGTGAACGTCGATGTCTCTGACTCCGCCCTAGAGCGAGTGAAGGTTGTACAGTCAAGTGCTTATTATTTTCGGAGCTAAGCGCATCTTTCACTGTCGACACTACTGACTCCTGAATAGTTTTCTTCATAACCCCTTCTAAGGATGTTAACAAGTGGGTGTGGAAATTATTCAAGCTGATCTTGACGCAATTGTCCACCACCGATTTTAAGGATGCCTCTGAGGGAGGGGGTTGACTAATATAACCATCCGGAGGATTATGTGGTAAAGGAATCGAAGAAGCACCATGCAAGAGAGTGGTATTTTCATTACTAGTAGCCAAATTATTGGCGTGATTCCTAATAGATTCCATTACTAGTAAGTCCGATATTGGAGCTAAATGGTCGGAATTATCAGATGCTATATTGAAATCGCGAATAGTTTCTATGGGATCAGGAATATCGAACGTTACAGCAGGTGTAGACTCATTCATAGGACCTGTGGTCGATTGGCGTACGGGTGAGTGTACGACTTTCTGTCGGCCATATGAAGGTGGAAAAGCCCCTATCTGAGGAATACTCGAATTCAAATTACCTTTAGTTTGTGATCGAGTACTCATCGAGGAAATAGCATTACCTTTTGGCTTAGCTGTCGCACCTTGTGACCGATTCATGGTAAATATATTATATTGGAATAAATGTCAGGTAATAATAGTGATATCAGTGTTGGGTAATTATAATAATAATATAAATATCAATTCATAAGTAATCGAAAAGGCGGAAATTCTGAAAGAAATGTTGCGATGGCGAGGATGAAAAGTAGGTATGTGCAAATAGTATACGGATTTCGTATTTCTATAAAAATTATTGTTTGTGGGAACAAGGGTTACACTTTAATGTGTAAACATCTTCATCCTCTACAAACCTAAAACTAAAACATTTGCGGAAACATGCAGTACGCAAAAGAAAATACAGCCATGCTTCTCTGCAAAAAGAAAATATTCAATCTTCCTGGATTATCTCGAAAAGAAATCGAGAACAAAAAATCTCTAGTAAGACTAAAAGAAAGCAACGAAGCTCTGATGGGTTTCGCCTAAGTTTGACCGAAACTCTTATCGGCTTCCGTTTGCTGGTAAGTAAAAACTAGGCCGTGTCATCATGACGCAAAAGCAAATGATAACAGGACAAAAAAAAACCTTAACCTCGTCTTGACATTCTCCTAGTCAAGGTCTTACGTCGGCCTTAGTCGTTGGGCGCCAAATTTTGTTGTGGTCGGGACCTGAATTTAGATGGTGATTGTCCCAAATATGCAGCTGAGGGCACGCTTGTGGATGCTCAGGCATCAGCTCGTCGGATCGGGGTGGGTTTTTGCTGCCATACGTTCTTTAACAAAATTAAATTTTCGTGCCGAAAAAAAAACTCCTTCACAGAAATATACGAAATTCTCACAACTTTTCCATGCACACACCTTCAATCACGATTCACGACAGGTGTTAATGTCGAAATTGATAGCATTACAGCTACCTGGGCATTCCCTCATCCTCCGAGGAAGCAAACTCTACCTCGCGACCTTGCCAAGCTCTGCCCTAGTCTTGAGCCTGACCCCTCAATTAAAATTATCTATCCTATCTTTACTTCACCACCGCAACAAATCCCTCATCCTTCCCACCCTTCCTTTTCTTTCACTTAATCACACATTATTATCAGTTTCAAAAGTCATTAAATAAGTAGGATAGTAAATTCATTTTTATTGTTACACAATATTCAAACGCAAAAAAAAGTTCAAGATTTTTCATTTAAAATTATTTACGGTTAAAAAATAATATTAATCATTATTGCAACATGTCAAAGTCAATCTAATTAAAATTATACGGTACTAGTCTACTAGCTAGTTCCAATTCGAAAAAATAAACCCTATCAAGTAAATAACGGTAGTGATAAAATAAATTCAACGAATGTATCTAAATATTAAAATAAACCAAATAGAAAAAAAACTTTACTCACGGTTTTCGATGACGTTGATTCCACAGATGTGCGCACATTTGTTTCCGTCGTTGCTTTATACACCGGATACCTTAACTGTTTTGTTTTGTTTTCCTTTTTTTTTTTTTTGGCAAAAGAAAAAAAAATCTAAATGTCTTATTCTGACCACTTTCGTTTACACCTACTGATGTGTATAACTATTATTCGCAATTTAGCAATTAAATTTGACGTATTCAAAAAACTAGATATTATATTATAATTAGAATTACTATTAAATTACCACATTTAAACAAAAGGGTATGTAGGCATAATTTTTTTTTGCCTATGAAAAAAAAACATAAAAATCGATTGCAGGAAGCTATTCACTCCAGGTTGGTTAAAGTTAAATTTTTCTTGGCATATACAGCCCACAAATTAGCGACACGATCAGATCGAACTGATTTGACCAAAACTGGCGGTTCACTTCACTGCGCTGCTAATCGTAGATTTCCCCCCAGCGGGTGTAGAGATTGGAGAACTGACTGCAGCGTTTTGATGAGAACACCAAACTCTCCTATCCGAATTGGCCGTCGAAGGTCTTGATGCGGCCAGGCGGGTGAGGATGGGTGTTTGGTGAGAGCCTGCACCAAAGCGATCGTGTCGAGGCTGCGATCTCTTAGTCCGTGGCAATTTGGCCGTTGGCTGGGGTGAGGGAAAATCTGTGATCAGCTAGTTTAGTAGCGGCGTTGGGATAAATTGATATGAGCTCGATTAAATAGGGCTTTTCAAAAGCAATCATATGGCGATTGCGGATCCTCTCAGCGGGTGCAAGTGTCACAGGGTGAACGGTGGGGTGCCTCTTAAAATTTCAGCGGCGCGGTGAGCGGCGATATTTAAAGATCAGACCACAGCGGATTTTTTTAGGGCAAGAATCACGATTCAAGGTCGGGGTCTGCGGTGAAGCGGGCTCACGGGCATGAAACTGAGCCGCGTGGATAGAGCTTTTCCCTCCGCAATAACACTCGGTTCACAATCTTGATGGGAAGGGTTCTGATTAATATTGCGAGACTAAATTAATCTGAAGTACATTACTTACATGTGTTTGAGTTGGCAAAGGCTAGGAGGTTATATCCTTTTCTGCTTGATCAGAAGTCTTATTGACTACTCTGACACTCTGACACTCGCACGTAAATACTGGCTTTTCCGAGGAAAATCTAAATTGTTCACGCAAGTCAAATAAAATTGTATATAAAAGCTATTTTTCGTTACGAACCTGTATGTATTTTATAAATCTATACAAAGATTAAAGCGCTGCAACCGGATTTATGTTTAACGAAAATCAGCCAATAGTAGGGCAGACAACCGTGTTGCTCGAGCGGAAGTTGAAAAAGAAAGAGTTTGGGCTTCGAGTATGGTGGCTCAACCCAAAGTACGATTTCTGCTCGCGTTCACCGTGTCAGAAATGTTAGCTAATAGTAGTCGTCAAAAACGAGAAATCTACTACCATCAAGGGTACTAGATATGCTAGATGTATCGATAGGACAGGCGATAGGGCACATTTTAATATTTTTATTTTTGTTAAATTGAATTGATTGGTAAGATTTACTACACTTTACACTTTGAACCACTTCGATATTTGGTTTTAACCAGAGTGACGAACACTTCATCTGCACATTTATTCATTACCTCGGTTTTCCATCGGACCATGATCGCTGGGACCACAATTAGTGGTATTTAACAAACTCTGAGTCCTCGATTTCCACAATCTTTGTTATTGGAAAAGTAAATGACAATGATGCTCGAGCATTTTCAAGTAAATTTAAAAAAATGAAATAAAGCACCACTCTTTTTAATAAAAATTAAATTAGGCCCCAAAATGTTTTTCTAAATAAAAATGAAATTAGGCCCCAAAAATAATGTTGGGGTCTTATTTCATTGGGGCTTTATTTCATTATGAAATTATGTCCCAATTTAAAAAATGAAATAAAGCCCCAAAAAGTGAAATTACACCCCAAATTTAGACAATTTTTGTTGTTGTTGTATTGCATGCACATTTTTGGGGCCTTATTTCATTTTTACTTTTGGGGCCTTATTTCCTGGGGCTTAATTTCGCGGAGCCATCAAGTGACAACATATTCCCTCATCTCCGTACTAGGATTTTTTATTATAATAGCGATCATATGCAAAATCTTGCCAAAACAACACAGAAATCATAATAGAACAACCAACAACAAAGTTGAATGAACCAGTAACAATTGTCGACAGATTTTTCGTTCCTGAGTTCAAATAACTCCAATATCCAAGCAACCCAAAGTTCAACAACCTACCATACTCTTGACGATCGATGACGATCGTTTTTAAGCGGGGAAGAGTTAACATCAACACGAGCAACGGAAATGCTGACGAAGCGTCTGGTTCGATGCAGCAAATTTCCACAGAAATAATGTCGCAATTTTCATGATAATAAAATAACATAGGAATGCAAGGTATTCGTAGCGAAGCAAAATGCAATAAATCAATTTGTCAATCAGTTTAGTTAAATAAATAAACTGGAACAATAAAGGTCGGAGCAATCTGCTTCGAAAAAAATATTTTTTTGTTAAACTAAACGGTCGGTGTAGTGATTAACTTATATAATGGTTCGACCTACATAAGCACCAAAGCAAATTGGCGTCCAAACTAAAGCCACCGGTATAACAGTACAGTGCACACATTTTGTAAACATGTTTACGATCGTGGCAGCATACACACCAAGTATAAATAGGAGGGTCGGTAATTAAGAAGAATTAGTTTATATTTTGGAGTGTCAAGAATAATTTAATATTACAATTTTGAAAGTTATTTAAGTGTAAAGTTTAATCTTAAGACATTGACCAAGAAGGTCTTTAAATCAATATAAATAAATTGTTATTAAAAATAAAAAAAAAGTTTTATTTCAATTAGTGTAAGTTCAATAATGTTACTAGTGGGGGTTATGGTGTGACTTTTTGTCGTTGCTTACCTCGGAATGTATTTTCCCCTTGCATTATAATTTACTTCACGTTTGATCGCTGCAACTACAGCGAGTGGTTCCGAATGTATTTTTCCCTATAAAGAAAGAAATTTTATTTATATGTAGGACTAATTTTAAATATTAAATGAAAGAGTCAATGGACCACACTATTCTGTGTAACAAGCTAAGGAGTGAATTCAATTTTTCGTCTTTTTCCTTGAATCTGGTATCATCTTACCTGAACAACAGATATCAGGCGATTTTTGACACTGAGTAAAGGCGTTCCACAAGGCTCAATATTGGACCCATTGTTCTTTACAATGTACATAAATGATATCCCCTTGTGTGCAGTTAACTCTTTCGTCGACATGTATGTTGATGACGTTCAGGTGCGAAAAAGTTTTCCTTTGGGCCTAGTGGAAAATGCAGCTCATGAAGTTAATGAAGACCTAACTAGAATTATGTGCTGGTCCCGATCTAACGGGCTCTGCTTAAATCCCACCAAGTCAAAATGTTTGGTTATTTCAAGAAGGTCCATTGATATCTCTTGTTTTCCTAATTTATACCTGAACGACTCGCCCATTGAATTTGTTGTTTCAGCGAAAAATCTGGGTATAATTTTCAATAATACTCTCTCTTGGAATGACCATATCAGATTAACAGTTGGAAAGGTTTACGGAAGCCTACGTATGCTATGGGCAAGTCAAAAAATAACACCTCTGAAAACTAGAATTATCTTAGCGAAAACACTAGTTATACCAATAATGCTATTCGGTTGTGAAATTTTTAGCAATTGCGATAACGAACATATATAAGAAAACTGAATGTGGCATATAATAGTATTGCGCGTTATATCTATGGATTGAGAAAACATGATCACATATCTCACTTCTCTAAGCAAATTAATGGTATAACGCTTGAAAACCTTTTTAAATTTAAGACATTGGCCTTGCTTCATAATATAATGCAAACACATCAACCTGTGAACCTTTATAATAAGATTTGTATGCCGCGCTCGAATAGATCATGTAACCTGGTACCATTTCGCTGTATGTACCTGGTATCAACCCGACAATTCTTTGTGTTCGCAGTCCGATTGTGGAATTCCCTCCCCCTTTCTGTTCGATTAATAAGTTGTGCAGCTCTGTTCAGGATAGAACTAAAACAGTATTTAGACACGCTTTATTGATGATGATAACGAGATTTTGTATGTATAACTTGTTACCTTTTATTTATTTATTTCTACTAAATTCCTATTGTATTTTTAGTTTACTTTTCTTTTCTGAATGAGATGAATTAAAAAATTGTAGTTATTATACATTTAATATTGAATTCATATTGTTTCTTACCACCTGAGTCGACTTAATCAAAATATTTATTGAAGCTTACGCTATTTTATAAGATATTGTATCTTAATGTGTAAAAATAAATAAATAGGTGGCGCAACAGGCGGTAGACACCCTAGGCCTAGCTTCTCACAACCATTCGTTTGTGTGAGTTTCTATTTTTGGGACGAATGGAAGGGACCTACAATTTTATGCCGAGTCCGAACGGCTGAATTGAGAAGCTTTTTCATGACAGTTATACTCTCGGATGTTTGTCAGACGTTCGCGAGAGGTGGCGCAGTAGAAAAAAAACCTTAAGGCGTAATGCCATTAAATGAAATATATGAAATGAAAAAAATGAAATGAAAATAATGTTAAGGTTTTTTGCTATCTTATTATTTTTTTTTTAATTACCAACAGAATGTAAGCAGAAAAATTATTGTCCTTTATTTTCCTTTGACAAATATGGTCACCGTCATTATGCTGCATATGAGCAAAATGTATTATAAATAAACCACGCTTGACTTTAGATTCAACTGAACGTTGAACCAATACAAATCTTATCTACAAATTTGCTGCATAAACAAAAAAGCACTATATAAAGGGTCTATCTGACCATAGATCACTCAGTTCTGTATCACACTTCGTTTAAGCCCAAGATTTCCCCCACCAGTGGTAAGGGATCTGAAGTTCAATAAAAATACTAAAAATTAAAAAGTTGTTTCATTTAATAGTTGGTTTCTGTTCGTTAAGAACAGAAAGAAATATATTTTTTGTGTTCAACAAGAAACACAAATAAAAGTTATATATATATTATATATGACTTATAAATTAAACTAATAAATACATATTAAACATAAATAAATAAAAAAGTAAACGCGAACTATAAATAAATAAACAAAAAGTTTAGTTTTCTTAACCCTACAGCCAACCAATAAAAAATCAAACAAAAATCTTTGCCGATAGGGAATCAGAAGAAGCACAGCTCTTTCGCCATACCGTATTCCCTTCATATACCTACCTACCTATCGAGAACATCGAGATTATGGCGAATGACGACAGTTTGAATAACACCAGACAATAACCTTATATTGATTGAAATAAAATATATTTTACAACACTTACTTTCAAAAGGCTTTTGTCTATACGCTTTATATTCCTACTAGGAGCTTTTATTTCAGGACACTTCTCAAACATCATAATCCTTTCCGCCACAGATCCTTTAGATAAATTAATTTTGCGTTCAGAACTGTATGTTTCGCTTTCCATTTCAACTTGTAGAACAAACAATCACAATATTTGAGAATTCGTTTTGTATATACATATGAACAACAACTATTCAATTAATCAAGCTTCAGCAGCATATGCATTGTTAACTTTTTATTGATAAAACGCACAATTAAAAAATATTACTTTAAATATCCGGCGTACTTCACAAAACTTGTTGGTTTAAGGTAATGTACATAATATAAGAAAATCGAGAACTCTTCAATACCAGATTTGCCTTTACTTAAATTATTTATATCAGTACTATAAATTGCAACAACAGCGTACAGATTAAAATGTCTCGGAATAGAGTGACCAAAATCTCAGAGTTTCATTTTGTTCGTATCTAAATTATGGACTTAAAATTCTTAAGGGCCGATTTTTCTATAGTCAGATAGCCAATCATATAGGGGTTAACTGTCAGATAAGACATAAACCCATTTTTCATTAGTCGAATAGCAGCTATTCGAAGAATAAAACATCTAACTGTCTCATAAAGTTATCTGCCCGTTTCTGAGGCGGATAAAATATACCTCTCTAGTTAAGGTAGGAGAACTGTCAAATTTTAAAATTGTAAAGTTTTTACAAAGTTTTGTTTTGGGAAATATGTATCTACATATTGTACAAATGGATCTATTCGATTGTATCAACGATTTTATTATTGAGGAAGAAAAAGTAGGAAATAATTACTTCAACCCAACAAGGAAACAAATAGTAGTGAGAAAGAGACCTAACCATTATGTACAATGAATGGGAGAATGCAGATTTCGAACTAAGACAAACGTCAAGCTATGGGCTGACTATCTTATATGCTTACACACAACAAACTGTCAATCAATCTGTTTCTCTCACACCCACTTAACCGTCGAATAGTTATCTAGCTGTTATTTTATGATTGAAAAATTCAAAACTGTTATCTAGCAGATAAAGAGTGAAATAAATTTAATCGTTAAATAGCTATCAGCCGATTTATCTGACTATTGAAAAATCGGCCCTAAGTCGTGTCATAGACTAAATAAGTTATACAGATGTCTCATCAGTTTACAAATCGATGCTAGCACTTCTTTGCGATCGTCAAACACGATTGGCAAATGCGAGAAACAGATTGGAACAGCAACAGCAACTTTGACAGCCACAGCGCACTTTTTAAAGCCAATTCACAACGGCGCTTTGCCGCTTGCGTGCGTTGACAGGCGTTTTAGAGACTTTATGGCCAATTTACAATACAGCGAGAGAGCGAGACGAGAGCGAGATCGAGTCTGGCGCGAGTTTTCAAATAATTTCCAATCAAAGGAAATGCATGAAGGAATACACAATGGCGCGAGCCGAGGCAACGAGTCGGAAATTTGGAAAAATCTCGCCCGAGACACCGATAACATTTGCTCTCTGAGTGGGAAGCGACGCCATTTCGTCACCTGAGAATTGGTTTGCTCCATACGCCAATTTCACGTATTTTGAGTTAGGTATCAAATCTAAGGTATTTTATGGTGGTCTTTTCAAATCTGTTGCCATTTTGGCGGTAACGCTTACCAATCCGGAGATATCCAACATCGACTTTGATCTACATCCAACAAGTTTAATGGTTAGTACATTTTATTTTGCTCCATTTGCCATTTTTTGGCGTATGGAGCAAATTTCCCATACAAAAATCCTTCATATTGAGTTTACTTTTATTTTGCTCTATTGACATTGCATGTGTACGTAGTTTCCCTTTATTACTATTTTGAAAAGGATCAAACTATGCAACGAGTATGTAGAACCATTTTCATGAATACATTATGCATCTTGTATAATATACAAAACGTATTTTACTAGTATATTTTGTTTTAGAATAACAGTAGAACTGTTTACTTTAGTACACTTTTGTGTTACTTCCTTTTTTGTTTTTGTTAATAAAATTTATTCAAAAAAAAGCCTTTAATTTCACTCGAAATTGAAACTTTTCCATACAAAGTTCTTTTCAATAATTCAGTTAAAGTAAGTGTTGGTTTGCTCTACATCCAAATTATTTTGCTCCACGTGCATGAAAAAAAGTAAAACTTGAAATGAAACTGGATATGGAGCACAAAAATAAAAAATCTTCTTTTCGTATACGCTGTATAACTGCTAAACTATTACGCATGAAAGATTGAAAAGTTGTATTCTAGTTGGGAATACCCTAGGGAATAGCTGCTATAAATTTAAAAAAATTCTATAGGGCAATTTTTGAGAAAAAGATGCGCAAACCTTCTTTATCATTTTTCTCAAAACCGACTAAGTGGCGTATGGAGCACACCAATTCTCAGGTGACGATTTTCATAGAAATGTACTTAAGGTTGCCATTTGTATTTTCTCAAGCAAACAGGGCAGCACTTTTATCGTTTTTTTTTTGTTATTATTTTGATACGGTTTGATTATTCTGAGAAATTTTTAAATAAGTCAGCGATAATGTTAAAACTTATTTTCCCATAATAATGAATGACGGTGAAAAGGGGAATTTCGTATTTCTTTAAACAAACTTTGCCCCGAAATTATATATGTTTTTTGGGGGTAATTTTCTTGAGCAAATTTTATTAGGATGTAAGACAGTAAGCTTTTCATAGGAATTCATGGGAACCTGTTCTGTAATTGACTAAGAAGTTCAACTGAAAATGTTGTACGTATGAAAAAATAAATAAATTCGTTTTCTAGAAAATGTAGACTAGATTAAACAACACGTTTTTGATTCGAAAGTCAAAAAATTTTTTTTTGTTTGAACACACACCAAGGGAAACAGAATGTAACAAAACAAAACGTTTCGTTTTCTTGTTTCGTTTGGTGTGGAATTTGCGACTTGCTTTTAGTGTTGGTCGGACTAAAACGATGAAGTTTGTTACGGGGCCATACATCTGGAAAAAAAAAAAGAAAAAAAATTGCTAATTAGAAAATGTAAACAAAAATTTTCCATTGGAGATTGACCGATGAAATATCCATTGAATGGATGTTCCAGAGGGCAATCTCCAATAGGGAAAACATCACTTACCTGTTTACTTCGTATTGTCCACGTACCTGAAAAAGAAATTAAAATAAAACATTACCAAATTAATAAAAATAAAAGAATTTACATAAATTACCTGAGATGTGTGTGTCGCCGGCTGCAAGTCCACGATATGATTTGACAGATCGCAAATTTTCTGTCTTTCTTTTCGTGCTCCTTCGTTTGTGTCTCCGAGTTCCATACATGTTAGGTGTTGGTGTTGTTGTAATAAGAGAGGTGCTTGGTGTGTTCAATTAGTTGTTGTGTGAAAAGCTTTTATTTATTTATTTCTATAATTAGTTAAGTTATTCATTCGTTTATGTAGTTATATGTATTTTATTACACTGACACTGACTCACTGAGAAGACCGACAAAAGAGACTACGAAAAGAGAGATAAAGATTGACAGATCGTCAATCGTCATCTCTTATACTTGCAAGCTGAATTAGGAGAAATGGGAGAAAGAGATTGAAACTGGAGAAATAGTATGAGTTGTCGGAAAAGTTAGAACTAGGAGCAAAGGAATAGAGAAATTATACATACAAACCTATAGAAAAAAAAAAGGTAAAGGGAATCAGCTGGGTATCTCGTTGGTTGAAAATTCGACCGAGGGGGAGAAAGAGGATTGGGTCATAGAGACAGATGACGACAAGAAATATAGTTACCGGAAAGAGCAATGACCGTATAACTGACCGGCCCTCAAAATCGAATTCGAAAAGAATTTTTATGCATTTACCAGTGGTCGATTGCGTAGAGCAGCTGAGTTTATCACAGCCAATAATTGACAGTGGCGTACATAAAATTAGTGCGAGGAATTTTTTTTTACATTTTTTTTACATTTTTTTGTTGAGGTAAGCCAGAATTCCTAGTGATTCGTTAAATAACCGGACTAAATCAGATTTTAAATTTTTATAGGGATTATTCGTGACGGCTTAATATAAAATTGGGGAAATAAGAAACAAAAAAATATATATATTGTCTACTGAGGTAGGTGTTTTGTGGAAGTTGTTACTTAGCGTGAATTAATCCTTCCCCCACTTGTGCAGGCAGGTGAAGAGCTTCCCAATAGCCATCTGGAGCTACAGATTCTAGCTCACGGCGACTTAAGCTTTGTCTAAGAGACTAGAAGGGCACCCAAGCGATCCGTGGAAGTGACCATAGGAACTTTCTCGAACGAAGGCTCCGCCGTTGCTCCTATATTTGGTCGTTTATATAAAACCAACGGTAACGGTTACCGAAAATCGTCACCCCAAGGCCAACCGCTACAAAAGGCCATATATTAAGGGTAGCCCGGTCGATTTAACGGCGACGATTTCCACCCCTTGAGGTGAGATTACGCCGGCTACTAACAGAAAAAAAAAAAGGACAAAGACAATCCCTCAACAACTTCAAGGGCAGAGGTGGCACAAAGGTGCTACGCCACCCAACACACAAATACACATATACAGATACACATATACATACATATAACACAACAAGGAACGAGGTGCATCGAGGGACAACCGACATTTTGTGAATTTTTTTTTTTGAAGTGCCACATAGTTTAATTTCATTTTTAGTTTAGTTTTTTTGAGTTTTTTGAGTTTTTTTTTTTTAATTTCCTTTTTGCCTTTTTTTTTTAATTTTTTAAGTAGAGTAACGTAAAGTAAGTTCTGCTCTTAGTAATAAGTGGTTTAGTGCGCGTACCCATATTTGGGATAATTTACAGTCAACGTTCTTCATTGTGCTGGCGCCAGAACATCGGGGGACGAGATTCAACGTGAGTAACTTTTCTTTTATTTTATTTTAGTTTTTTTTTGTTTTCTTTTGAAATTTTGAAATTAAATCTTAACGTAAATTATTAGTAAGTGTAGTATTAAGAACAGAACATTTTATTCCTTTTATTTTTGAATTAGTCGTTTTTAACTTAGTTTTTTTGAATTTTAATAGAGTAAAGAGAATTATAGAGTAAAATATAATTAGATTTAGGTTTTCTTTTCAATAAAAGTGGCACATTTCTGTATATCAGTTTACGAGACTTATTCATGATGAGTGCGTGAGTTCTTTTCGCATTTGGTGTGTGGGGATATGGGAAGGCCGTCCTTCTATAGATTAAACGATGACGGAACGTGACGTGTACTAACTCTGACGACAGGATGTGACATTACTGACTTAACGGAAATATAATACTTTAGGTTGTGACTGGGAGGAGTTCTTCAAGGGGCTATCTTCGTTATAATCGGCCAAGAAGATAGCCATGGTTGTGTTTAACGACACAAGGGGTGGGTTGGCCATCCTTTGCCACAAACACCAGGCATGTCTTTGGTTCATGACGAACCGTTACCTTGGAGAGACATCGGGAAGGAAGAGTCGCGTGTGAGGTTTAGCGTAGGATAGTTTTAAGTTAGCATAGGCTTATAGTAGGGTTTAGTTTTATCTGGTAGATTTAGATTAGGTTAAATTAGGCTAGTTAGAGTAAGTTCGCGATGTCTTCCTGTTCTCTCTCGAGGGTATCGGCATAGGCCTTTGAACATTTTTCTTTTCATCTGTCCTTTTCACTTTTCTTTCGTTTTAGTCCGTCCGAGGTCAAAGTAGAGTAGCTTTCTTCCTTTTTTATTTTGATTTTTTTTAAATGGCATGGATAAAGTTGTTGAGCAGGTGGTAAATGGTGAGGGGGCAAGAACACCCCCCGTCCGACGAGCTCTAGCCGAGCAACCACTAGCATGCCGCGCCCTCCTCACCTCGACCGAAGTTGCCCCTGTGGCTCGACCCTGGCTCACAACAATGGCGCCCAACGTTTTTACCGGCTAGGCCGATTGCGATTCCAAGGGGATGATTTTCTGCTATGAAGGTCATCGCCTTGGACTTGCAATAGCCTTCGCGATTTTTTTAGTTTTTAATTTTCATTTTTATCTATTTTTTTACTTTTCTGTCATTCTTCTTCTATTGTTCAAAGACCGCAAACGCTCTTAGTCCTGACGTCGACTAAGGACGGCTATCCGATTCTTAAGCGTGTAGCTAGAGGATTTAGTGATGTAGTCTGAGGTAGGAAAAGGGACTAGAGCAGCTTTTGGTTCTGACATAGACTGACGACAGCTATCCGATCTTAAGGCTTATAGCCTAGAGATTTTGTGAGGTAGTCTGATGGCTATGACTGAATCAGAAGCTGGTCAGAGTCAAAGGGCCAAACTGCTAGCTGCTGTCCGAAAGTTAAAAGCTTTTAGCTTGATCTTTCGTGAGGCGTGAGCGTAGGTCTTGAGGCTTTGACCGTGTCGGAGTATAAACCGGATAACTTGCTATCCTGGTATTTGGTCGCGCCAGATACTCAGTTGTGGCAGGGAGGAAGGGATATACCTCGGCACTCGTCATGGATCTAAGGCACCAGTCACAACGCGACGCGACTTAGAACTTTTACTTTACGAACAATGACGGGACAAACTTATATCTATGGAATGGTTTGCGGAAAACCTAACCTAAGACCACACACCAACGCATTTATGAATATTAGTATCAATCTTATACACCAAAAACTCAGAAATTCCAATAAGTCACATAAAATTTGAATTGGTAGAAAACCAACATCGTTTTAACTAAATATAATCCTTTTGATTTTGATAACTGAAGACTTGAATTAAATATTAAATACCATAATTTTAACTAAGTTTTATTATAATACGATTTTTGAATTTAACTAAACATAAGCCTGAAATTTTAAATCGGTATTTAGTACCATCACTAGTACAGAATTACCAAGCTTGTAGGTTTGAATTATTAAAAAGTTTGGTACTAAAAATAACAGCAACCAATATGGAAGATAGTCAGAAAGGCTTAGGGGCAGTTCCGAAAAACACCTCGTTCCAGGAACCTCAAGGGTATTCTACTTTTGGGGATGGGAAAAGGGGATCAGGAAATCCGACCGATAAGCCCCTAGCTTTTCGGACCGAACTAGACGACATAACAGACCTAACGAACTACTCTTTTGACTTCAACCAATACAGCCCAAACGACTTAAGACGAAACATAACGAACGTACCAAGAAGGAACTTACCTCCAGCCATGGGTAGCATCAGCGAAGATGTAGGGCAGGAGCAGACCTCAATGGAAGACGACAGGGACACACTAAACGACTTGACCGAACGAACATCGACCAAAAAGCGTCAGCCAATGAAGCGACAGTTTGCACAACACGAAAAACAAATAGCTATGCCAACGAACGAACAAGAAGCTAGTGCAACGACAAGACACTCTACTGGACAACATAGGACTTATGAAGACTTTAACATACGTAAAGAGTTGCACAACGAACTGACGACTCAACAACGACCAGAAGTTCTCTGTAGTACTGCGCAAGAGGACCATAGAGACGCACTAACAACTTTGGCAGAAACAATGAAGGGCATGATGTTGACATTCCAAAAAAATATGGATATCATCAACAGCAAAGTGACAAACTTGGAACACTCCATAACGACGCAAACACAACGAACACTACCTGAACAACGAACGCTAACTGAACAACAACCACACGACATTAGACATGAACGTACAACATTACCGACAGTACAGAATAACTACTACCCAACAAACTCTAGGGAGTTTAACACAAGAGCTGGGGAAAGATCTGAGAACTTTTATCCACAAGAGCCAAGAAGTGTTCAGATGCCTGTTCACAAGTGGGGGGTGAAGTTTGACGGAACCTCCAAAAGCATATCAGTCGAAAGCTTCTTGTTTAGAATCGAAACGCTGCAAAGACAAAGCGGTCTTTCAAATGAGCACCTTTTTGCCCAATTTCACCACTTGGTAGCAGGGCCGGCAGAAAGATGGTATTGGGAATTTTTGCAGGAGAACGATCATGATAATGGGTTGAACTTCTATGATCTTAAAACAGAGCTGGTTAAGCAGTTTAAGAAGAACCGGCGGGATCATGAGATCCTTAGAACCATCATGGAGAGAAGACAGCTGCCCCATGAGAATTTTGACGAGTTTTACGGCGACATTAGGTCGCTAACTTTACAAATGACGAATAGGCCCCAAGAGTTAGACCTAGTAGATATGGTTAGACAGAATGTAAAAGAGAAGATAGCGACCCTAATCTTTGGATGTCAAATTAGAAGCATCCAAGAGTTGAGGGATGAATGCAGACGGGCTGAAAAACATATAGCGACAAGGGAACTCAAATTTAGAAGACATGTGACAGAGATTGACGAAGACAGAGTTTATGAGGGAAGATACGAGCAGCGACAAGACGTAGAGGACGGAAACGACAACATAGAAATAGCTGCGCTACATCATAACAGGACGAACAGACCAAGCAATTCCCAACGAACGGACAGGACAAGTAGGACCGACCAGAATAACACGAATAGAGCGAACAAAACAGGCGTGCTCATAGACACAGAAACAGCACAATATCCCCAACATTCCTGTGCTTCAAACTTCCATACCCTGACATGCTTTAATTGCGGTCAGGGTAACATAAGTTTCCACTGCGAAAGGTGTCAGGAAAACCTGAAAATCGGCGGTGCGAACGGGAGCCACCGTCCGACAAAGCAAACTCTCCCGGAGAACCAAGTTTTACCGGACCAATTTCAATTTTGAAAAGGGATCCGGCGAATAAAAATATCACCGAGACAAAACGAGTGTCTAAAAGAAAGAGTCTACACCAGAGGCTCAAAGAATATGACGAAACGAGACGGAGAATTTTCGGAGAAGAAATATCTTCATCCATAAAGAAAACAAGAAACTATAAGAAAATTAGTAGATTAAGAGAAAGATGTGCAATAAATAGACGTAGAATAAGAAATATAATAGCAACTGTGATAACTACAAACGACGACAATAGACCCTATGCAAAAGTAACGATAGAAGGTGAAGAGCTCTTAGGGTTATTGGATAGCGGAGCATCCATTAGCTGCATAGGAAAAAGGGCGTTAGAATTTTTAGACAGACACAAGATTACCATGACTAAAATGACAACGGACATTAGGACGGCTGACGGGAATCACCAACGGATACTAGGACGATTCACGACGACTGTCTCATGGGGTGGCAAGTCTCATAAGCTAGAACTTTTTGTAGTCCCTAATCTTCAACAGGCTTTATATTTAGGGGTCGATTTCTGGAGGACGTTTAGGGTCGCTCCAAACATCATTAACGAACTCGACATCCCATCGCCGACAGAGAACCAAACCCCGGTCCAGGCACTCTCACCAGTGCAGACTCAACAGCTGGAGAGAGTCAAGCAGCTGTTTCCCTCCTTCGCGGTAATGGGATTGGGTAAAACAAGCCTAGAAGAGCATATTATCGAGGTGGATGACGAAAAGATTCCCATCAAGCAAAGGTATTACCCAATCTCACCGGCGGTCCAAAAGCTCTTGTATGACGAGTTAGACCGTATGATCTCCTTAGGGGTCATCGAAGAGAGCAACAGCGCATGGAGCTCTCCAGTTGTGCTGGTGAGAAAACCAGGCAAAAATAGACTGTGCCTGGACTCACGAAAGGTAAACGCAGTGACGAAGAAGGATGCGTACCCTCTTCCCCACATAGAAGGTCTCCTCAGTAGGCTTCAAGATACGCGATACATATCAGGCATCGACCTGAAAGATGCGTTCTGGCAGATTCCTCTGGAGCGCAAATCAAGAGAGAAGACGGCCTTCACAGTCCCTGGACGACCATTGTACCAGTTCACGGTGATGCCGTTCGGGCTGTGCAATGCCGCCCAGAGAATGTGTCGGCTCATGGACAAAGCCATACCCGCTCGGTTGAGAGAGTGTGTCTTTGTCTATCTCGATGACCTCTTGGTTTGTTCTCCAGATTTTGAGTCACACGCCAGAACGCTAGAAGAGGTAGCTAGGTGTTTGCGATTAGCGGGGCTCACGATTAATGTGGAGAAGAGCAAGTTCTGTTATAGGGAGATAAAATATTTAGGGTACATCGTCGGCGATGGGTGTCTACGGACTGACCCGGACAAGGTATCGGCGGTCGACGATTTTCCGATTCCCAAGACTCCCAAGCAACTCCGGCGGTTTCTGGGAATGACGGGTTGGTATAGGCGATTTATACCTAACTTCGCGGCCTTAGCTGCTCCTATGACTGACTGCCTTAAGAAGGGACTTACTTTTTCCATGACTGACGAAGCGCTGAACGCGTTCAAGAAACTTAAGGCGACTTTGGTGTCCGCACCCATACTCACAAACCCAGACTTCACGAAACGCTTTTATATACAATGTGACGCATCGACGACAGGAGTAGGGAGTGTGCTCTTTCAGATGGATGCAGAGAATAGCGAACGACCCATAGCATTCATGTCCCAGAAGCTGAATTCCGCACAGCGGAACTACAGCGTAACGGAACTTGAGTGCTATGCGGCCGTTCTGTCTGTCAAGAAGTTCAGGGCCTACGTTGAAGGATTACCTTTCACGATTATAACGGACCATGCCAGTCTCAAATGGCTCATGACGCAAAAGGATCTATCTGGCCGTTTGGCCAGATGGAGCCTTAAGCTTCAGGGGTTCGATTTTGAGATAGAGCATCGGAAGGGTGTCCAAAACGTAGTCCCTGACACTCTCTCTCGCATCCATATGGATGAGCTCAGTCCCGAACCGGACATACTGCAGGTCGACCTTAACTCACCATCCTTTTCTTCGGAAGAGTATGATGAGTTGAGGAAGACCGTAAACGAACGACAGGACCAACTACCCGACGTTTGCGTTTCGGATGGGTTTGTGTACAAACGAACTGACGTACGTACAGGGGACGTTATCCAAGAAGATAGGGCCTGGAAGCTCTGGATTCCGGGGGAGTTGCGTGGGAGCCTGGTAGAATCAGCTCATAATTCACCATCCGCAGGACATGGCGAAATACACAAGACTTTGTCCAAG
The DNA here is from genome assembly GCA_955612985.1 of Cheilosia scutellata. Classification (NCBI taxonomy): domain Eukaryota; kingdom Metazoa; phylum Arthropoda; class Insecta; order Diptera; family Syrphidae; genus Cheilosia; species Cheilosia scutellata. Next base: position 81,004,148 of record OY015312.1, on the reverse strand, counting down.
TTGAGGCAATTATACTTCTGGCCTGGTATGGCAACTGATGTCCAGAATTGGGTCAAATCATGCGACGTCTGCAAATGCAGCAAGCCTCTCAACATCATTTCGCGACCGCCGATGGGACAACAGACGATAACAGAGCGACCCTTCCAAAGACTATACGATGACTTCCTAGGACCCTACACACGAACTAAGAACGGACATACACATATATTTATAGTTTTAGACCATTTTAGTAAATATGTATTTTTAAAACCAATTAGGAAAGCAACGGCGGCCGAGGTAGTAAAATACCTAGAAGAATCTGTGTTTCATATGTTCGGCGTTCCGGAGTATATCCACTCAGACAATGGCAAACAATTCGTTTCTGAACTGTTTGCCAGCTTCTTAGCAAAATATGGGGTCAGACATGTTCGCACCGCGTTCTACTCTCCTCAGGCTAATGCGTCCGAGAGGGTCAACCGTTCCGTCTTGGTCAAGATAAGGTCATACCTTAAAGACGATCAGCGGAACTGGGACCAGCACGTTAGTGACGCGGCATTTTCCCTGAGGAGTGTGGTCCACGATGCGACCATGTTTGAACCCTACTACGCGGTCTTTGGGACGCACATGGTTCAGCATGCAAGTGCTTACGAAGTACTCCGACGACTTGACAAGATCAAGGATATGAACACAGAAATTATAACGAAAAATGACAAACTAGAGCTTATACGAAACAAAATACTTGACAATCTAGGGCTAGCGCATCAAAAAGCAGCAAAAGCATACAACACTCGAAGTAGACAAATCAGATATAGAGAAGGTCAAGTGATCTACAGAAGAAACTTCAAGCAAAGTAACTTACTTGACAAGTACAATGCGAAATTAGGACCAAAGTTCTTAAAATGCGTGGTACTAAAGGCGATAGGGAATTCCCTATACGAAATAGGCAATCTCAATGGAGAGAAAGTAGGAGTCTACCACGCGAAGGACCTTCATATCTAGTCAATAATTAGGGAACCACTTGACGCACTCGCGCTTGCCGTTGCCTACTAGATTAGCTGTGATATTTACTTTCGTGATGTATGTTTATGTTATTTATTCATTCCATAGTTTACTTATTTATTTATTTATTCGTTTATATAGTTCACGTAGTTATTTATTTATTTATTATAGAGTATATTTATTTATTTATTACAGAGTTTATTTATTTACCATAGAGATTAAATATTTATTTATGTATTTATTAGTTATGTAAGTCTCAAAATGTGATATAAAACGTGCAATAATAGTATAAAACACCGATTAACCCAACTCTCAATGAGGCAGGTAAGCATATATGCACCTGCACCGGCATACCATTGATATTCGATCTGTGATAAGACTCAACAACAGCCTCAAGAACACATACTTTCCAAGTCACAATTCACCTTCAACCATACACCTCAATTTAAAAGACACAACTACACGTAATGAGATTTATTTCCTAAAATCCGTAGAATCCGAATGATGATCATAATCACTAATTGCCCGGCATGACAAAATATCTCAGGGTGTAGGCTCTTGCCACACGTTATCCATCTAATTGACAGGGTCGAGCCAAACAAATATCCTTGGGGAATGGTGATAATGGTCCTGAATATGTTGCAGACCCCTTTTTACGAGGTCGTTTGTCTCACGGCCACTCGGCAAACGTCATCGAGCTTGTTACGGGGCCATACATCTGGAAAAAAAAAAGAAAAAAAATTGCTAATTAGAAAATGTAAACAAAAATTTTCCATTGGAGATTGACCGATGAAATATCCATTGAATGGATGTTCCAGAGGGCAATCTTCAATAGGGAAAACATCACTTACCTGTTTACTTCGTATTGTCCACGTACCTGAAAAAGAAATTAAAATAAAACATTACCAAATTAATAAAAATAAAAGAATTTACATAAATTACCTGAGATGTGTGTGTCGCCGGCTGCAAGTCCACGATATGATTTGACAGATCGCAAATTTTCTGTCTTTCTTTTCGTGCTCCTTCGTTTGTGTCTCCGAGTTCCATACATGTTAGGTGTTGGTGTTGTTGTAATAAGAGAGGTGCTTGGTGTGTTCAATTAGTTGTTGTGTGAAAAGCTTTTATTTATTTATTTCTATATTTAGTTAAGTTATTCATTCGTTTATGTAGTTATATGTATTTTATTACACTGACACTGACTCACTGAGAAGACCGACAAAAGAGACTACGAAAAGAGAGATAAAGATTGACAGATCGTCAATCGTCATCTCTTATACTTGCAAGCTGAATTAGGAGAAATGGGAGAAAGAGATTGAAACTGGAGAAATAGTATGAGTTGTCGGAAAAGTTAGAACTAGGAGCAAAGGAATAGAGAAATTATACATACAAACCTATAGAAAAAAAAAAGGTAAAGGGAATCAGCTGGGTATCTCGTTGGTTGAAAATTCGACCGAGGGGGAGAAAGAGGATTGGGTCATAGAGACAGATGACGACAAGAAATATAGTTACCGGAAAGAGCAATGACCGTATAACTGACCGGCCCTCAAAATCGAATTCGAAAAGAATTTTTATGCATTTACCAGTGGTCGATTGCGTAGAGCAGCTGAGTTTATCACAGCCAATAATTGACAGTGGCGTACATAAAATTAGTGCGAGGAATTTTTTTTTACATTTTTTTTACATTTTTTTGTTGAGGTAAGCCAGAATTCCTAGTGATTTGTTAAATAACCGGACTAAATCAGATTTTAAATTTTTATAGGGATTATTCGTGACGGCTTAATATAAAATTGGGGAAATAAGAAACAAAAAAATATATATATTGTCTACTGAGGTAGGTGTTTTGTGGAAGTTGTTACTTAGCGTGAATTAATCCTTCCCCCACTTGTGCAGGCAGGTGAAGAGCTTCCCAATAGCCATCTGGAGCTACAGATTCTAGCTCACGGCGACTTAAGCTTTGTCTAAGAGACTAGAAGGGCACCCAAGCGATCCGTGGAAGTGACCATAGGAACTTTCTCGAACGAAGGCTCCGCCGTTGCTCCTATATTTGGTCGTTTATATAAAACCAACGGTAACGGTTACCGAAAATCGTCACCCCAAGGCCAACCGCTACAAAAGGCCATATATTAAGGGTAGCCCGGTCGATTTAACGGCGACGATTTCCACCCCTTGAGGTGAGATTACGCCGGCTACTAACAGAAAAAAAAAAGGACAAAGACAATCCCTCAACAACTTCAAGGGCAGAGGTGGCACAAAGGTGCTACGCCACCCAACACACAAATACACATATACAGATACACATATACATACATATAACACAACAAGGAACGAGGTGCATCGAGGGACAACCGACATTTTGTGAATTTTTTTTTTGAAGTGCCACATAGTTTAATTTCATTTTTAGTTTAGTTTTTTTGAGTTTTTTGAGTTTTTTTTTTTTAATTTCCTTTTTGCCTTTTTTTTTTAATTTTTTAAGTAGAGTAACGTAAAGTAAGTTCTGCTCTTAGTAATAAGTGGTTTAGTGCGCGTACCCATATTTGGGATAATTTACAGTCAACGTTCTTCATTGTGCTGGCGCCAGAACATCGGGGGACGAGATTCAACGTGAGTAACTTTTCTTTTATTTTATTTTAGTTTTTTTTTTGTTTTCTTTTGAAATTTTGAAATTAAATCTTAACGTAAATTATTAGTAAGTGTAGTATTAAGAACAGAACATTTTATTCCTTTTATTTTTGAATTAGTCGTTTTTAACTTAGTTTTTTTTGAATTTTAATAGAGTAAAGAGAATTATAGAGTAAAATATAATTAGATTTAGGTTTTCTTTTCAATAAAAGTGGCACATTTCTGTATATCAGTTTACGAGACTTATTCATGATGAGTGCGTGAGTTCTTTTCGCATTTGGTGTGTGGGGATATGGGAAGGCCGTCCTTCTATAGATTAAACGATGACGGAACGTGACGTGTACTAACTCTGACGACAGGATGTGACATTACTGACTTAACGGAAATATAATACTTTAGGTTGTGACTGGGAGGAGTTCTTCAAGGGGCTATCTTCGTTATAATCGGCCAAGAAGATAGCCATGGTTGTGTTTAACGACACAAGGGGTGGGTTGGCCATCCTTTGCCACAAACACCAGGCATGTCTTTGGTTCATGACGAACCGTTACCTTGGAGAGACATCGGGAAGGAAGAGTCGCGTGTGAGGTTTAGCGTAGGATAGTTTTAAGTTAGCATAGGCTTATAGTAGGGTTTAGTTTTATCTGGTAGATTTAGATTAGGTTAAATTAGGCTAGTTAGAGTAAGTTCGCGATGTCTTCCTGTTCTCTCTCGAGGGTATCGGCATAGGCCTTTGAACATTTTTCTTTTCATCTGTCCTTTTCACTTTTCTTTCGTTTTAGTCCGTCCGAGGTCAAAGTAGAGTAGCTTTCTTCCTTTTTTATTTTGATTTTTTTTAAATGGCATGGATAAAGTTGTTGAGCAGGTGGTAAATGGTGAGGGGGCAAGAACACCCCCCGTCCGACGAGCTCTAGCCGAGCAACCACTAGCATGCCGCGCCCTCCTCACCTTTGCCGAAGTTGCCCCTGTGGCTCGACCCTGGCTCACAACAAGTTGTGCAAATCTGATTTACATTTTAAAAATAAAGAAATTTAAATTTTGTTTCGCAAAAACAACAGGTTAACGAAACATGTTTTTCTGTTTTGCTTTGGTTTTTATGTTTTGTTTTCTTTGGTGTGTGCTGCGCTCTAAGAAAGTAGGCAATTATCGTCAACGACGCTGGTTCGAAACAGTTTTGTTGCATTCTGTGTGTGTTATGTTTGTATACAATGGCATGTATTTTGACAACAACCACCGAAACACTTAAAACCAAAAACATGTGTTTTGTTTCATTTGCTCTGGTGTGTGTTGCCTCATAAGAAACAATGTGCTCTTGTTTCAACCTTAGACAACAATTGCTTAATTTTTTTTTAACTAACTTTATAATGCATAAGGAAAATGTTAAGACCAAGATTGAGTTCAGTCATTAAGTTAGTATAAGTGCTCAAAAAAAGCAACAGCATTTATTTCGGTTGCATTTTACTGATAGTTTCATATATAAGCGACGCCTAAAAACTGCAAATTGGTTGTTTTTAGAATATTCAAACTGCATGCAATAGTGCTAAAAAAACAATAAAAGTGCAGATATTTTTTGTAAAAAAAATCGAAGTGGCAATATGGTTTGTAGTTTCAGTGGTCCCTCTATTCGTTGTCAGAAAAACTGCATTCAATAGAGCTAAAAAAGCAATAAAAGTGCAGCTCTGTTTTGTAAAAAAAACCGAAGTGGCAATATGGTTTGTAGTTTCAGTGGTCCCTCTATTCGTTGTCAGAAAAACTCGCCGACGTACGTTTCATTGTGAATTGCCGGACGAGGTTAAAGCGAGAACGAGGCGAAAGCGATTCTCGCCTCGCTCTCGTCAAGTTATCACGCCCGCATTGTGAACGGGGCATAAGTACATATATATATCAGGTACATACATGCCTTCCCATGAAAGTTCTTTCAGGCGAGTCAGGTAGATTTTTAGTTTGGTTGAGAGTATATGGTGTTGTGAGCCAGGGTCGAGCAACAGGGGCAGCTTCGGCAAAGGTAAGGAGGGCGCGGCATGCTAGTGGTTGCTCGGCTAAAGCTCGTCGACGGGGGTGTTCTTGTCCCCTCACCATTTAGCACCTGCTCAACAACTTTATCCATGCCATAAAAAAATCAAAAATCAAAAAAAAGGAAGAAAGCTACTCTACTTTGACCTCGGACGAACTAAAACGAAAGAAAAGTAAAAAAGTTCAAAGCTTTGCCGATACCCTCGAGAGAGAGCAGGAAGACTTCGTGAACTTACCCTAACTAGCCTAATGGCCTATGGCAAAAACACACGTGCAGAATTCACTGCGCAGCAGGTTTAGAATACACATGTTCTTATGTGGTGAAACAAATATAAATTCTGCAGCAACCGAAGCACTGCAACATGTCTCTATTTCTAAATCCACTGCATAGCAACGCAGTGAATTAAATTAAATAGTCTTGGTAGCATCGAATTTTTAAATTCAGCTACTGATGCATACGAGGAAAAGAGAGACGGGAATTATTTGTCGTCTGTGTTTCACTCACGTATTTTTCCCGCATTGACAAACGTTGGAAATTGAATTCTGCACATCTGTTTCATCTGCAGTACTGCATGCAGAATTTCTGCACATGTGTTTTGGGCATTATTTTACCTCATCTAAATCTACCCGTTAAAACTAAACCTTACTATACGCTTATGCTAACTTAAAACTATCATAAACTAAACCTCACACGAGTTACATATGAGACCACCCCCGAAGAAGAGACGGACCGTTCAACACATGGCACGAACCCAATGTTCATAAATAGGTTGCCTGCATGTTGAATCAGAAAGACCACCCAAGGACACACATGGTCAGCATATAAGGGAAAGGACACACCCAGAGACAAGCAGATAGTATAAAGACAAGAGAGTGTGCAGGAGGGCATTCATTAGTGCATAGTCGATAGTAGTGAATAGTATCTATGTCAATAAATTGTATTTGAAAGAAAAAAGTAAAACATTAATTTTATTTTAAAATTGGCGCAGTCGGTAGGATGCTCTAATAAGTTTTCAAAGTAAATGAAAAACCACTATAGACATCCAGTGAAACGAATCGTGATTTAAAACTTTTAGTGTAAATAAAAGACAAAATCGTGAAACAAATTCAACTAGTGCTCAAAGAAAAATTAAGCAATTTTATTTTCCAATGCACACAATCTCGTAGAGAGAGTTGAACACATATTTTTTTTCTTTATAATACAAATTCGGTGATATTCAGTGGAAGGTCAGAACAGTTTTGTAATCATTTCAAATCTGGACCGAAAGCGACGAACACATCAAAGACGAGACGACATCATCTTGAGAGCAGGCATTGTCCTAGAGGAAGAACCAAATATTATCCCAATGGAAAGTCAGCAAGCTCAAATGATAGCCGAACAAAATCGACTACAACACGAAATGGATCAACATAGACGGGCACAGGAAGTCCAAAGGAATTTCTTCACTACACCTAAGGAGATCCTCAGACAGGTAGACAACATACGAGATTTCACCGGGAGGGAACATGAGCAGGACTTATTAACTTTCATCAACGATGTGGAGTATCTGATAGCATTTATACCAGAAGACTCCAAGGATTTCATATACCGCAGAGTAATCAGCAAAATACGAGGGTCGGCGTTGGAAAAAATACGAGGACTCGTAAACCCAACATGGACTGACATCAAGTTTTATTTAATAGGATCTTAGAAATTAAAAACAATAAAAATATTCATATTCTCTATAACGAATTACAAACATTATTAATTTTATTAAATAAGAAATGTTGCTTTGAACCACATATTTTATATAATCCTGAGTTTAATGAAAAAGTAGTACTAGATAAATTTAAGAACTGTTTGGATCCACATATATCTTCATGCTAGGAACATACATACATGGTGGTTGGGTGTGTATGAATCGGGTAGGCGCTGACTGGCATCAACTTGGCGGTGCCCAGCTGTTGTAACTTTTTCATACACATCAATTGTGCTTATTTTACCTCCGCGTGGTAACCACCGGGTACTGGCCTCGCCCTTCCGGGCTTGGCTTGCTAAACTTATAAGCGCGAGTGTTGAACACGAAGAAAATAGCAACACTATAATGCTCTGTCGGAAAGACTGACTGAACGAGTCTCAGAAGTCTTACATGAGCTCCTCAGAAAGAGGACGCACGGCGGATGAATTCACTAGACTGAATCAACGGTGTCGTCAACAGTCAAGATGACAGTTACCTTACTTGAGCTACTTTGACGTATTTGAAGCTGAGGTCAGTGAGGATTTTTCATGACTAGTCAGGGTCCTGAAATAGAGATGGTGGCGGATGAACCCTTTATGGGCCAACGGCAGCTCTCACATCCCCGAAGTGGGTTACTGACACCGGATGAATCCGGCCCCTTTCGTCCAAGGGGTCCAACAAAGGGCCTGGCCCTCCAGGTTGGAGGTTGTACGCCGGGGTAACTGCCCGACTACGGAAAACCTACCTAGTTACGAAGCAACAACAAGCCTCGGATACGGATGATTTTACTGTTGACGAACCTGGCAAACGAATAAAGGACAACGAATTTCGGATCTGCACGTGGAATGTTAGGTCCCTTAACAGACCGCGTGCAGCCGAACAGCTAGCGGAGGCCCTTAACTGCTATAAAGCAGACTTAACCGCCATCCAAGAAGTGCGATGGGATGGACCGGGCAAGAAGAAAATGAAAAACTGCGACATTTACTATGGCGACTGGTATCGGCAACAAAAACAGCGCTTATTTGGATGTGGATTCGTCGTTGGAGGCAGACTTAGGCAAGAAGTCTTAAGTTTCAGCTGCGTGAACGAGCGCCTCACGGCAATTCGCATCAAGGCTAAATTCGCCAACATTAGCCTAATATGCGCCCATGCCCCCACGGAGGAGAAAGACGACGACACCAAAGAGAGGTTCTACGAGCTCTTGGACAAGACATACGAGCAGTGCCCTAACTATGACATTAAAATTGTCCTAGGTGATTTTAATGCAAAGATAGGAAGAGAGGGCATCTTTGGTAGTACTGTCGGAAGGTACAGCCTACACGATACCACCTCCGATAACGGATTTAGGCTGATCGACTTCGCGGCGGGGCGAAATGGTGTCATAGCAAGTACGCGGTTCCCGCATCTCGATATTCATAAAGGCACATGGAGATCTCCCGATCAATCAACCGTCAACCAGATTGACCACATTGCGATCGACGCAAGGCACTCCTCCAGTATTATGGATGTCCGAACGTTCCGAGGGGCCAACATTGACTCGGACCACTACCTTGTTGTAGCCAAGGTACGCCTTCGGATATCCCGAACACCGCCAATACAAGTAAATACTGTGAGGAAGTTTGACGTCGGACGGCTAAAATCGCAAGAGGTCACCAGATCCTTCTCCGATCGAGTCTCTCTCAATCTCTCAAGAGGTTCTATGCAGCCAGCATCAAGCATCGAAGACCAGTGGCAACATTGCCAAAAAGCCATCAGAGACGCCGCCTCTGATGTGCTTGGTTTCACACGACCACCACAACGAAACCCCTGGTTCGACGACGAGTGCCGGCAAGCAAATGCAGCGCAACAAGAGGCATACAAAGCGGCGCTGTAAAGAAGGACCAGAGCTGCTCGTGAGCTCTACGCGCAGAAAAGAAGAGATGAACACCGGCTTCTCAGGAGAAAAAAGAAAGAGCACGAGAAGCGCGCGATCGAGGAAATAGAGAGATGCTACAGCAGGAATGAGGTTCGGAAGTTTTACCAAAGGGTAAAAAGAACCTGCCAAGGCTACAGAGGCCGAACCGAAGCCTGCAAGGACGAACAAGGGAACATCATAGTAGAATCGCAGTCGATGCTGAGGATATGGAAGAATTACTTCTGCAGACTGTTTAACGGCGATGACGAACTAAATCCCGCTGTCAGGCAGAATGAACCATTCAACCTGGACGATGAAGACCAACAATTCCGCCCACCCGACCTGGACGAAGTCAAGATAGCTATATCTAAGCTTAAGTCCAACAAAGCCGCTGGAGCAGATGGCCTAACCGCTGAACTATTCAAAGTGGCAGGCGATGACTTGGTTAGGAGCATGCACCAAATCATCTGTAAAATATGGTCGGAGGAAAGTATGCCCGATGAATGGAACCTCAGCATTGTTTGCCCGATCCTCAAGAAAGGAGACCCTCTGAACTGCGCCAACTACAGAGGGATTAGTCTTCTTAACATCGCCTACAAGATCCTATCTGCCGTGTTGTGTGAACGCCTGAAGCCTTTCGTCAACAACCTGATTGGTCCCTATCAGTGTGGCTTCAGGCCAGGAAAGTCTACCATCGACCAAATATTCACACTGCGGCAGATCTTGGAAAAAACCCAGGAAGTCCAAATCGATACCCACCATCTTTTCATCGATTTTAAAGCCGCCTATGACAGCATTTATAGAGACGAGCTATACAGAGCAATGTCTAGTTTTGGCATCCCTGCCAAACTCGTCCGTTTGTGCAGGATGACAATGGAGAATGCACGCTGCTCCATCAAGGTCGGTAAAGAACTCACCGAGACCTTCGATGTCAAAAAAGGATTTAGACAAGGCGATGCGCTGTCATGTGACTTCTTCAACATCGTTCTTGAAAGAATAGTGCAAAACTCAAACGCTAACACCAGAGGCACTATCTTTCAAAAGTCCGTCCACCTACTCGCCTACGCCGACGACATCGACATAATCGGCAGAACGCAGCGTGATGTCACTGGCGCGTTCGTGGGCATTGAGACGGAAGCGGCGAAAATGGGTTTGGCGGTCAATGAGGGCAAGACAAAGTATATGCTGTCATCAAGAAAGGACACCCAACACCGACGTCTTGGACAGAACGTCACTATAGACAGATATAACTTTGAAGTGGTAAAGGACTTTGTCTACCTAGGCTCCGCTATGAACTCAGACAATGACACCAGCGCTGAGATTAAACGAAGAATAACTCTTGCCAATCGCTGTTTCTTTGGGCTAAGAAAGCAATTGAGTAGCAAAGCCCTCTCTCGAACAACTAAAGTGACCCTTTATAAGACCCTAATCATCCCTGTCCTACTTTATGGTGCAGAGGCATGGACTCTATCAAAAGTGGATGAGGCTACTCTTGGCTGCTTCGAGAGGAAAATTCTTCAGGTAATTTTCGGTCCCGTCTGCATAGACGGTGAATGGAGGAGGAGATACAACGACGAACTGTACGGGCTGTACAGCGACATCGACCTAGCCAGAAGAGTGAAGGTCCAACGACTGCGGTGGCTGGGTCATGTAGAGCGAATGGACGTGAATGCTCCGGCCCGGAAGATCTTCGAATCCACACCCGAGGGACGGCGCAGTAGAGGAAGACCGCGACTCAGGTGGCGCACGCAAGTGGAAGGGGACCTCAACCAACTTAGCGTGCGAAACTGGAGGCAGCTGGCCAAAGATCGTGCTGGCTGGAGACGCTTGTTGGTTGAGGCCCAGGTCCACCCCGGACTGTAGCGCCACCTTAAGTAAGTAAGTAAGGAACATACATAATTTTAGTGAAGCATATCAATTGCTCATACAATTAAATTTGGTATCATTCGAGAATAGATCATCAAATCCTATACCTCTTCCCCAAGTGAATCCTTTTAGGACAAATCCACAAAACCATTTTAATCGTAGCAATCAAAACCATAATTTTAGGAGAAATTTTAGAGACATTAATTTCGAAAATAGTGCACAAATTAGACAGCACAACAATAATATATTAGATTAAACTCAACGAAAAAGTTTATTCTTGGAAGGGAAAACAACAACAAAATGAAGGGATTTTTCGAACACATAAAAATTAAATACAGCATTGAAACCTGTACCACACTAAAACACTACTGCAGGCAAAGGAAGAGACTTGAGAAACAATAAGAGAGACTCCAATTCCTCACAACGTGCAGAGAATATGGAATTATGCCAAAACACCTCGCGAACACTACATCAAAATTAACAGAAATATTCACACATGAAGTAGTCAAAGAAAAACTAGAAAAAATTACAAGCTTTTTCTTGCTTAAGGTTCTGAACCTAGAAATTAAACAAACGATCATAAAAATCAGATCAATAAATAATAACATCATCCACACTGACGCCAACATGAAAACCACACTCAACGACAAAGAATATGGAACTTTTATACTAAACCAAACACACACATGCAACCACATAAGACAACAAATCCAAACTACACATTCAGCAAAAATTCAGAAACTAAAAGAAACACAACTAAATAGCTTTGGTTTCAAATTCAATACCAACTGGTTGGTAAACAAAACCCAAATACAATTTCCAATTGAAAGCAAGTGGCTTCTATCACTGGGGAAAAAATTTGCTTTACCGATCAGCAAAAGAAACTTCTCATCGATACATATAATTACAGATGTGGAGCAGTGCATTCAAAAAATAGAAGATGAGAGAGAAAAGAATATTGCCAGATCCAAAATTGCTAATCAAATAGCAACATATAAAAGAAAAATACGTAACACGGTCAAAGAGAAATTCATACTAAAAATATACAAAAACACACAGCAAATCATACAAAAACACAAAGATGAAATTGTTATAACGAACGCAGACAAAGGGAACAAAACAGTTATTATGTACAAAAAAGACTATGATGAAAAAATGACCAAATTATTGGACGACAAAACAACCTACAAAACAATAAGAACAGACCCAACGGCAAAATTACAAAAAACTAATAACACCATTGTGAATAGCCTTTATAAACAGAACTACATAGATCAATACCAAAAATTCAAAATGCATTGCCCCGCAGCATCGGCACCACGACTATATGGTCTACCAAAAATTCACAAACCAGACCTACCCCTACGGCCCATATCTTCATCAACCAATGTACCATGTTATCATCTAGCAAAACACATTGGACACATCCTGAAACACATCATTTCGGATCAATACAACATACAAAATGTTTTCAATTTGAAAGAAAAATTACAGGACATACACATCAACGAAGATGAAATTCTGGTCTCATTTGATGTCATATCTCTGTTCACCAACATTCCATTCCAACACATCTGGCGATAAGGACCATAATGCGACGTTGGGACACCATAAAAAACTACACGAAAATACCAAAGCCACAATTTTTAAAAATATTAACTTTTTGCCTTAAAGACAACAATTACTTTAAATATAACAACAAATTCTACAACCAAACATATGGAATGCCGATGGGAAACCCTCTTTCCCCTACAATAGCAGACATCATCCTTGATAATCTTTTGGACAATGCCATAAATGAATTAAAAAATAGTGGGATAATCATAAAAGGCCTCACAAAATACGTTGATGATATTTTTGCTATAATAAAAAGTACAGACAAGGATACAATTATGACAACTCTAAATAAACAACACAACAAAGTACAATTCACAATAGAACTCGAGGAAAACAATTGTTTACCATATCTAGACGCTAAATTACACAGGACACACCAAAAAATAATATTCAACTGGTACGCAAAAGAAACATCTTCAGGGAGAATGATAAATTTCCACTCAACACAACCGATGAAACAGAAAATCAACACGGCGAACAATTTCATCAACAAGGTCATGGACATCAGTGACACAATTTTCCATGAACAAAATATACAAAAAATAAGGACAATATTACGAATGAACAATTTTCCATACAAGATCATAAATGAACTAATAAATGACAAACGCAATAAAATAAAATATCAAAAAGATCATCCAAACCCAACACCTGGCAACACCAAAACTTATTTCAGCATAACATACATACCAAACTTAACAGACAACAGAAGCTTATATAAAACAGTAAAGAATGAAAATATATCGTTTGCACACAAATCAAATACCACCACCAGCAATATGTTCACCAAGACGAAAGATCCCATCAACAAAGAACAACAACACGACGTAGTATACCAAATCCCGTGCAAGGGAAAAGGAAACGAATTATGCGAAATGATATACATAGGAACAACAAAAATAGAACTTGCAGTAAGAACAGCTGAGCACCAAGCGGACATCAGAAAGGGAAAAGCATCAACGGGTCTCTCACAACACATATTGGAATCCAATCACACAGTGATTTTGACAACATACGAATATTGGACAAAGATAAAAATCAAAATAAGAGATTTACACTAGAGAGTTTGAGAATACAACAAAAGCTACAAAAAACAATGAACACCAAAGAGGACAAAGACAATATAAAAACTAATTACAGTGTGGCCATTTAATCAACTGTGATATTTCTGTTTGTTAAGTCTCAAGTTCCTGTATAGTATGTAGTAGTGTTTTTATATTTTTTATTTATTTATTTATTTAAGTGTTAATTTATTTTATTGCTGTTTTTTCTATATGTATACTGACTATACATTTTCAATGTAAAATAAAAAAGACAGTAAGTAGAATGATTTAATGAATAGTTAAAATAAATAACAAAATATCATTGCATGTATCCCAACCAAACAAAGACCTAATAAACTACCCCTGAAGAAGTCGAAAAATACCGACGAAACGTAGGGAAAATAATGGAATAGTTCTTTTATTATTTGCATTTAAAAACAACGACCAAAAAAGCCCACAACATATAGAACACAAATACAAAACACTTGGTCAACAAACATAATCTCAATAATATATTAGGAAATCTAAGAAATAATAATTATAGGTTCGGGTTGAATCAAGTTAATAAAAATCAAAATAGATATAGCAATTCAGGACAAGTTATACAGAACCCAGAACCCATGGACGTAAATAATATGAATCAGGAAGAAGTAAATTTTCTCATGCTAGGAAATCAGAAGTTTTACCCATAATAAACGTAAAAGTAGATGACGAATATTTAAGACTACTAGTAGATGCTGGATCAACCACCAGCATCTTAGACGACAGAAAACTGATACATTATAAACGTAAAAACATACAAATCCCCATAACGATGAATACCCTGCATAGTGAAATAAAAATCAGACAGGAGATAATTACAGAATTACCTCTTGAATTCAATGAACCAGGTTCCACAATGTGTTGGAAACTGACCTCCATAAACAACAAAAAGTTTGACGGAATTTTAGGTCAAAATATTTTAAAACCCATGAAAGCCGTTATAGATAACGGAAAAGAAATGATTGAAATAAACAATAATAGAATCCCATTCGCGAAAATTTCTCCAAATTTGGACACAAACGAAAAAAGTCCGTACCATTATGAAGAGATCCATCAAATGCATGCAAACCATTTGACTATTGAAAATCTCATCCCAGGGGATTTAAATTCAGAAGAAAGAAAAGAATTAGAAAGATTTATTAAATCCCATTCTGGAACTTTTTTCCAAGAAGGACAAATATTGTCCGCAATCACGCAAACTGTACATCGTATTCGTACAGAAAACAATCACCCCACCTTTTCAAAAATTTATCGTTACCCCAAAGTACATGAGGAAGAGATAAACAAACAAGTGAGTGAGTTGCTTGAACAAGGCATTATTAGAAAATCAGTTTCACCTTACAACTCCCCTGTCTGGGTCGTTCCAAAGAAAATGGATAACTCAGGTAAACAGAAATGGAGAATGGTGATCGATTATAGGAAATTAAATGAAAAGACAATCGAAGACAAACATCCCATACCTAATATAGACGATATGTTAGATGAACTTGGGAGGGCTCAATACTTCACCACTTTGGACTTAGCTAAAGGTTTTCATCAAATTCACATGCATCGTGATGACGTAGAGAAAACAGCATTTTCTACACCTTTTGGACATTTTGAATATTTAAGAATGCCCTTTGGATTGAAAAATGCTCCAGCTAGTTTCCAAAGGATGATGAATGAGGTATTAGAAGGACTCATCGGAGTTATTTGTGTCGTAAACCTAGACGACATACTAATATTTTCTACTTCTTTACCCGAACATATGATCAATCTACGGAAAGTATTCGATCGTCTGAAAGAATTCAATTTGACATGGGTTCTGACATTTCAAGGAAATCACCAGGGCAGTATAGTATTCAATCTGTGGGAGAAACCGATCAGAACGTTTTGCAAAGCAATTAACGCAGCTGACGGAGCAGTAGTCATATCATCGATCAAAACCCAATTTCCACAAGTATTCCGTGAAGGCCCAGGTCACTGTACCAAATTAAAAATTAATATACAACTCAAAGAAAATGCAAAACCAGTTTTCGTTCCAAAAAGACCTGTGGCTTATTCGGCCTTAGCGGCAGAACACAAGGAACTCAACCGGTTACAAGAGGCTGGAAAAGACAATCGAAGACAAACATCCCATACCTAATATACACGATATATTAGATGAACTTGGGAGGGCTCAATACTTCACCACTTTGGACTTATCTAAAGGTTTTCATCAAATTCACATGCATCGTGATGACGTAGAGAAAACAGCATTTTCTACACCTTTTGGACATTTTGAATATTTAAGAATGCCCTTTGGATTGAAAAATGCTCCAGCTAGTTTCCAAAGGATGATGAATGAGGTATTAGAAGGACTCATCGGAGTTATTTGTGTCGTAAACCTAGACGACATACTAATATTTTCTACTTCTTTACCCGAACATATGATCAATCTACGGAAAGTATTCGATCGTCTGAAAGAATTCAATTTGACATGGGTTCTGACATTTCAAGGAAATCACCAGGGCAGTATAGTATTCAATCTGTGGGAGAAACCGATCAGAACGTTTTGCAAAGCAATTAACGCAGCTGACGGAGCAGTAGTCATATCATCGATCAAAACCCAATTTCCACAAGTATTCCGTGAAGGCCCAGGTCACTGTACCAAATTAAAAATTAATATACAACTCAAAGAAAATGCAAAACCAGTTTTCGTTCCAAAAAGACCTGTGGCTTATTCGGCCTTAGCGGCAGAACACAAGGAACTCAACCGGTTACAAGAGGCTGGTATCATCACACCACACCCACAAGAGCCAGTGGTTAACACTCAAAACAAGCTATGAATGGTGAAACTAACGGAATTATCTACTCCAGGTGGTACTGGCAATAGCCATAATCCATCCGTAGTTTGCTCGACTACGGCCGGGGCACGGATTCTGGAGGCCCCAACATTCATTCTTGAACCCACAAGCGACTCTTGCTGCTCTATGTCTGATTCACTCGGCAATTGAGCGTGAGACAGGCACACTCCACTGCCACTGACATGACAGTCAGACTCGGGATACCTTGTTTGAATGGACTCCTGAAGAGGCGGTCCTTGAGCTGCACCTGTGTAAGGGACAGCGGAAGAAGAAAAGGAAGAAGCTGATGGATCTGCGGCGCAAAGATGCTTTATTTGCTGAAGGCACAAGCACTTTTTCCAGCTCTCCGGCGGTGCCTCTGAAAAGGAACAAGTGGGTGGTGGTCTCACCAACTGAAACTAACAAACCCCTTGGATCGGGCACTGCCTCCTCTTCTGCCGACCCGAAAAGCAAGAAGAAGCGACCCAAGCTCGAAAAGAGAATAAACCCCCCTCAAGTCCGTGAGTCTGTTCGTGCACGGTCTCCAAATGAAGCCGGTGCTACTACCAGCAATGGAATTAGTACTGGCGGAAGGAAACCGGACGTCGCGATCGCACCTACAGGCGAGAACTCGCCAGGCTCTCCAATCGATGGAGCTGCCCGTGCACTGGTACTGAATGATACTTAAAATCAACTTTTCCACTTATTAAAATCTTTTCCACTTATTTTAAACACTACCGATACTATTCGAACTTTACACGGTTTAAAGATAAACTGTCCTCTCTTCGGATTTCGCAACCCTTTTTCATACTCCCCACTAAAGCTTCTCGAATATTCTATACTCCAACCGGAACAATAGAGAATGTACTAGTTTTGTTTTAGACCATTCACCATTCGTTGAGATTCGAAGTTTCGTAGTTTCGAAGTTCCGTTGAATAAGTTCGTCTACTTTCCATTAGATGGCGTTGTGGTCAATAAGTAGTACTTTTAAATCCACACTACAATATCCCCCTCTTAAACTTGTTCGTCCCGAACAAATGCATCAATATTTTCTCCAATGTAACGGTGAAGACGATCCACATGGACAACTTTGAGTTTACCTCTTCCTCGTTGGATTCGATAGACCACGTCGTTTGATTCGCTTGACTACTCTATAGGGCCCCTCCCAATCTTGTTGCAACTTAGGCGACATACCTTTTCTTCTATGGGGATTGTACAGCCATACCAGATCTCCTTCCTCGAATCCTGTAGTTGTTGCTTTGACATCGTACCTCGTCTTTATGCGGTCGCTGGATATCTTGATCTTATCCCTAGTTTTTCGATGCACGTCCCTGATGGTTTCTCTGAGTTCAGCAACGTAATCGTCCTCATTCTTGGGTTCCTCAGTGGGAGATTTTTTTTTTTTTTTTTTATAATTCACTGGTGCTCAAGGGGTTTTTGTTCCCTTATAATGCTAATGCACAGCACGAGTGGAAGGGTTAATAGGGAGGATAGAGAAGAGGTACTGGTGCACATTGGTTTTAAACAATTCTGGGTTGTAATGAGAGGGGAAAACCGTGGGAGGCAATGCATTCCACATGCGTGTTGTTCGACTCGCAAAAGAATCTCTATATTTAACAGTACGTCCGAAGGTAGGCTTAAGGGTGAACTGATGCGCATTCGATGTGTGACGGGTGTTGCGAGAGAATTGTTGAAGGGGCGGAATGCAGTTAGCTATTTTATCAGAGCATTGGTGGTAAAAATAACGATAAAATAAGCAAAGGCAAGAAACATTTCTGCGATGTTCGAGCGGGTCAATAGACTCCGCTATATTTCTATCACCTATAAGTTTTATCGCACGCTTCTGAATTCTATCTAGTAGGTCCAATGAAGTTATAGGTGCACCTGACCAGATATGAGCGTTGTACTCAAGCTTAGGCCGAATAAAGGCCTTGTATATTGAAGCTAAGTAGGAAGGTGTAAAGTACTTCTTACATCGATTGAGGAAACCTAGACATTTCGCAGCGTTTTTGGTGACTTCATATATGTGGTCATTCCAACGGAGTTTGTCGTTGACACACATACCGAGTATGGAAAGTCGTTCGGTTTCGTCGATGCAAGTCCCATTCATGGATAATGGGTGAGGGTTCAGGTTTCGCTTTAATGATAGAAGGCAGCATTGTGTTTTGGAAGCATTAAATTCCACTCTATTGGTTGTACCACATTTTATAATGCTGTCAGGATCGGAATTTAATGTGTTTAGCATACGTTACCGTTCCAGTTCGACGGCCGAAGAGCAGGGACGTGAGTCAAGAAACGAATATGAAAAGCTGAGGGTGCTATCATCTACGAAAGAGTGTATTGGATTAGAAGTAATAGACAAGAGATCGTTGATGAATATCAGGAAGAGTGTCGGAGACAAAACAGAGCCTTGGGGAACACCAGCATTTATATGGTGAATTGCAGACTTGAAACCATCCAACACAACTTGAATTGAACGGCCAGAAAGGTAGTTTCTAATCCATTGAAGAAGAGACGCGTCGATCCTATAGGCACGCATTTTCGACAAAAGAGATTGGTGCCAAACTCTATCAAATGCTTTCGAAATATCAAGCGCAACAATCTTCGTTTCACCAGAGTGGTGGAGAGATTGGTTCCACTTTTCGGTGAGATATGTCATCAAATCACCAGTGGACCTGCTGCCACGAAAACCGTATTGTCGGTCATTGAGAAGTTTTCGTGATTCAAGATATTTCATAAGCTGACGATTTATCAGCGTTTCCATGACCTTGGAAAGAATGGACGTAAGTGCAATGGGTCGGTAATTGGTGGGTGAAGAAGAATCGCCTTTTTTTGGGACGGGCTGAACAAATGCAATTTTCCATTTACTCGGAAAGAGTCCAGAAGAGTAGGACAAGTGGAAAAACTTACGCAGTGGTTTTGCCAGCGTTGAAGAACACCTCTTCAGAATTATGGGGGATATACCATCTGGACCAGCGGATTTGTGAATGTTAAGATCTTTTAACACTCTTGCTACTGTGCGAGTGCGAAAATGTATTTGTCCCATGAAGTATTCGACGCTCTCGAGCACAGGTGGAGACATGATGCAATCTGCGATGTTGGAGCTTGCGGCGAATTGCGCCGCCAGCAGATTTGCCTTGTCCAAAGAGCTGACAGCTGGAGCGTCATTGCAAACGAGTGTAGGAATAATTGACGATGCGGTGGAGTTCTTAATATTTTTCACGAAAGACCAAAACTGTTTACTACCACTGGGACAGTGAAGTATTTTTTGTCGTAAGTTTTGGTCGTGAGAAAACTTTGCACGTCGTATCACGGAGTTGCAGTCATTTCGGACTCGTCGAAACTTTTTTCGGTTTTCCTCGGTTGGGTTTGCTTTATAAGCCCGAAAACTCAGCTCTCTCAACCTGATAGCCTCTTTGCAGCTCGAGTCGCACCAAGCGTTCTCCTTAGGTATAATACACTTTCTTCTGTTGGGAATAAAGGATCTCATACCCAGGAGAATGGTGTTTGTTATCATTTCAGCGGCGGTAACCACGTCACTATCGAGGAAGCATAGTGACCAGTTAAAGCTCCCAAAAAAGAAGTTAAGGCCGTCCCAATTGGCTTTCTCATAATGCCATACGGTTTTTTTGGGAGCTTGTTCTTTAACTGTGTGGTTAGTGTATGAGAATTTGGCTGAAATGACACAATGGTCCGACGAACCTAGAGGCGACGTTACGTCAATAGAGTATTTATCTGGGTGAGAGGTGAGGAACAAGTCCAATGTGTTAGCGGCATGATCAGCAGCATCCGGAATCCGTGTAGGCTCGTTTACAAGCTGAGTTAAGCTGTTAATCTCAGCGAAAATCCTAACATACCTTCCTTCGGGTGTTGTCTGTCCAGAATGGCGAAGCCAATCGGAATTGTGTATATTGAAATCGCCCGCAATGACAATTTTAGTATGAGGATACTGGGAAACAATTCCTAAGATGGAGTTAGACAGCTCATCAAACTCGTTAAAAGTGGATGAGCAGTCAATGCTTGGACTTCTATAAATAAAACAAGAGTGTATTATTTGCTTACGGACATTAAATTTTAACCATACGTAATTAAATTCCGAATTGGAGCAATGGTTATATTGTGGTGGAAATTGGTAAGCAATATCAGCAATGGCGAGTCCGCGATGTTTAAAGAATAATGGCACTAAGCGATATCCCGGTAGATCAAAATTCGAGTGAATCGAACCCCGATCCACCTGTGTCTCGCAAAGTGCCAAAACAGCTGATCTGAATTGAAAGACATGGACATATGCAGCAAAGAGATTCCTTCTTAAGCTTCGATTGTTGCAAAAATCAACACGGAATTCACCTCTCATAACAACACACAAAAATTAAAAACACAACTCCAACGCAACTAAGCAGAGTTGCAACGTGTATATCCGACACCAAACTTCCAAAACACTCCGTCACAGGTGTTATGCCCATGCAACAGAGCGAGTCAGTTATCTGGCAAGATATACACTTACAACCCGCTATTCATTAGATGTTGGTTCGTGACCACTGCTTAGCCAAATTGATAACACCAACTCAGCACAGCAGCGATTAAAGAAGCGCAACAGGCGAAAGGAGAAACAAAGGAGAAAGAAAAACTAAAAACGGGAAGAACAAAGGTCACTCGCGTGTGCGATTATTGGCACTGCACTGGACACTATTTGTTTGATTGTGATTTATTATGCTTTTTTTTGTTTATTTTTAATTAATTTATTATTAATATTAGGTGTTGTGTTGAAAGTATGTATTTGGAGTTGTATTGTTTTTGTGTTTTATGGGTTTTATTTTTTTATTTTTGTGTTGTATGTAATATATATGCACTTTTATGGCGACGGTGTTACAGCTTCGCGTGCGCGCGTGTTGGGAGGCTACACAGTACTCTATAGATCCGAACATCAACTCACTAGGTAGCCGGACTGTTTGACCAAACAGGATTTCAGATGGTGTATGTCCCGTAGTGTTATGCACAGTATTGCGATAGGCTAGTAGAAACATTGGAATCTGTTTATTCCAGTCCATCTGGTCGTCGCCTACAACCATAGACAGGTGTTCATTCAAGGTTCTGTTGAAGCGTTCTACCATCCCATCGGATTGCGGATGAAGCGGCGTTGTTCTCGTCTTTTTAATCCCAAGTAACTGGCAAACACCTTGAAAAATCCTGGACTCGAAGTTTCGCCCTTGGTCCGAGTGCAATTCCAATCTGCAAACAATCTGCTCCATCACGGTTTTGGCTTCTTGATTAGGGATAGCAAATGCTTGTGGCCACTTACTTTCTGCACCAGTTTTCTCCAGTAAAATCGCTCTCGCACCTTTTCGAACGTCTTATTTATTCCCAAGTGGCCTGCAGATACTCTATCATGCAGTTACTTTAGAACATCACTTACTTTCGACCTGGGAACAATAAGCTGCATCACGAACGACTTTCCATCAGAGCTTTCCCATCTTCTTCTCAAAATGCCGTCCTGCACATGAAGAGAGTCCCATTGCTCCCAGTATGCCTTCAGCTCGGGGCTCCTATTGGATATCTCCTGCCAGTCTGGTTTTCCCTCATGCTCCTTCCAGGCGAGAATCGTCTCGATATCCGGATCTTCCCTTTGAGCCTCCCGGCTATCTCTCGCACTCCAGCTATCCATGGGCTGAGCTCTCAGCCTTTATACTGAAACGGCATCTTTTCAGTACAAAGGCTAAGCAGATGCAGAGAGAGCATCTGAAAACAGCAACTGGAGCCACAGCAAAAGTGTATGGAGAAGTACTACTAACAATAAATCTTGCGGGATTAGTCTTCTCCCATACCTTCCTAGTGGCCGATATATGTGACGAATGCATCATCGGAATCGACTTTATGAAGGCGCATAGATGTAGTACTGGACATTGGCTTGAAAGTGCTAAAGTACAGGAATGTCGAGATTCGCATTCCCACTTATTTGGACAAAGCTGGAAGGTGATCTTGGGAGCCACCGATTCTATTTAGTTGAGCCAGATACAGAAAAACATTATCAAAACTACGTCGTTGGAAAGATGCTTGTAGAACCTAAAGACAACATGGTTCCCGTACGAGTTCTAAATGTTGAACATAGAAGCATGAAACTGAAGCAAGGGGAAGTGGTGGGTAAGTGCGTACCAATTACTGCGGTCACAAAATTATCCAATGAGGGACCTACCAAACCTCTTACATCCACGGAAACGACGGAGATAAAAAGGAGTATATTTGGACAGTATGAGTTGAATCAGGAGCAGCAAGAAATGGCGGGGGAACTAATCAACGAGTTCGCTGATATATTTGCTTCGAAGAGCGGCGAGTATGGTCGGACACATCTCGTACAACACCGAATCGACACAGGAGACGCAAGACCTATTCGTCAGCCTCACAGACGACTACCATTGGCTAAGCAGACGGAGGTTGCAGAAATGGTGTCGACGATGGAAAAGGAAGGGCTGATTGAAAGTTCGAAAAGTCCATGGGCGTCACCGGTTGTACTGGTCAAGAAGAAAGACGGCAGCACGAGATTCTGCGTGGACTATCGTCAGCTGAACAACGTCACCAAAAAGGATAGCTACCCTCTGCCAAGGATTGACGATACCCTGGATAAACTATCCGGCGCCAAATGGTTTTCCACCATCGATTTGAAGAGTGGCTACTGGCAAGTGCAGATCCATCCCGAAGACCGCGAGAAAACAGCTTTTACAGCAGGAAACGGGCTCTGGCAATTCACAGTAATGCCATTTGGACTGTGCAATGCTCCAGCCACCTTTGAACGGCTAATGGAGCGTGTTTTGCTGGGACTAACGTGGAAAACCTGTTTGGTGTACCTGGACGACGTCATCGTGGTAGGAAAAACGTTTGACGAACATCGAGACAACTTGAAGGAAGTGTTCCAGAGACTTCGAAGCGCGCAATTGAAGCTGAACCCGAAAAAGTGTGCTCTTTTTAGACCAGAAGTGAAGTATCTCGGGCACATTATCTCTTCCGAAGGATCCAGGACTGATCCAGAGAATGTGAAAAACTGGCCGGTTCCCAAAGACAAACATCAACTTAGGAGCTTCCTGGGACTTGCGACCTACTACAGACGCTTTGTGAAGGACTTTGCCGGGATTGCCAAGAGCTTGCATCAACTGACAGAAAAAGGAAAACAATTCAAATGGTCAGGTGAGTGCGAAAAGAGCTTTGAAAAACTAAAGCAGCAACTGTGTGACGCCCCCATACTAGCATACCCTACTCCTGGAAAAACATTTATTGTGGATGCAGACGCTAGTAATGTGGGAGTTGGAGCCGTCCTTTCGCAAGTGCATGATGGCCAAGAGAAAGTAGTTTCTTATTTCAGCAAAGTTCTCTCCAAGCCAGAAAGGAACTACTGTGTAACCCGGCGGGAACTTCTCGCTTTAGTCCTGGCGACAAAACACTTCCACAAGTACCTTTATGGGAGCAAATTTATTCTTCGCACCGATCATTCATCTTTAAAGTGGCTGCTGCAGTTTAAGAACCCTGAGGGACAAGTCGCGAGGTGGATCGAACGGCTGCAGATGTATGACTACGAGATACAGCATCGAAAGGGAACTCTTCACTCTAATGCAGATGCTCTCTCCCGCCGGCCTTGCAAAGCCGATTGCAAACATTGCGTGCGTCAGGAGGAAAAAGATGCCGTTTCCGTGCAGAGACTGAGAGCTGAGCCCATTGGTGGCTGGACTGCGAGAGAGATCCGGGAGGCTCAAAGGGAAGATCCGGATATCGAGCCGATTCTCGCCTGGAAGGAGCATGAGGGAAAGCCAGACTGGCAGGAGATATCTAATCGGAGCCCCGAGCTGAAGGCATACTGGGCGCAATGGGACTCCCTTCATGTGCAGGACGGCATTTTGAGGAGAAAATGGGAAAGCTCGGATGGAAAGTCGTTCGTGATGCAGCTTATTGTGGAAATCGTTACATCCTCGTGGTTATGGACTACTTCAGTAAGTGGCCAGAAGCATTTGCCATCCCTAACCAAGAAGCCAAAACCGTGATAGAGCAGATTGTTTTCAACTGGGTGAGCAGATTTGGTGTACCATTGGAATTGCACTCGGACCAAGGCCGAAATTTCGAGTCCAAGATTTTTCAAGGAGTATGCCAGTTACTCGGGATTAAAAAGACGAGAACAACGCCGCTCCATCCGCAATCAGATGGGATGGTAGAGCGCTTCAACAGAACCTTGAATGAACACCTATCTAAGGTTGTATGCGACGACCAGAGGGATTGGGATAAACAGATCCCAATGTTTCTACTAGCCTATCGCAATGCTGTGCATAATACTACGGGGCATACACCATCTGAAATCCTGTTTGGTCGAACAGTCCGGCTACCTAGTGAGTTGATGTTCGGATCTCCCACTGAGGAACCCAAGGATGAGGACGATTATGTTGCGGACCTCAGAGAAACCATCAGGGACGTGCATCGAAAAACTAGGGATAAGATCAAGATAGCCAGCGACCGCATGAAGACGAGGTACGATGCCAAAGCAACAACTACAGGATTCGAGGAAGGAGATCTGGTATGGCTGTACAATCCCCATAGAAGAAAAGGTATGTCGCCTAAGTTGCAACAAGATTGGGAGGGGCCCTATAGAGTAGTCAAACGAATCAACGACGTGGTCTATCGAATCCAACGAGGAAGAGGCAAACTCAAAGTTGTCCATGTGGATCGTCTTCATCGTTACATTGGGGAAAATGTTGACGGATTTGTTCGGGACGAACAAGTTTAAGAGGGGGATATTGTAATGTGGATTGAAAAGTACTACTTATTGACCACAACGCCATCTAATGGAAAGTAGACGAACTTATTTAACGAAACTTCGAAACTACGAAACTTCGAATCTCAACAAATGGTGAATGGTCTAAAACGAAACTAGTACACTCTCGATTGTTCCGGTTGGAGTATAGAATATTCGAGAAGCTTTAGTGGGGAGTATAAAAAGGGTTGCGAAATCCGACGAGAGGACAGTTTATCTTTAAACCGTGTAAAGCAAAGTTCGAATAGTATCGGTAGTGAATTAAAATAGGTGGAAAAGATTGTAATAAGTGGAAAAGATTGAAATAAGCGGAAAAGTTGATTTTAAGTGATATTGTCTTGTAATAAAAGTGATTTATTAAAGTTTTGTAAACAGAATAGTGTTTTATCTTTTCGAATCCCAGCCGAATGTAACAATACGTATCAATTATTATCAAATATCGTGTTGATATTTGATAGCCATAATAGGGCTGTCAGTTTTCAACTGAGGTATGCTGAGTTGTAGTAATGCTAATGTACGAACCATATTTCCAAATTCACTTTTTTTTTTTTACTTTACTACACTTTTTCTGTACTGCACAAATTAATTCACTTTTTTTTTTTTTTTCTTTACTTCATAATTATTTAATTCACTGTTTTTGTTTTTACCACACTTCGCACAGAATACGTTTTATCCCACTTCTGACACCAATGTTACATTCGGCTGGGATTCGAAAAGATAAAACACTATTCTGTTTAATAAACTTTAATAAATCACTTTTTATTACAAGACAATATCACTTAAAATCAACTTTTCCACTTCTTACAATATTTCCACTTATTTAATATCACTACCGATACTATATTCGAAATTTACTTTACACGGTTTAAAGAAAAACTGTCCCCTCGTCGGATTTCGCAAACCTTTCTATACTCCCCACTAAAGCTTCTCGAATATTCTATACTCCAACCGGAACAATCGAGAATTTACTAGTTTCGTTATAGACCATTCACCATTCGTTGAGTTTCGAAGTTCCACACTACAATATTAAAGCATTAAAGCATCCACACTACAATATTAAAGCATTGGTTCTACTCTATCTGTCAACGCACGCACTAGTGATTTATTAGTGATTACTTTAGATTGTTGACGAAAACAATATATACTCAAATTTTATGTACACGCTTTTGATATTTCAATTTTGTCTGAAACTACTCTATTCTTCATACAATTTATTAACGAGATAAACATTTTTGTTTAGAATATTTATAGTTTCTTTTTCTAGTCGAGGGTAAATCTAATTTCCTGCGATGTGCAAATGATATTAAATGATATTAGGTATTAATTTATTATTTGCCAGTGCTAATGAATTGCATTGCTGAGATATATTTTTTATTGTCTATCGGGACAATGCACATGAATATGAAGATATCGAAGATTCCCTGTAAATTTGAACTCAATCGGCTGGTGTTTGAGTGTTTGAAGTCAGTACATAGGAACATAAAAAAAATTCTGGACAAGACAAGCGAAGACCTTCGCGGAAATATAGCAAAAAAATTTCCGTGTACTTAATTATTACCAGTCAATGACCCTAATTAGATGGTCATAAAATCCTTTCAATATGCATTGTCATTACTGGCGATGGGTGACCGGATGTGGTAAGAACTCAGCGAGCGAGGAGAAGCAGTAGGTACCTGTGATCGCATTCATCCGAATGTCCAGCATACCACCAGATCTATAAATATAACTGAAATGAAGTATATATATAAATTAAAAATTGAGTAGATCGTCGGTATCCATATTTGGGAATTTATAATAGGGTTTTTATTTTTAAATAGTCAAAGCAAGTTCTTAACAAAATTGCACCTCTGTATTTTAGTGACTAAACTTATTTCCACAGCTCAGATAAAATGCTGTCTCTGAATTATTGTTTGAGAGAATTACATTAACAACAACTCGTAGACACAGTCACTTTGGTAGGAATGATAGCTATTTCGAACTACACCACTAATTCATCATCAGACTCCTTTAAGTGATTTTTTGAATAGTTTTGAATTCTGACAGTCAAATGCTGTCCATTTGGTAATAAGCGTATTTTTTTGGGAAGTGAGTATAACCATTGAGTTTATATACATAGAGGAATCATCATTTTGAAAAGTAAGTTTCAAATTTACCTCGCGTGGAGCGTTGCAATCGTTTAAGCTTCTTTTTTTACGTACTTGAGTGAAGAATTATGAAAGCAAAAATACAACTCAACACAGAAAAAGAAAGACTGTGCAGTGTGCACTGTTGGACAGATACAGTCATCTGTCGATTGAGTAGGTAGCATTTTTTTTTTTCGTTTATATTGTATAACCAGAACCAGACTCAAATCCTCGCGATCTCGCCAACCGATTCAGTTTTTTTAGTACGCGGTGATGAATGGGGATGAGTATGCGTTGGATCTGGAACTGGTTTTGCATATGGATGTGCAAGTGGATATCTTTTCTTTAATGGAGTGGAATTTTTTTCTGTATTTCTATTTTGATGTTAGCTTTGGTCATTCACTAATTCAGTTTTCAGTACGCAAATTGGCCTTGGAGCGTTAGGACGTATGGGCATGCATAATTTTTTTCTTTTTAATAGGAATAGGAATAGGAATAGGAATAGGAATAAAAATTGGGGAATTTGATCAATTTAAAAATGAGTTCCATCCCCTGTTCTTACTGGAACTGTTTTTATATATATGTATACGCCAGGGTGCTCTAAATCTTTTTTTGGATTGCCCTTTAGTAGTGCCAGATTTGTTTGGATAAATCATTCTGGAAATGTTTCACTGCACAATGGTAAAGTTGTAATTAAATTTTGCGAAAAACATTTTCCAGCATCAAAACTTTCTGTAAAACGAACAAAAAAAGTGTAAAACAAAATAATATAAACACATCCTGCTCGCCGGGATTAACAGAATCGTTTATAGAAGAAAATGTACCATCATTTTCTTCTGTTAATGAATCTATCAATTCATATATATCTCCATTTATAGATGACAACCATTTGTCCCTGGAAGGGAATCATCCTCCTCCAGGTCCAGAGATAAAAAATGAATTTTAATTATGGGATCGTCTTATGTATATAAGTCCATATTCCAGGCTGAAGTCCTTGCCATTAACCACTGCGCTAGAATAAATTTAAGTTCTAATACACGTGGTAAAACCATATTTATCTTCTCAGACAGCCAGGTTGCTCTTAAAGCTCTGTTATAAAATTGAAGCTGGTTTTGGAAATTTATATGGTCATCCACGAATTTGCAAAGAAAAACCTAGTCACGCTACACTGGATTCCAGCCCACAGGGGCTTTACTGGAAACGAAACAGCTGACTCACTGGCAAAAGTCGGCGCGACAATGCCACTTGTCGGACTTGAGCCTTTCTATGGTGTCAGTAAGGGATGCTTCAGCGAATACATTAGGAGCTTAGCTCAAATCGAATCTAATGAACTCTGGCTTAGTACACCTGGGCAGAACTGCACCAAACAGTTCTTCCCAAAACTCTCCACCACAAAATCCTCCCGACTTTTTTTAATCTAATCTAATCCATGTATATTTCCTTAACCACACCACACCAAATCAATATAAAATTATTACAACGACCACGAAGGAAATATCATTGCATATATTAAAAAACTTACGATTTTTCTTTTTCAATACAAATGTAAAATTTCATAATATTGTGTATTTGATGTGAGGCTATTTTTTGTCACACTTCTTCATATTAAATAAAAAGGATAAAAAGACAAAAAAAAATTTTGTACATATAAAATTCTCCCTTTCCTATATTTCTTTTTTCTACTTGAGCGTTTTGTTCACTTTGAGTATTTTTCCAAAAATGGACATGCAGGCGACATCTTGTGAGGTAAAATTGAAACATTCTTGATTCCTCTATGTATAAATACTCAATGGTATTGTTGCAGTCACCTGTGCAGCACAATCTGCAAGAATAATCGAAAAGTTAACACTAATGGATAAACAAAATGAAAACGCTCCTTTATTTACACTGTGAACACAATATCCAATGTCGACATCTGTGCTGTATAGATCTCTATGTTATCTGTAATAATAAACAAGAACATAAAAGTCGTCTCAGCACACTTCCATCCCCTATATACACCCGTGAACGACTGGGACATCCCACTAAACCACCAGCTGATAAATATATTCCCGTCCAGTGTATACCTGTGTCAGTTTGCATTTTACGTCTACCTGTAATATAATAAATTTATTAGTACCAGTCTGTACTCTGTAGCCACAAAAGAATAATAATACATACATATAGACAATATAATTACTTACCTCCATAATACTGCAAATTATGCCGGCTCCAGTGTCCAGTGTGTTTACAAAACATTGCAATGGCCGAAGTGAAATATGTTAGGTATCCATTGCCTATGCATCGCCGTTACTCCAAATGTCTGCAAAAGAACGAAAAGATAAACAAAATGCAAGTACGATAACTTAGGCAAAATACATTAGAATACACATATTCAAAAATATACTTACCCTGAAATTGTTGATTATGATTTGAATTGATTCCTCGTTGCACGCGTTGCACTTTGTTTTGTTCTCTCGTCGAATGTCAAAATCAAAAGTCAAAATGGACCGGATGGTCTAATTTTGTTGAACCGGTTGAGGTCGAGTTCAGGCGGGTACAATGTTGGGTAGGTTCGCGGATACATTGTTGGATAAGTTCACAGATGCAATGTTGGTTGAGTGCATCTGAAAATTTAAAGAGCAGGACGTTGGGATGGGATGAAGAAGGTAGCATGATCTCTAGCGGCGACTCCAGAAACGGCAAGTTGGACAAATGTGAGTGCTGTAGTGGTAATGATAGATCTATGGGGCGTTATTGATTGTAGAAGCCGAAGAGCTGTTCTATTGTTTAAACACTTTGTAGTACGAACAACGTGAAGTCAAGTTAAGTGTAGCAATAAACGGCCATAGTGCCAAAAATATTTTTTTTTGATAAATATTTAAAATTATTGCACAGAAAATTGCTTAAATAAATTTAAAAAAGTCCTAATAAGGCAATTCCAATAAAAAAATAGTGTTTCGTGTGGTGAGTTTAAGTTATAAGTTTTATTAATATTAGGTAGTTCAATACATTTTTTTTGTGTTTCCTAGGTAATATAACCGCGAACAAAAAAAGGTCATCTGGCGGTCATAGACAAAGAGAGTCGTGGCCGCCAACCTTTTTTATTTGAAGATTTTTTTTGAAGATTTCATTTTGAAGTAGAACTGAAACCAAAACTTCTATTGGAGGACCGCAAAATCTGTTTGAATGTCCTATAAAAAAATATTGTGAAGGATCTGTGAATGACTGGTGCATGTGATTGCTAATTTTGAATAAAAACTGAACTGATCAGTCGTCGAGAGGAAGTGCCCAAGGTGTCCACCAGTACATATACTTTGGTCGTGTCACCTACTAAGTGGAGCCTTCCAATCCATCCCAATAAAACAAAAATCAAAGACCACAATCAAAGCACATTCAGCCACCACCTCCACAAATTGCGTCCCATAAAACAGCAGTTAAGTTTTTTTTGTTTGAAGTCATCGCTTGGAGATTTATGTTAGTAATTGTCCTATATCTTAAGCGTGAGATAAGTTTTCAATTTTGGTGCTTCTGTTAGTTGTTAAGTAAAATCTTTATTTTCGCTGGCCAACCAAAGTTAAATTTCCGTTGTCCGTTTTGTCAAATTTTGTTGTTTTTTTTTGTAATTTTCTTTTTTCCCCACCCTCCCCCAAACTGAGCTCAATCTGGGTAGGAAATAGTTGGGAATTAGGCAGTTTTGAAGACCAAGATCAGCGGGAATTGTACGAAAGAGATTTTTTTTAATTTTAAGAACAAAAGTTTAATTTATTCACTCTGTTTAATTAGCTTAAGTAGTCTTGTTATATAATATATATTTTTTGTTTTGGAATTTAGTTTATAGGAACATTTTTTAAATCTCGGTTGCCAAATAATAATTAATTCAATGGTAATTTTAATATTTAAACCAAAAATTAAAACTAATAAATGTGCTTATCCACGCTGAAAATGAACCTTGAGAGTTTTAATCAGGTGTATACACACTTGATGGATCAGTAGGCTGACTTTTCAGGGGGTGCGGAAGGGTAAATAGCTGCTTTCGTCAACGGCTTGAACGGTGGAGACATCAACCATAGTTGGGGAAGTTCAACCATGGCCACCGAACTTCCAGGTAGGGTGGGAAATAGGCCGCGCTGACATACAACTACAGCGCCCTCTCAATGTGGAAACGTCCGTCTGCGTCTAAAAGGAAAAAGAAGAAAGTTAATGTCGGCACGATAAATGTTTTTGTAGTAGGTAATGTTGTTGTGTGAGGACAAGAATCCTCACCATTCCGGCGAGCAGAGTCGAGCGAAGCAAGCGTGCCACGTTCCTCGCACACAACACTCTTTCCCGTCTCAGTCCGTTCCTATCCAAAATCCCATCCATATCATTCTTCCTGTCACTATTCAGCTCCCAACGCCCTCTATAACTCCACTACGTACCTATTACAAATGGCGCCCAACGTATTTGTTTGTCCTAGTCTTATGTCCTTTATGTTATCTTCGTCCACAATTGTTTCTGCTACCAACAACAATGAACTCATAAGTCTTCATTTGATGAGTTCTTCAACATATCACAATGAATTGCGATGAGTATATTGTTGTTGACAGCAAAAATAATTGGAACCTGTTAGTGTTTTGTCTTTTCTTATCTTCTAAACCTTTTCTTTATGTGAATTTTACTATCCTGTCTTATATTTCAATTTTCATTTTCTAGTGTTTTTGTCTTACTTACATGGATTCAGTGGCCGTTATTAGATGTCGAATCGTCTTTACATGTTGCATTGTTCCGTCTTATTAGTTCTCTTAGTTTTGTGTGTTGTGACTCTCATCATCTCAAGTCTTCCAGCGAAGCCTTCCAGGTAGATTGGAATTGCGGAGATGAAGAGAAATACAACGATGTGTGTCCTTGGTTTACCCTCTCTTATTTGTGTCTTTATGTTCCACATTGAGAGAGAATTTACACATTTAGTCCGTCCGCAGTCTCTTTTCAATTCTTGACGTCAAAGCCGTTCAAGCCACAGTAAAAGCCACCAACGAAACCGTCGAAAGCATAACCCTGAAGCACCCCCGATCTGAAAAATATTACAAATTAGCAAACTTAAGAACAAATTTCAAAAATTTAACTGCTGAAAATAGCCAATCATTCCTTATTTATATTATCGTTATAGGTCATTATACTTTTATATAATTTATTTCCATTTCGTCCGTTTCTTAATTTTATTTATTTTTAGTTTTAATTTTTTTGTAGCTTGTTCATTTTTATAGATTTTTATAGGTACATAAGAAGCACAATTCAATTATAATTGTTGTGCAGTTGTTTTATTTACAAATACACTTACCCGTTCTATATATTTCTTCGTGTAGGTACCTTCGTTTTGTTTTAGCTCGTCGACATTGTTATCGTTTTATGTTGGTTTCATGTCATGAGTTTACCTAAACAGGAGTACAAAAAGCAAAAAGTTAGTCAAAGTAACAGTTCAAGAGATAATAGAGTTATTACCCGTTCGCAAACACAGTCAGTAGGAAATAGCTTCGCATCAATGTCGTTTGTACAGCATAGTCCACCACCTGTCAATAAGTCGGCGAAGTCAAAAACTACAAGGTCCAACGAACCACCTTCCGATTTCGGGAGTATGCAGGCCAACAGTGAGTCTGCTACCTCTTCAGAATCCATCTCAGCCCCGTTTTTCAGTTCACTCAGCCAATTTGGTGCCGCATCTATAGAGGCACAGAATGAGAGCACCCGAACCTTAGTTGATGTGCCTGTAAAACAAAATCCAATCAGTACTCAAATAAATAATAGTTCTACAACCGAAAATACGAACTTACCCAATTTGCAAGATTATGTTAATCAAGCTATGGTTAACGCAATTTCGTCTCAACAAATTTCGCTTAGGGAAGAGATAACTGCAGATCTGCGCAAAGAGATGAAAGCTAATTTTCTTGAAATCTTGAAGGAGTTTCAATCCAATCGCCCTGTTGTTCAACCCGGACATGGTGTTCCGAATAATAGTTCCTGGAACACAGGCACCATCCCAAAACAGACTCTTCCTCCGCCCCCACAACCATTAGTACAAAATGAGCAATCTCAGATAAATCTATCTGCTCAATCATTTGTTCACATCGGGAACCAACAACGAAACAGCAACAATAGTCGTTCAAATAGAGGCAGATCATCACAAAACAATTACCAGCAAAATCAAACACAATTTCAACCAATAGTGCGTAACTTTGACATGCATCATCCAAGCCAACAAATTCATTATCCCGAGACTAATCATCACTCAGGAGTTACAGGTCCTATAAAAATAGATAAGTGGGGAATTAGTTTTGAAGGAAAGCCAGAGACTTTAGACGTTGAAGACTTCATCTTCCGTTTAGAGACTCTCCAAAATAATTACCTTTGCTCATGGTCGGAAATCTTAAGAGATTTCCACTTGTTACTCTCAGGTGCCGCCTACGAATGGTATTGGCAGTACCAGAGAACCAACTACCGTCCGGATTGGCCAACGCTACGAGAGGCTCTCTTGCGTCAATTCCGGAACTCGAAGTCAGACTTCGATATTATGAGAGATATCATGGACCGTAGGCAAGGTACCTGGGAGTCAAGTGACGATTTCTTCTCTGCAATTTACAAATTAAAATCACAGCTCCGTATGGAGATACCAGATGGGGAATTAGTGCGCATATTAAAGCGAAATTTGAATGAAAGAATAGGAAAGTTAGTGTTCCCCATGAGCATATTTACAGTAGACCATTTGAGGAGCTCCTGCAAGGAGGCAGAAAATGCTTTCCCCAACAGAGAAGCCCCTAGGTCCCATAGAGCCCAGCCAAAATATACCGCTAATGAGCTGGAATATGATGATTGCTACCAGCCCGAAGAATATGTAGCTGCAATGCAATACAGTGGCACACGTCCCAAGCCACCACGTAAATATGGGGATCCAAAGCCATGGATCTGCTGGAACTGCCGTGTTGAAGGTCATTCATTTGTAGAATGTCCATCTCAAACGCGGAATATATTTTGCTATCGGTGCGGCCAGGAAGGAGTCATAACTCCCAAGTGCAAGCGTTGCAATCCGGAAAACCGACCAATGAACGTGATGCAATCGGGGGAGTCGCGTTCAACACAGACCTCCGAGACAGTGGAGAACCAGTTCCCCCATTAGAAAAAGAAAATGATATACCTGAAATACAAAATAAAGAAATTAAAATATTAAAAAGAGATAGCGAAACCGAATTAGTTGATAGCAAGAAGAGATTTGTCATTAAACCATTGCATGTTAGGATTAAGGAATATTATATAGCTAGAGGTAGAATATTTAATAATAATAAGGTATATATATCTAAAAGTATTTTAAAAGCTCGAAACCGATACAAAATAAGAAAAGAAATAAGAAAAAGCATATCTTCAACGATCATTGATACTTCATCCGATCCGAGACCGTATGCAAAAATTGAAATAGCTGGTATGAGCATTTTAGGTCTCCTAGATAGCGGGGCTAGTGTCAGCTTTTTAGGAAAAGACAGTTTAACTTTTGTAAAGTCACTAGAAATACCCATCTTTCCATTTAAGTCCGATGTGAAAACGGCTGATGGCAAATGCCAATCAATTGTGGGTAAAATCCGAACAGCCGTGACCTACAAAGATGAAACAAAGACCTTAACATTGTATCTAGTCCCAAGTTTAGAACAAGAGCTATATTTAGGTGTAGACTTTTGGAGGGCTTTTCAAATAGCACCGAATATCGTGAGTTCGATGACGATTTCCGCAACTCCTGACGCCGATACGCATCAGCTGTCCTTTAAACAGGAATCCGAATTGGAGGCAGTGAAGCAGAAATTCCTGTGCTTTACCAAACATGGGCTCGGTAAAACATCGGTAGAGGAGCACGTTATCGATATCGGAGACGCGGTCCCAGTTAAGCAACGTCACTATCCCGTGTCCCCAGCGATACAAGCCCTCCTGTACGACGAGATCGACCGTATGATTAGCCTTGGCGTTATTGAGGAGAGTGAGAGCGCTTGGTGTTCACCGGTAGTCTTGATTCGGAAACCAGGCAAAAATCGTCTGTGTCTCGACTCCCGAAAGGTGAACGCCTTGACGAAAAAAGACGCCTATCCTCTCCCCCATATCGACGGGCTACTCAGTCGTCTACAGGACACATATTTCATCAGCAGCGTCGATCTCAAAGACGCATTTTGGCAAATACCGCTGGAGGCACGGAGTAGGGAAAAAACTGCTTTCACGGTACCGGGGAGACCCTTGTATCAGTTTACGGTCATGCCCTTTGGGTTGTGTAATGCAGCCCAAAGGATGTGCCGTTTAATGGACAAGGTGATCCCCTCACGATTAAAGGACCGTGTCTTCGTTTATCTTGATGACTTGCTCATTATCGCTCCCGATTTTGAGACCCATGTAGCCCTGCTAGACGAAGTTGCACAGTGCCTCCGAAAAGCAAATCTCACCATCAACTTAAGCAAATCCAAATTTTGCTTCAAAGAGTTGAAGTATTTGGGCTTCATAGTTGGTGGTGGGATGTTGAAAACGGATCCATCCAAAATCGAGGCGATTGTGGATTTTCCAGTCCCCAAAACTCCAAGGCAAGTGCGCAGGCTTCTTGGTCTAGCAGGGTGGTACAGGCGCTTCATCAAGGACTTTTCGACCTTAACTGCCCCAATTACGGATACTCTGAAAAAGAAGCTAGGGAAATTTGAAATGTCCGGTGAAGCCATTCAGGCATTTAATAATCTTAAAACTGCGTTAACAACTGCACCAGTATTAACTCACCCGGATTTTTCTAAGCGCTTCTTCATCCAATGTGATGCCTCGGAGTCGGGAATAGGAGCCGTTTTATTCCAGCGTAACGACAGCAACGAAGAATCGCCGATATCCTACTTCTCTCAAAAGATGAACGCATGCCAAAAAAATTACAGCGTCACAGAGAAGGAATGTCTGGCAGCTGTCACGGCTGTACACAAATTTAGACCGTATGTCGAGGGTATGGATTTTACTATAATCACCGACCACTCCAGCTTGCGATGGCTCATGAGTCTCAAAGACTTGAGTGGAAGACTTGCGCGTTGGAGCCTCAAGCTGCAAGCTTTTACTTTTGATGTGGAGCATAGAAAAGGGTCGTTAAATGTGGTCCCCGATACGTTGTCCCGTGTTTATCTGGATGTTCTCGAAATTCAAGACATCGCTCCTTGGGTGGATCTTGATTCAGAAGAGTTTACCTCTGATGAATACAAGGACCTGATATCCACAATCACAGAACATCAAGATGAGCTGCCAGACCTGAAAGTAGAGGAGAATTATGTTTATATGCGTTCTCTGCTACCCGCCGGGGACGAAACGTCAGAACATACCTGGAGGCTGTGGATTCCATCCGCGTTAACTGAGGACATTATTTCTCGGGCTCATGATCCTCCCCAGGCGTCTCACGGTGGTATTGCGAGAACGCTGCAACGAATTCGCCAATACTTTTACTGGCCAAATATGACCGTCCAGATCAGACGTTATGTGTCTAACTGTACTATATGTAAACAGTGCAAACCGTCTAACCAAGTGCTTCGTCCTCCGATTTCTAACAGTTATTGTACCGATCGTCCGTTTCAGAAAATTTATATAGACTTCTTGGGTCCATATCCTAGATCCAAGTCCGGGAACTGTTATGTATTCGTCGTGCTTGACCACCTGTCTAAATTTGTTCTGTTGAAAGCGTTAAGAAATGCCAGTACTATTAATGTCGTCGAATATTTGCGTAATGATGTGTTCAATATGTTTGGTGTACCACAAGTCGTACACTCCGACAATGGGAAACAATTTGTAGCAAAAGACTTTCAAGATCTTTTGAAAACATATGGCATACGCCATTTCAAAACTGCGAATTATTCCCCCCAATCAAACGCGTCGGAGAGAGTTAATAGAACTCTCCTCGCAGCCATCCGTTCGTACCTTAAAGATGACCAACGCGACTGGGATGGTCATCTAAGCGACATTGCTTGTGCACTGCGTAGCTCTGTTCATACATCTACCGCGGTGTCGCCATATTTTGCCCTTTTCGGGACGAATATGATGACCCACGGCAGCAACTATGAACTTGCACAGAAACTCAATGCCGTAGACGATGGAGAACTGTTAACTCTCTCCCGACAAACGCGATTGCAGTGCTTACGCGATAAAATTAAGCAAAATATAATGAAGGCAAATGAAAAGAGCGCTAAAACCTACAACACACGAACACGAAATATAAATTTTCTACCTGGACAAGAGGTATTTCGAAGAAACTTTGTCTTAAGTGACACTTCCAAATACCTCGCCGCGAAACTTTGTCCAAAATATGTTAAGTGTAGAGTAATTAGACCGATCGGCAATAACATGTACGAGTTAGAAAACTTAGCAGGCAAAAAAGTAGGAATATTCCACGGAAAGGATTTAAAACAATAAGCTGCTAAGTATGTCTTTATCAATTATGTGTCATAAGTGTGAATAATAAGATATATATGTATTTGTAACTTTTCTTGTTATTAAATGTATTCACATACACGTCTTTATTCATATTCTATATTATTTATTAAAATTTTAATTATTTAGTGCAATAAATTAGTCAAATTAGGTCATAAGTTAGTATTTAAGTATAGATATATTTTATTTATTTATTTGTGCACGTATTATAATTTATATATTATTTATTAGTGTATTTGCTGTCCTATTATTAACTATATAGCTATATTCTTTTAATTTATTTATTTATTTATTATGTTTGTCACTTACGTATTTAATTATTTATTAATCTATGTAATTTATGTTAAATAATTTCTATGTTAATTTATTTTCATGTTAATTTATTCCTAGGTTATGTATTACTGTATGTATCACAAGCTTAAATGTTATCCTAATACTACTTTGCTACTGCACTTACCTGAAATAATGCCCGGCTTACAGAGCGTGGGGTTCTTCACCACGTTCAACACACATGAACAATCTTAACTTGACTCTTCTCTGTCCCTGTTGTCGTCAGAACCTCCACCAAATCCAGAGTTTTGTTGCAGTCACCTGTGCAGCACAATCTGCAAGAATAATCGAAAAGTTAACACTAATGGATAAACAAAATGAAAACGCTCCTTTATTTACACTGTGAACACAATATCCAATGTCGACATCTGTGCTGTATAGATCTCTATGTTATCTGTAATAATAAACAAGAACATAAAAGTCGTCTCAGCACACTTCCATCCCCTATATACACCCGTGAACGACTGGGACATCCCACTAAACCACCAGCTGATAAATATATTCCCGTCCAGTGTATACCTGTGTCAGTTTGCATTTTACGTCTACCTGTAATATAATAAATTTATTAGTACCAGTCTGTACTCTGTAGCCACAAAAGAATAATAATACATACATATAGACAATATAATTACTTACCTCCATAATACTGCAAATTATGCCGGCTCCAGTGTCCAGTGTGTTTACAAAACATTGCAATGGCCGAAGTGAAATATGTTAGGTATCCATTGCCTATGCATCGCCGTTACTCCAAATGTCTGCAAAAGAACGAAAAGATAAACAAAATGCAAGTACGATAACTTAGGCAAAATACATTAGAATACACATATTCAAAAATATACTTACCCTGAAATTGTTGATTATGATTTGAATTGATTCCTCGTTGCACGCGTTGCACTTTGTTTTGTTCTCTCGTCGAATGTCAAAATCAAAAGTCAAAATGGACCGGATGGTCTAATTTTGTTGAACCGGTTGAGGTCGAGTTCAGGCGGGTAC
The DNA here is from genome assembly GCA_955612985.1 of Cheilosia scutellata. Taxonomy (NCBI): domain Eukaryota; kingdom Metazoa; phylum Arthropoda; class Insecta; order Diptera; family Syrphidae; genus Cheilosia; species Cheilosia scutellata. The sequence goes on along the minus strand of OY015312.1, from coordinate 80,964,898 downwards.
AATGTTGGGTAGGTTCGCGGATACATTGTTGGATAAGTTCACAGATGCAATGTTGGTTGAGTGCATCTGAAAATTTAAAGAGCAGGACGTTGGGATGGGATGAAGAAGGTAGCATGATCTCTAGCGGCGACTCCAGAAACGGCAAGTTGGACAAATGTGAGTGCTGTAGTGGTAATGATAGATCTATGGGGCGTTATTGATTGTAGAAGCCGAAGAGCTGTTCTATTGTTTAAACACTTTGTAGTACGAACAACGTGAAGTCAAGTTAAGTGTAGCAATAAACGGCCATAGTGCCAAAAATATTTTTTTTTGATAAATATTTAAAATTATTGCACAGAAAATTGCTTAAATAAATTTAAAAAAGTCCTAATAAGGCAATTCCAATAAAAAAATAGTGTTTCGTGTGGTGAGTTTAAGTTATAAGTTTTATTAATATTAGGTAGTTCAATACATTTTTTTTGTGTTTCCTAGGTAATATAACCGCGAACAAAAAAAGGTCATCTGGCGGTCATAGACAAAGAGAGTCGTGGCCGCCAACCTTTTTTATTTGAAGATTTTTTTTGAAGATTTCATTTTGAAGTAGAACTGAAACCAAAACTTCTATTGGAGGACCGCAAAATCTGTTTGAATGTCCTATAAAAAAATATTGTGAAGGATCTGTGAATGACTGGTGCATGTGATTGCTAATTTTGAATAAAAACTGAACTGATCAGTCGTCGAGAGGAAGTGCCCAAGGTGTCCACCAGTACATATACTTTGGTCGTGTCACCTACTAAGTGGAGCCTTCCAATCCATCCCAATAAAACAAAAATCAAAGACCACAATCAAAGCACATTCAGCCACCACCTCCACAAATTGCGTCCCATAAAACAGCAGTTAAGTTTTTTTTGTTTGAAGTCATCGCTTGGAGATTTATGTTAGTAATTGTCCTATATCTTAAGCGTGAGATAAGTTTTCAATTTTGGTGCTTCTGTTAGTTGTTAAGTAAAATCTTTATTTTCGCTGGCCAACCAAAGTTAAATTTCCGTTGTCCGTTTTGTCAAATTTTGTTGTTTTTTTTTGTAATTTTCTTTTTTCCCCACCCTCCCCCAAACTGAGCTCAATCTGGGTAGGAAATAGTTGGGAATTAGGCAGTTTTGAAGACCAAGATCAGCGGGAATTGTACGAAAGAGATTTTTTTTAATTTTAAGAACAAAAGTTTAATTTATTCACTCTGTTTAATTAGCTTAAGTAGTCTTGTTATATAATATATATTTTTTGTTTTGGAATTTAGTTTATAGGAACATTTTTTAAATCTCGGTTGCCAAATAATAATTAATTCAATGGTAATTTTAATATTTAAACCAAAAATTAAAACTAATAAATGTGCTTATCCACGCTGAAAATGAACCTTGAGAGTTTTAATCAGGTGTATACACACTTGATGGATCAGTAGGCTGACTTTTCAGGGGGTGCGGAAGGGTAAATAGCTGCTTTCGTCAACGGCTTGAACGGTGGAGACATCAACCATAGTTGGGGAAGTTCAACCATGGCCACCGAACTTCCAGGTAGGGTGGGAAATAGGCCGCGCTGACATACAACTACAGCGCCCTCTCAATGTGGAAACGTCCGTCTGCGTCTAAAAGGAAAAAGAAGAAAGTTAATGTCGGCACGATAAATGTTTTTGTAGTAGGTAATGTTGTTGTGTGAGGACAAGAATCCTCACCATTCCGGCGAGCAGAGTCGAGCGAAGCAAGCGTGCCACGTTCCTCGCACACAACACTCTTTCCCGTCTCAGTCCGTTCCTATCCAAAATCCCATCCATATCATTCTTCCTGTCACTATTCAGCTCCCAACGCCCTCTATAACTCCACTACGTACCTATTACAGTATAACAAAAAAAAGTGAGTATATCTGTTTTGCATGTAAAAGTAAAAGTGAGCTAGCTATAGATTCTCAAAAAAAAAAAAACACAGAATATTGCTCACTTAAATCGATTTTCAAGAAGTAAGTAATCAATTCACAATTTTAAGGGAAGAGATTTTCGATGTAATTTTCCCATATTTTCTCAACTAAACTAAAAATCTACCTGTCTCGCCTGAAACGCCTTTCATGTGAAGGCATAGGTATACATTGAACGCACAGACAATTCTTCCACAAAAATATTCCACGACAAGAAAAGTGAAAATACATTTATTGTTATTTATTTATGCATTTTTTACTATTTCGAACAAATTTCCTCTTAATTCGTGCATTAAAATAACAATTATAAGCAAAAAGGAATAGACTTGCATTCTGCTCTGAATTCGTACATAACGTACGTATGTAACATAAACCAAACAGAACTTTCAATCCCTCCTACTCTAATCTCTCAACGCGCCAACGCAACGCTCTGAAGCGGCATTTAGCATAAAAACAGTCGCTTGCGCGCGTTGACATAAAGTACGGTAAAGTTTCTAAAACGCCTGTCAACGCACGCAAGCGGCAAAGCCCACTTGTGATTTGGCCATAAAGTAATGCTGAAAATAACAAAAGATAACACAAGAAACGTATGGGATTTCGCTGCCCATCCGTGATCGGCTATCCCCTGCACTTTTCAGCCCCTTTACCAAAACATTCTCGACACTAAAGTGAAAAATCTGTGCGTGTAAAGCTGCTCAAAGCAATAGGTCTGTTTTTTTCCTCATTGATCTCAGTGAAGTAAAGTAAAGTAGGATTTTCAGCACGCAATTACAACAACTGCACCCAATTTGACACCACTGAGATTCACACAAGCTATTTATTTCCAGCAAGACCAACTTTGGAGCATTCTTCAATTCTGAACACCAGGGGAACACATTTGATGTTGCCATTTGGATGTGTTCACAGAGTGCCTCCATTTATGATACATAATATGTGTCGGCTGTGGTGGGTGTAAAATGCATAAAGTGCATAATATTTTAAACAAATTTCAAAATAGCAACTGAATATTACGGAAAGTAATAAAATACTAAATATTTTCTGTTTTTATTTAAGTTGTACTTTGGTAACAAAATATATAGGTATATATTATATACACCTAGACTTATAATAATTGAAAATAAGTATGTTATCTTTGATGTTATGTAATTATGGGATACATTTTTTGTAATAGTACATCCTCCCATTTTGTATTCCCTGTTGATTTTTTAACTGAAGTAGATATGTAATGAAGGCATTATTTACATACTCTTTTTTTTAATGAAAATCATTCGATTTCAGCCAACTGACATTCCAACTTTTGATTTCGATGGAGATTCGATTTATTTGTTAATTCCTCCGCACATTCTCATATGTTTTTTCGACTGAAAATTTGTGGTCTAAATTTTTAATTAAAAAATGTTAACAGTCAAATTTACATAAAAAATATAAAATTGGAAGCAACATTTGTTCGTCTTATGGACAAAAAATTTCAAATGTAAATAATCGCATGTCGCAATCAAAATGAACAAACCAAGGACAATTTAAAATGCTCATTTATTTAATTTTTATTGCATTTTTCTGTTCAATTTTATTGTTTCTTCCTCCAAGAATATATATTTAAGGCCATCTTTTCTCAAATTAAAGTCAAAACCAACTGGCACTGACAGTTAAAATATTTATACAGCCGATTTCGAAATAAAAATCATACAATGAAATCATTTGGTAATGAACTTCTTTCCCCCAAAATTTAGATTGTGAGAACTTCATTAGAGTAAAAGTTTTAAATTCGAGGAATACTCAATACGATCGAATCTCAGAATTTGCGTGAATACACTTTTGGACTCACCTAACAAACACACCCGCGTGTGTTTTTGCTTTTTTTTTTCTTTGATTTTATTTTGACCATACAAGAGAAAAAAAGTAAGCAGAAAAAGTAAATATTCTGTAGAAATTGATAATCATTATTTTTTTTGCGCTAAAAGGTTAATTATTCAGTTTTCTAGAAAGAATTTGATTTCGAAATTGAATGTTTCATTGGTGGCCATTTTGACAGCAATGCCAGCTGTTTACTTTTCAGGGGTAAAACCGATTGTTCAGAAAAGTGGTTGGGGACCAGTTGGGGACTGTTTTTTTGCACATTTTCTTACTTTACTTTACTTCACTGAGATAGGTGAGGAAAAAAACAGACCTAATATTGTGAATTGGCTTTTATTGCCACTGCTCTATTAAAAAAAATCACGTATACCGTCTACCGTATACGAGAAAAATATCATCGTGTAAAAATACTAGGGGTTGGTAAATAGAAGCTGGCATGGCGGTTTATGTCAATGGTAGTCTTTTTAACTAGTAGTCTTTGCTTATTAGTTTGACAGCGTGAAGCGTTTGTTTTGTTTTGGTACGATTATTTTATCGAAAAGTTGGTGTTGTGGAAAAGTTTTGCATCAATTACATCTCTTTGTGTTAATTAATAAATCGCAAGTAAATATATACTTAACAAATGTGCATATACTAAACCATTTAATAAACAAACAATTATATAACATAAGAAATATTTAAATTAATTTCGGCGTTTACGTACGCTGATTCCAATAAGTATCGGTACAACTTATAGCCACTTCGTTTATTTTATTAGGAAAAAATAGTTAAACATCAACTTTAATTAAATTTAAAACTACCATGAGCCATAGAAACACTATTTGACTTACCGATAATAAGCTAAAATTTTATTTGCAATCAAAACCCCTTAATGAATCCAATAAAACCGGCAAAACCATGAACAAACATCGCTGACATTACCAGATGAAATTTTATAAACATGTAGATATAGGATGTTTCTGTGACCATAGAGCGTTGCAATCCAGCAGCTGGACTTCTTGAGTCTTAATACAGCACTGCATAGTGTGGTCGTGGCGGCGGTAATATTTCATTGTGTATGGCAACGAACTTGTCTTGTCCACATTCTGAATAATATCTAAAAAGTGTTAATATATAATCGGTTTGCTTTTAAGTGATGAAAGAGGATTTGACACTGTCAATTGCTCTTTTAGCAACGGTGTCAAAACCTCCTTTTAGTAGACTTTTGGAAAATAATAATAATAAAAAAATTAGAGCTGTTGCTCAGGAATATTTATGGCTTAGTACAGTTTGAAAACAAATGAATGTATAGTACATTTCACTTAAAATAAGAGTTAGTTTACTTACCTTAAAAATTATATCAACTGGACTCAAAAACAATAAACTCTGTAGTTAACTCAACTATTAAATCAGAGTGATAATTTGTTGGTAGCTCAAATCAATCGTAACAATATTTATTTTCTAATAAAGAAAGAGTGCTAGAGAAAAGTTTCAGTATCAGTTTTGTCTAATGCCGATTTTTCGTACATGTCCATGTGAAATCATTCCTTCCTTACCCTACGTCCACAATGTCATGTTAGGTTGAAGTCCCCACTTTGCTACAGGCATACAAAGCAACACACGCCTTTCTTACTCTGTGTTCGATATTACGTTTACACTTAAGTTTTGGATCGATCATGATACCCAGAGAGATACCCAGAAGTTTAATTAAACCTGACCGAGAGTTTAAACTTTTGGTTTAACTCGTTCGTTCAAACTAATCTGCCAGTAAACTAAGGGCCGTTTTATTCACTATTGTTCAACTTGCCGAAAACTCCAAAGTTGGCCAACTTCGAAGTTGATCTTTGTAAATAATAGTAAACGCATTACTATTAATTCAATTACTTTATTAAGTTTATAATTCAATATGTGGAGGATTGGATACAAAACTTAGCAAGTGAGGTTGATGAGTGCACACGTGGGTAGATGTCATAATCACTCGGAGGATGACAGATATTGTGATTCATAGTTTCACGAGTAGGTGCATTAGAGTCCTGAGGGCTAGGCCACATTGCATCTCCCCTCTTGGAACATCGGATCTCAAGTTTTTAGTACACGAGTCGTTCTGGTGGTTTGACAATTCTTCCGGATCTCGTAGTGACATTTGCTGTTGGTGGCACTGGTAAGGATGATGTCATACCTGCTAAGACATTGGAAGATTTATTTAAATTTGTGGATAAATTTGGGGTATATGAAGTTTGGTTCAAAGAATTGTTGGTAGTACTTGCGAGGGTAAGTTGTGATTGTGTCGGCTCCTTGTGGTTAAAGCTCGCCATACATTTCGAAGGAATCTGTATGTGAGCTTCTGTTGGTTTGATATGACTGGAGTTTCGACGACATTTTTTCCCGTTGCCGTCTCTGAGGATGTATGATCGTGGATGGACTCTGCTTTCTATTACTGCTGGTTTCCACTCACTGTTGGGATTTGTTCTCGTTACAACATGTTGCCCTTTTGTAAGCTGGGTACTCTCTCTCGCTCCTCTGTTTGAGTATTTTGCTTGTCTTTGACGCTCGACTTGTAACTCTTCTCTCACATCATGCTGAATGTGTTTTATTACGAGTGATGACAAGGGAGTTGGTACCAGAGATCTCAGATTTCTTGAATAGAGGTGCTGTGCAGGTGTACTTAGTTCTCCTCGTGGGGTGTTCATGAAGTTAATTATGCCCAGTTGGTAGTCAGAGTTGTCGTAGTTGCACTTTTTTAGTATAGCTTTGGATGTTTGTACAGCTCTTTCTGCTAACCCATTTCCTCTAGGGTGATACGGTGAGCTAGTGGAATGGTTAAACTTCTAATCGGAGGAAAATTTTTTAAATTCTGTACAGGAATACTGTGGTCCATTGTCGGTCTCAAGGATTCTGGGAATTCCGTTCGTAGCGAAAGTATTTTTTAAGAATGTTATCACATTTTTAGCCGTTGGTTCCTTGAGTTTTTCGAACTTGATGAAGCCAGAGTAACTGTCAGTTACGACAACGTAGTCGTTACCCTTAAAGTAAAACAAATCGGATGCAACGACTTCGAAGGGATAACTGGGTATATTTTTTTCACCTAAACGGAGTTTGTTGTTGCTTCGTTGAAAGACTTGACAGGCGGAACACTTTTGCACATAATCTTTAATATCTCGATTCATTTGCGGCCAGAACACAACATTTTTTGCTCGGCGGACACACTTTGCGTAATTAAAGTGTCCATGGTGGAATATACTTTAAGACATCTGCTCTCATTGCCGATGGTATGAGGGTCTTATAAGCTTTGTATATAATGTCATCGTAAATCGAGAGTTCTTCTCTGAAATTCCAATAACATTTCAATTCTTTGGGAAGAGAATATCTCAATATCTCTCGGCCACCCGTTAACTATTAATTCGCTCAGTTGTTTGCAGATTTTATCAGATTTAGTTAGCTGAATAAGCTTTTTCGAGTTCGTGATCGGAGATGGATAGAATAAGTTGAACCTGTAAATCTGAGTCATTGTCGTCTGGTTGTTGCTCGTTCTCGCAGTCTCGGCTTAGTGGGTCAGCGATAAACATTTGTTTACCTTCTTTGTATACGACTTCGAGATCGAACGTTAAGAGGCTTAGACGAATTCGTTGAAGGCGGGCTGGCGACGCGTGAAGCGGTTTCCGGAAGATTGTTTCCAGCGGTTTGTGGTCAGATTCGATGACCAATTTTTTTCCCCAGACATACGGGTGGAACTTTTCGCAGCCGAATTTAATCGCCAGAGCCTCTTTTTCTAATTGGGAATATTTTTGGCAATCCGTTAGGGCTTTTGATGCGTACGCGACCGGTTGCTCATTTTGCAGGAGAACTGCACCTAATGCGGTTGAACTGGCATCGACTTGTAGCTTGACGTCATCGTTGACATCATATAACTTTAATACGGGAGTTTTACTTATGGCGGTTTTTAATTTCGTGTAAGCTTCCTCTTGATCGGTATTCCACTCCCATGGGTTTGACTTTTCTAAGAGTGCGCGTAGTGGTGTTGTTAGGGCTGAAAAATTTGGGATAAACATACTCAGATAAGTGAATTTCCCAAGAACTCTTTGAATTTCTTTTCTGTTTGTTGGTGATTTCAAACGTTGGATCGCCTCCGTTTTGTCTGGGTCAGCTGTCACTCCGTCCTCGCTTATGATGTGTCCTAGGTATTTGACCTTCCGTTGCTCGAATACGCATTTTGTTTTGTTTAGCTTTAAGCCGTTGTCGTTCAGGATCTTGATGACTTCTGTTGTGGTTTTTCGAAGCCCTTCCCTTGATCTAGAATTAAAATGTCATCAATTGAAATTTTTACATTTTTACATTTGGTAGGTGTGATAAGAGGGATTCCATTATGCTTTGGAACACTTCGGGAGCGGCAGAGATACCCAATGGTAGCCTCTTGCAGGCGTATCTTCTCCAGGGTGTGGAAAACGTAAGTATTTTCTTGGTTCTATTGGAGACTCGGACTTGTCAAAATCCTCGTTTGCAGTGCAGAAGTGTGAAGTATTTGGAACCATTAAGCTGAGCAGAAAGGTTAGGTTAGGTTTGTGGGCTGGCGAGGATTTCTCCGTGCCACACTCAGGTCAATACTGACCCATTGTGATGCCCGTGGGAGAAAGAGGTCGTCCCTTACCCATTATAACCCTATATTCAAATTACTTACTGTGCTGCTACATACAAACCATCTTGTAGATTTGACGAAGTTCATTATCTGGTCTATTGATGTGCTGGAAAGCTCGTCTAGGTCGGTGAAGAAGTGACTCCCTAGGAATTTATACCTGGTGTGTTGGAGACCTGGGCTGTGACATAGGAAGTGGGTTGTGTCCTCAAGAGCTCCCTCATCACCGCAGCCTCTGCAAAGCTCTTCTTCCGTTAAGCCCATTTTCTTCATATGGTACCGCAGAGTGTTGTGACCCGTTATGATACCTACGAGGGTGGACAGGGATTTCCTATCCTTCCGCATTATCTTCTCGGTTCTTGATTCATTGAAGGACGGCCATAGCATTCTTGTAGTGTTACAACTTACAAGTGTTTAAGGTGGCCCATCTTGCGTTCGCCTCTCTTGTGGCTTTTCTCCCTGCTTCAAGCTTGAGTGTGCAAGGCGGGATGTTCACAGATGGATCAGCTTGTTCTGAAACAGCTGTCGAACCTTGTCTTGCTAATTCGTCAGCTTTCTCATTGCCTGGAATGCCTTCATATCCCGGAACCCAGCAGAGCAATACCTTGTGCTGTGTACCAAGAACCTTGAGTTCTTCGCGACAGGACTTCACTAAGCTTCGATTTTATTTCTGGCGCAGTTATGGCTGCCTGGCTGTCGATAAAGAAGGTAATACCTTCAGGTGGTATTGCCCTTACCACAGACTCACGGGCTGCTGTTGTCACTGCCAGGACCTCTGCTTGGAAAACGCTACTAAGGAAGCTGAGCAGAAATCTCTTCAATTGTTTGCATAGGATGGTGGCGACGCATTATATTTTTATTGACAATTGTAGGGTCTATGCAGATTCTTATTTTGTTGTTTTTGCTGACGACAACCATGGGCGATACGGATGGAGTAGCCTCTTGCATGGGTTCAATGACATCCAGTTTTACCATTCTGTCGAGTTCTTGCTTAACGTCGTCTCGAATTGTGTGTGGTATTCGTCGAGGAGGCGTTATTACGAATATTGGGTTCTCTATTTGGTCGATGTCATATTCATAGCCTTTGAGACAACCTAGGCCTTCAAAAATGCTGTAATCAACTTTTACCTGGTTGACTCTGGTAACTAGTACAAGTTTTTCGCATTGGCTCCGAGAATTGGTTTGATGTTTTCGTCTACTACCTTGAAGGATATTTTGCACTGTCGTCCAACAATTGAACATGGTACAAGTGCTTCGCCGATTATTCGATGGTTGCTAAATGAGACAAGGTGCTTTACCTGACTTGGTTTGAGGTTAAGATTTGTATTTTGGATGACACATTTGGGTAACACATTGCATTGTGCGCCTGTGTCTAGTTTTATATTATACGATTTACCTTCTATGAAGAGTTTTTCTGTGAAGTTGTCCCTTAGAAGGTTAGCACTTTCGGAAACTGTGCCAATGAAAAGTGAACTGTCGTCGTCGTCATCGGATTCTTCGCATAGGTTTATTTGTTTGGGAGTGTCACCGTTTTTGTGATGATTTTTCCATGCTTTCTTTTTGCAAAATTTCTCGAAGTGAGCAGACCATTATTGTAGGCGGAAAGTCCTGGCACACAACGAAATAAGAGGGATAAAGTAAAGAACCTAAAAGCGTAGCAAAAAAAAATGTTTGAGCAAGTGGGCACTAAAGTGGGACATAAGTCTCGAAAAGGGCAATTGGGACTTATGTCCCTGCGCCATTTTCTCGGCTTTTTGGTCGATGTCTGCCGAGCAATTTAGATTGCGTTCTTGTAGAAAGTGTTTCCTTTTCTCTATCTCTTTGCTAAAAAGGTCCCAGTCAGCTTTCCTAGGATATCGGTGTGACTGGGGAGGGTTGCAGCAGTTTCCTACAAGAAATTCGATCAGTCTGTGATCTGAGTAGGACTGCTCCCTCAAGACGTTCCATTTATCAATAGTATAGGTACTGGAGCTGTTAAATAGCGTTATGTCTATAAACGCCTGCCTGTTCCTAACTACAAATGTTGGTTCATCACCTCTATTAGCTACTAAAAGATAATTATCTATAATGAATTCAAAAACTGACTCACCTCTGCGTTGATATCTCCACTGCCCCATTGTGAATGATGGGAGTTTGCATCACATCCCAGTATCATGTACCATCCTTCCTGTTCCGCTTTGTGGACTAGGACGTGGGTTATTGGGGCTGGCGGTCCTTCTTCTTCGTAGGACATGTATACGGCTGATATAATCAGTGGGAGAAGTCCCCTCCGTTCATGCCTTACCACGGTCTGGTCTAGCTTACTGTAGGTAGATAGAAATTATAATAATAATGTGTGGCATGATGCTCCAAAATGCGTTTCGCCCCGATGGTGGTGGGTGGGCTCATCAGTACCAATGATATTACACATTATTATTATAATAATACGTTGACACTCCACTTTATTCACATTTTGATTTTTCGAATGTGAAATCATTTTGATTCCGTCAGGCATCCGGCTAAATAAATCCTATACGGTTTTTGTCTTCGACCGAAGACACGTTTAGGTTTATGGTATGGTTCACAGTCACTTGTGGCTGTGAAATCACATAATAGTCTCGGTAAACATCGAGTAAAATGTGCCTCTAGGCAGATGTGGTTCGTCTACTGATGAGCCCACCCACCACATCGGGGCGAAACGCATTTTGGAGCATCATGCTACTTATTATTATTATAATAATATGTTGATTGTTGACACTCCAATTTATTCACATTTTGATTTTTCGTAGGTAGATAGAAATAATAAGTTAATATGTTTCCTAGGTAGGATACACTTTCTATTCTTACTCTCCGCATTTAGCGGCTTGATGCAGTAGGTTAATAAATCTTTATGACTTAGCCCACATATTCTGCCACGGGATACCCACGGCTCTTGCAACAAGGCGATGTCAATGTTTCTATCACCTAAGAGATAGACGAGGTTAGCACTAGCTGCTATGAGGCGGTGCAGGTTTATTTGAACAATTTTCATATTGGTCTTACCTGATCATTCCCAGCCCTCCTCTTTCTCTCTGTTCTTTCCGTAAAGGGGCGAACCTTGCACCGGGTAATTCCAGTACGAACTTTGTTGTTGAACTTCCTCGGCAAGGGCATTGACTTGTGGTTGAGTAAGACCACAATTTCAGTGCCCGCCTCGGAATGTTCGCCAACCTAAAGCACCTCCCAGTTCTCGCTATGGAGTTCCAGGTTGAGGTGTTGAAGATTGCGTTCTATTCTTTCCTTCGGGATATGCGGACCGGAAATGGAAATCCGACCTTTTGGTCGAGTGAAATCTAACAGGTCCTTCTTTACGACAAGTCGTAGGTCGGCATTTGCCCATGGAGCCTGTGTGTTCGTAACGAAGCTTTTCAGCCAGTTTACCGTGAACTCATTATCGCATAGCAGGAGTTTAAAGCCTTTGTAAGTCGAGAGTTGCTCAAAGAATGGGGATTGTTCCTTTTTGTTAACGATACTGTCGTTAACGCCATCCAGTATGCGCAACTCTATGAGCCTCCATTGGTCTTTACTCAACCTGCGGTCTGACTTGCTAAAGTCTACAATCGCCACCTGGAGGTTGGGGTCAGCAGTCATGGCCAGCTTGGCCTTCTTGGCAACCCTACTCGATGGTGGCGATATTGTGCCTTCCTCTCTTCGAACTTCGGCTCGGGTTCACGTCCGGGAACTGCCTCCGCGCCGATTGGCGGCGTCTGAGTCTGTCCGAGACTGAGGTGGATGGCAAAAGGCTTTCCCTCCTCGTCTCGACCAGTCTTCCTGCTGTTCGCCTAGTCGTCCCTGCCGTACGTCTCTTGTCGTCTTTGCGTGCGTTGGGCTTTGAGTTTAGGCTTAGAGCCCTTCTCCTGTGCGGTTGGGAGTGGTTTGGGTCTGTTTGCAGCTGAGATGGATAGCAAACGGCTTTCCATCCTTGCTGCGCCCAGCTCCCCATCAGTGCCTTTCGTCTGTCGGTCGCGTGCGTCTGGGGGTTTTGAGCAAATGTGCATAGGTCAGCGACTTGTCTTCTGTGCACCAATGGTTGTAGATTCGATGTGAGTGTAGGGTCTCCAATAAGTCGAACTGCTCGTCTCTGTATGCTGTCAAGTAGGTTAAGTGAATGTTTTGGAGCCGAGCTCCATATATGGGAACAATATTCCAGGCCTGGTCTAACCTGAGCTTTGTAAAGAACAAGAAGTTGCTTGGGCGTTGGGCCTAAAGTACCTCTTTGCTCTAAATAGGTAGCTCAAATTAGCGGACGCCGATCTTGCGATATAGGATATCGTTCCCTTTCTGCGTTAAGCACGTATCTACAAAACATTCATTCGTCAGGAATTAAAAAAAAGAATAGCTTCCCTTAATCGAACACAATACACATGTCAAAAATCATGTCAGTTTTTGACAGGCTGACATCATATTGACCTCCAGGTTAGTCAAACTGTCAAATTATAAATAATAGAAAGATTTTACTGATACATGCGTTTAATTATTCCTGAAGAATAGATGTTTTGTAGATACGTGCTTAACGCAGAAAGGGGACGATATGTGGTCCTGCCATGTGATTCCTGAATTGACTGTGACTCCTAGAAGGTGCATTGAGTACTGGCCGAAGTCTCTCAGCGACTGAGGGCGGGAAGCCGCTTGCTCCCCGCCCTCGTTGTAAGAGGTCTTCTTTCCTTTTTACCCCGTTTGTTGCTGTCTCCCTTAGTGGACCCTGCAGACTTGAGCGTGTTGCGCGCTCTGTCCAGAGCCGCTCTTTCCTTGTCCGTGAATGATTTTGGATCACGTTTACTAAGCCGCCGAATTAACAGAATAGCGTTACGCTTTCGATTTCGTATTGGCGTTCTAGTGTTGTCGTCCCTAGTCGGTGCTTGTAGACGGGGTATATCCCGATCCACTTTACCAGTACTAACTACTGTCGCGAAGCTAAGTGTGGTAGAGTTCCCATTATCTACAGCCCTGCTATCGCCTGACATAGTAGGTGGCGATGACTTCTCCTCCAGAGAGTAGTAGTAGGCTTATCTCTTTCGGTTTGGTCGTTGCCACCTTGCTGTCTTCCTTAGGTCCACTCTCACTCAACTGCGGGACTGCCCCGATCGTCGTTGAGGAGGATGAATCTTGGGTCGGCTTCAGCGTTGCCACTGAGAGGATTGAAGGCTCCACGTTAGCTGATGCCACCATTGGTCCTGACTGGCGAAGGCTTGTCGCAGATTTAGGTGATCCCATCAGTGTACTCGCGCTCAGGTTACCTGCGGGTGAAGACGATGTCGGGGTGCATTCCATTTAAATACCCCCGATAAGGACTGTTCCTGAAGGTAGGCCCTTGCGCTGTGGAGTCTTTTCCTATCAACTTCGGACATCTCCTCCCACTTTTTCATCCCCAGCCTCTTAACTGTTAGCTTGCAGTTCTTTGCGCGCCTTGAGCTGGTGGAGTTGCAGGAGAAGGATGAGCTAGCGACGGAGCAACTGTCGTCAATCGTTCCAACGCTTTCTCCATCCGAGAAGGGTAGAAGCGCATCTTCCACTCCTTCTTCCGTTTGCCAATCAGTTTTTATTGAGCTAGGAGCGCCTGGTCGGTCCGCGCTCTTCGCTTTTTGAGTTTTATTGAGTTTGAATTTGACATTTGGGTCCCACGAGTAAGGGGGAAGAAGATGTCCGCCTGCACTCACCCCCTGTATGCTGGTAAGGGGAATTAAATTAAAACTGGAGGTCCCCAGGTATCCAGAGTCCACCGTTAGAAGACACCATAACATTGTGCCATACATCCCTGGGCACGGTTGTTTACACCCGGGATTACGGGTTTTATCGAGTTATTCTCCTCTATATCCGTTATATTCAGTCTAAAGCAGTGGCACCTCGTGCAGGATGTGGCTCTTCACCACGTATAACGCTCTTAGGCAATCAGTTTTGTCGATAGCCCCTGGTCTCTAGCCCGAGACCTCGCCAACCCTTTATCAGAAAACGATTTGGCCAAATCCGGGTGCTTTTCCACGTACTTCGTCAACAACTCGATATGCTCTTTATTATATAAAAAATTATATATTTGTATGGGAGGTATGAGTAGTTTTTATTCGACCAAGCTAATTTTTTTTTCAAAAATTTTTAAATATTTCTAAAACAATATGTGCAAAGTTTAAACATGCTATCTTTACTGTAGCTATTTAAATTTAATTTTTAACATCAAATATCTATATATTTTGTATGGGAGGTAGTAGTAGTTTTCATCCGATCTTGTTCATCTTCGAACTTAGCCTCAGTTTGGTGGATAAAAGCGTACGTACCAAATTTCAAGTCGATAGCTCTTAAATTACGGCCGTAATCGTGCGGACAGACGGACATCGCTAGATCGACTAAGAAAGTGATGCTGATCAATAATATATATAGTTTGTCATACCTACAACGCCTCCTTATGTGCGTTACAAATGGAATGACAAAGTGAATATACCCTCACCACAGTGTGGTACCGGGTATAAAAACTGACATTTCACCATTTGCGCTAGAGCTCTAGCACATTTTGTGAAATATCCTTTTCTGGGAAATTTTTCAATCTAGCGCAAAATGAACTGCTAGATTAAAAAAAAAACGAACTGTCAAAATAAATGTGAAAGTGCAGAAGTCAAATATTTTCGATTTGAAATATAACGACTTTTGTCGCGGCGACGATCGACAAATGGCGTCTGAAATGTCAAACAAGTAAAAGTGTTATCATCGGCCTGGCCGATGCTTTGATACCCTCCACTGCATAAAAGTCATGCAAAATGTTCGCCATGCCATATTGGTTTGGTATAGGAGGTACCAGAACTACTTGACCGACATAGCCCATTTTCAATACCAACCTGACGACGGTAAAAAGAAGTCCTCTCACAAAATTCCATTCGCCTATATCGATTCGTTTGGACGCTATCGTGATTTCAACAGACAGAGAGACACATGGGTCTAATAGTGGTTTTGTATGGGAGGTACCAGAACTACTTGACCGACATAGCCCATTTTCAATACCAACCTGACGACGGTAAAAAGAAGTCCTCTCACAAAATTTCATTCCCCTAGGTCAATTCGTTTGGACGCTATCGTGCTTTCAACAGACGGACAGACAGACAGACAGACAGACAGACAGACAGACAGACAGACAGACGGACATGGCTAAATCGATTTATTATTATTATTATTATAATTTATTAATCAGTAATGAATTACAGAGTTAATATATAAATATAGCACTAGCTGCTAGGGCTTACGGCTAATCTAAAAATACCTTAAATAATTAACTTAGTTTCTAATATTATATCGTAGACAGTATAATGTTTTCAATGGATATTGTTTTTAGTAGATCAGTTAAGTTTAGGTTGGAGAGTCTTTTACAGATATTGTTAATTTGCTTACATACTCAGAGATGACCAATAGTCAACGGAGGTCGATCGGCAATCGATTTAGAATGTGATCCTGATTCAGAATATATATACTTTATAGGGTCTCCGGTGAATCCTTCTTGGCGTTACAAATGTAATGACAAAGTGAATATACCTTCCTGTGGAGGGTATAAAAATGTGGATTGTATTTTTCGACAACGATCGTTGGTATTGCGTGAGGCGTTTTGTGACGACGTTTGTCGGCGAAATGATACATTTCTGTCGTCGACTATTTTGCGGACGACTGTGTGATAAATGTGTTAAAAAAAGTATGTGTACTTAATTTTTAATTAACTAAAAGACAAATATAGTTATTTTGCAGAATGGAGACAACAAATAAACGACAATTTCTACATTTAGTGAACGAAATGCAGAAAAATATTCCTTTGGCAAAATCATTCACGAAGGCCTAACAAAAGTGATGTTAATCGGCAATGAGACCACATAGCCTTTTCTCTGAATTGTCTTGGACCATATAAATCAACGCGCACAAGTAATGAGTTATTACACGACGACCCTAATTAAGGCCATAAAATCATTTATGATGAAAAACCCAGAAAGCGGAAGGATGCAGTACCTGGGTATCGTTTTTTGTATCCCTGCGGATATAGTTATATTAAGTTTTAACAACTGCGTGATCAAGTGTTAAAGAAAAGTTTGTGTATTTAATATTTAACTAACGAAAAGATAGTTACATATTCTTTAAAATGAGAATCACAAATAGGACAATTTCAACATTTAGTGAAAGAAATGGAGAAAAATATTCCGTTGGCAAAATCGTTCACAAAGGGCCTAAGGCTAATTGCACACACACCGATTTTGGACGGCCAGTATAAAATCGGCCGACATTTTACCGGTAGCAGGGTGCTAGCACACTCACCGGAATTTTACCGGTCTAACAATCAGTTGCTTTGTTATCGTTTTCGTGACACACTGAATGAAGCGAGAGCAGTCGAATGGAATGGTCAGCAAAAAATCGGTGCGTGTGCAAGCGTGTATTTAATCACGTACGCCACTACTTCCCGATACTGCCGGCGATACAGTGGCAGTGGGCGGCTGCTCACCGGCATTTTGCCGGCACCGATCAGCGGTCGGCGTGTGTGCCAGGTCCTGTTCCCACATGTGGCTCACTATTGGAATTTGGACGACCGGTATAAAATCGGCCGTCCAAAATCGGTGTGTGTGCAATTAGCATAACAAAGTGATGTTAATCGGCAATGGGACGACATAGCCTTATCTCTGAATTGTCTTGGGCCACCTTCGACTTCCGATAGTCTAAAATACTTTTAAAATCTGAAAATAATTGTTATTAACACAATGTATGCAATTTAAATTATTTCTACCACCCACTTAATGTCGGGCAAATCCAATGGATTGGATTTGGTTCGAATTTCCTTCCTTAACTTTACCAGCACTTTTTTCTGGTTTTCTTCTTCGTCACTGCTTTCAAAAAACATGTCACATTATTCATTTTTGATTTGTTTTATTAAATAATTAACCAAGTCACAAACAAAACACCAGACCAAATATAAATTCGTCGACTGAAATGTCAAATCCCATGTGTCATAGTTTGTGGAATGTATGTGGGATGTGAGAGTACAGAGAGTCGAGTCGTTTCAGTTACGCAATACCAAATTCCAAACGACTCTACACGACAAACGTCGCCAGTCGTTTGCGACAGACGACGACGACAATAGGGGTGAAAATAATACGAACTCAAATTGGTTCTAATGTCACTTTGCCGCTGCCGCTATATCTCTATCACCAGCGTTCCTTCAGGGATATTATGTGCTTCAGGGATATTATGTGCTAGACGACTAGCGGTCATTGGAACGTGGCCATTGTCACATTTGTGATAATCACAAATCACCTTAGTCGCTTCCACCCCTGGATTTGCAGTTCTTTATTGTGCAAACAAAATTTCAAAATTCGTATTCTGTCTCTTTAAGAGTGTGTCTTATACATATGGTAGTTTTATACTTAATTAAAGTATTTTTTGCTGAACCAAAATTTGCCAGCTTTATAAGACTTTTTGGATTCAGTGTCCAACCACGAACATAAATTCTGGTGTTTAGGTTCGATAGACGCGCGAAATTTGAAATCTGAGAGCAAATCTTATCAACAAAATAACACATTAGCCGTTTTTTATTATCAGCGTGATCTGATCCGGATCAGATCATGAAAATAAAACAAATCATTGATTGAGTTGTGGCAACACACATATAAAATCCAATACCAATTATGACAAATTTCGTATCGCTACCAGCCATCTTGCTGCCACACGGTACAATGTGACGTCACAATGCGATGATTTTTCCATTGCACTTGCTCATATTTGAGTTTGACATTTCGCTTGTTGTGTCGGGGTGTTACCATACAAATCTGCATACATTTTTAGCATTGAATATTTTTTTTGGGGAAACTATGTTCAAATGTTAAGTTCAAATATGCATTATAATTAACCGTATTGTACTGCTAATATTTCTGTGCTACATAGCGAAACAAAACATCTCGAAAGTCGGAGTAGTAACTTATTCGAATTTGAAAAAATGCTAATTGATTTTTTGTGTTGTTAATTGTGGTTCACATTTTGGTCTGGCAACATTACTGTGTGGCTATAATTTACAGGGACACCAACCTTTATGCCCAAAACACACGTGCAGAATTCACTGCGCAGCAGGATTAGAATACACATGTTCTTATGTGGTGAAACAAATGTAAATTCTGCAGCCACCGCAGCACTGCAACATGTCTCTATTTCTAAATCCACTGCATAGCAACGCAGTGAATTAAATTAAGTAGACTTGGCAGCATCGAATTTTTAAATTCAGCTACTGATGCATATGAGGAAAAAAGAGACGGCAATTATTTGTCGCCTTTGTTTCACTCACATATTTTTCCCCTCATTGACAGCAACCGCTGCAAATTGAATTCTGCACATGTGTTTCATCTGCAGTACTGCATGCAGTGAAGCATTCAGAATTTCTGCACATGTGTTTTGGGCATTAGTGAATGAAATAAACAACGCCACGAAACAACAACGAGAAATAGTTGAATTAATTTTCAGATCATATTTCGTGATCTCGATGAAAAGCAGGATCACATGTTGTTGTTGTAAGTGCATGTAAATCGATAATCTATATGGATCATAGCTGATAATAAAAAACGGCTATTATGTCTATAGGAATAGCGTCAATTAATCATATTTATTTTACACTCGTTTGTATTTCAGCGTTTATTTTTCTAGCACATTATTACGAGGAAACTTATATGCGCACTTTGTAAGAAATGTCGGTTGTAATTTTGGATAATGGAGGATATACAGCGAAAGTTGGATTGGCATCTCATAACAATCCTTTGTAATATGATTATTTTTCGATTAATTCTAAGTGTTTAATTTATATTTGAATTTCAGAATCGTGCCGAATTGCATTATGAAAGTAAAATCTGAAAGACGCAGAGCCTTTATTGGTCAGCAAATTGAAAGTTGTTTGGATACTTCCGGTCTATTTTATATGCTTTGTTTCCAGAAGGGCTTACTTGTAAATTGGGATGCACAGGTATGTTTTATCGAACGAATTATATATGAATTTTGATTTTTCTACCCGCGGAAATTAAACGAAAGCTAAGAACACACAAACTACAATTTTGTCAGCCCTCTAAGTCAGGTTGCTGGAAATCGTCTGAACACGTTTGTACACACAATTTCAATTATTGTCAGACAATTAGGACGTTGTCAGACAATTAGGACGTTGTCAGACTCATTAGAAATTGTCAGATGTCGCTGTTTATAAAAGTGGTTTAGACACGATAGTTTGTTTTTACACGATAGAAAGTAATCCAGAAGATGTTGATACGAACAACTGTGGAAATTGGAATTGGAAAATTCGCCAAAATAAAAAAAAAATTGTACTATAACGTGTGTTTCCAGCCGGGGTAGGTTCAGCGGGAATGTCCGGGTCCTAGAGTCTAAGAGCGGGGGAAAACGAACCGATACTTGTGAAACCGAGCGAATAAACCAGAAAAGAAACGCACAATTTAACTTCTAATTCAATTCAAACTTTTATTTACTTTCTTAATCCTAACTTATTCTAATTTTAAACTGTCCTGGCTTGGCGGAGCTCTGGGGACTGACTCTTCATCTTGTTGTGGTATACAAACGCACTACAGTGAACGCGATCAACGAAACATCTGTCATCTGATGTCATTCCTGTCGCACCTTTTATCTCTGTCGTGTTTTTCAATTGTCTCTGAACAGAACTGAATTTTAACTTACTTTGTATATTTTTATTTTGCTTAATATTATTATAATAAATACTCGATTTGTATCTGCTGCGCTTAAATGAACTCTTGCTACATATCTAAGGTGGCTCTGCCTTTTATGCGGGTTCCTGCTATTGTTGTTGTTGCCTCTGCTGCTGCTGTTGTGGTTGTTCCTGCTGCTGTTGATGTTGTTGTTGCCGTGTTGATTGTGAACTCTGTGGGGCATGCTAATGTCGTTATTAGTTTGTTAAGTGGTTATTGTCTGTAGAATCCATTGTGTTGTTCGGTTAGTGGCAAAATCAGACACCCTCCAAATAAAACTCCTTCAAATTTTCAGCGACGTTTCGTTTATTCTTTGTAAACTTTATCAAGCCTAAGAAAGACATGAACATAATAATATTTTTGGAAAACACAAATGAACAATAGACTTTACCTCAATTAACAGAGTTCTTAACATAAAAGGGTAAATAAATAAATTAAAGAAAAAAAATATCTGGACATTTTTATTACACCGCCAAAACAATACTGGTGAATACATAAGGGGCAACACTGAGATTCCAAAAACGAACACTAACAAATACCAATACTTATATTTTTCCAATTAGATGAGTGTAAACACAACTCAAATTGTCACTATCAGTCTTATAGTTCATGCTCTTCTGTCTTCTCCTAATTATGTGCACACATTCTAATATTTTTCGTTTTTTGTCATTCCCTTCTACACCCAACACAGAGAAATTATCGAAATCCATAATATGCTCTTTGTTGCTGTTCTTATGGTGCTCTGATAGTGCTGTCTCTTTCCCTCTATAGGTAGCTCGGCAAGAGTAACTGTGTTGGTAAATTCTCGCTGAGATCTTTTGTTTTGTCTCACCCACATATACTTGTTCACATTGTTTGCATGGAATTTCGTAAACAATTTCTTTCTGGTCCATTCTGTGCGCCTGGTCTTTGATTTTGGTGAAAAGCATTTCTGTTGTCTTGAAACTATATGGAATCAGCTTACATTTTCCGTCTTGGAGCATCAATTTCTGGAGTTGGGGAGTCAATGTTGGTATATTTGGAAAGGTACATCTTGATGTAGGTATTTCTTCGTCATTTCGTGCAATCTTAGTTCTTTTTGGTCCAAAATATTCATTAATAACCTTATTATATAAATACCTTGGATAGTTATTATTTTTAAGTATTTCACGAATCTTCTGAAGGTTCCTTTCCAAGAATTGTGGGCTACTGAGTTCTTTTGCTCTATACACCATGTTCTTGATGTTGTTTACCTTTTGATGCATAGGATGGGATGAGTAGTAATTCAGTATCCTCCCAGAAGCAGTCTGTTTAGTGTACCAATTCGTTAGGATCGATCCATAGTCTGTGCGAATGACTTCTAGATCCAAGAAAGCCAATTTCTTGTCCACTTCTAGTTCATATGTGAACTTCAAACTTGGATGGTAGCTATTGAATGCTGCAACGAACTCATCAACCTTGTCTACAGGTATAGAATATAAACTGTCATCCACATAGTATACTGATATTCCTGGATGAAATTCTAGTGATTCCAACACCTCCGATATCAGTATGTCCATTATAAAATTGGCAATTGATGGACTAGCTGGATTTCCCATCATTGTACCCTGGATTTGGCTGTAGTATTGCCCATTGAACAGAAAGTAGCTTGAATCAAAGATGAATCTAATAATCCTCAAGAATAGATCTTTGGGTATGTTCCGATAATTCTCAATCCATTTCCAATGCTTAATCAACTTCTCTATCACCAGATTCTTTGGTATACTTGGGAATAAAGAGACCACATCCAGCGATATTAACACATGATTCATTGGAATGGTGGTTTCTCTCAAGATATCAGCAACTTCAAAAGAGTTTTTCATATTCCTATGGAACGTTGAACAAATCTTGGTCAATTCCTCATGTACATACCTTGACAAGTTGTAGCAAGGTGATCCGATGTTGCTGACCACTGGTCTGTATGCCACAACTCCTTGTTTGTGTGTTTTCCGGAGACCATAAGCCTTTGGTGGGACACAGTTGTTGTTCTTCAGAAAATACGATTTACCAACTGTGATTACTTCTTGATTTACCATAGATTTTATAATTTCTTTGCACTGATCTTCTACTTTGTTGGTGGGATTCCTAGCTAATTTCTTGTAGACATGCTCATCTTCAAACATAGAAGTCATTGCCCCAAAATACTCATCTCTAGATACCAAAACTGTGGCATTACCTTTGTCTGCTCTTCCGACAATAATGTTTGGATTTTCTTTGATGAATCTCTTTGTAGCCTTGACATCTTTCAGTAAGTTGTTGTTAGTATCAAACACATTACAAAAATTCACCTGTCTCCAGATAAATGATGATAAAGTTTACAAAGAATAAACGAAACGTCGCTGAAAATTTGAAGGAGTTTTATTTGGAGGGTGTCTGATTTTGCCACTAACCGAACAACACAGTCGTTATTAGTCTGTCGCTACGATTACCACTACCAACGCTACCTACTGCAACTGCAATCGAGGGACGGGTACCTGGGCCGCAATAGACTGCGAACCCTGTGTCCCCACTCTTCCTACTGAGTCCCATGGTTACCACCAGAGCGCTACTGCTCCACACACGTGGCTGGCTCCAGCTTCCGTGCGTATGGTCCGGTGGCCACCACTCGACTGATCTGCTGGCTGTCGATTTGATCAGGCTGTGCTCGTGAGTGGTAGGTTAGCAGTACGTTGGTGTGGCAGGTTGGCGCTGCGCTGCGTTGGTGTGTTGGCACATAGAGCACGTGGTGATTTCCGTCGTGGATGTGTGGGTAGTGGTAGCTATGTTGGTGTGGTAGTTTGGCACTGCGCTGCGGTGACGTGGTACGGTAACTTGCTGTGGTATGGGAGTGTGGTGAATTGCGTCGCTGGTGTGGGTGTGGGTGTAGCGGTAGCTTTGCTCTTGAGTTGACTGTATGTGGCGAAACCCGTTTCGTTACAGTACATGAAAGGGCATAGCGACATATCTCCGCCGACATATCTCCGCCCAGTACACTTTTAGAGCGGAATTATGTCGCTTTTTTTCTGGCGGAGTTATGTCGTTTTGAAAACGTCATATCTCCGCACGGAGCTATGTCGCATTTAAAACGACATATCTCCGGCGAACTAAGAACGACATATCTCCGCGCGGAGATAGGCTAGGCTTATTTCACAAAAAATATATTTAAAACAGGGGTAAACATAAAAATACTGCGCAGGAGGGAATATTTATTCATTTTATGGAGCGGCAAAAACGCAAAACTGCGGCTAGCTGTAAAGTGGCAGGAATTGAATATTTTTGAAGGTGTGGTTCAACAATTTGCAACAGCATTAGAAATACACATTTAGACGGTAGTATGAAATGAACCTCTATTAAACGACTAATAATTGAAAAATTATACTTTCGTTTTTAGCTTTTATAACTTGCGCAGCATCTGCAATTTCCAAGGGATTTGATATATCTCTCAGCCTTCGTCTTTTTTTTTTTTTTTTATTTGCCCTGTGCAGTAACTAGCGCAGCACTCATTATAAGATCCGTTTATAATAAAATTATAATAAAAATAATCTTTTAAGCCACACGAACAACACAATTTTATTAACAAACAATTTTCCAAAATAAAAACACTTTTACGATGTCAAAAATGACAGATGTTAGCTGTTTGCAATTTCACGAAAAGTGAATTCGAAAAAATTTCGGAGTTACCGAATCGGTCGAATGCAGAACACTGAAAACGAATTCACTCGATTTGCAATTTCGATTTCGATTTCATTTCACTCGATTTCTGGAACCTAGCTGCAAGATTGTATTCTGCTACAAGAAGACCTTAAACGTCTTTCTATTCGGTGTAATGACAATGACCTTCATCTCAATGTCTCTAAATGTCAAATCCTTTCTTATTATCGTCATCTCTCTCTAATTCCCTTTACGTACGTAATCGATAATACCCCTTTGTACATTATTTGCTCCAAAAAAGATCTTGGTGTTATTTTTGACATAAAACTTAGCTTTTGCAAGCACATTGAGTTTTTGGTTGCCAAAGGTAATCAGATGCTTGGTTTTTTATTGCGGAACTCGAAAGACTTTCAAGATCGTCATACTCTTAAATGTCTATTTTTTGCATTTGTCAGATCACATCTTGAATACTGCAGTATAATATGGAATCCATTTTACGAAGTATATTCATTTAGAATTGAGAAGATCCAAAAGCGTCTTACTAAAGTAGCTGTTCGTAGACTGCGATGGAATATTGAAATGCCATCTTACGAGACGAGGTGCAAATTATTTGGTATCTTACTTCTTTTCAGAAGGAGGCAATATTTTTCCGTTATGTTTATTCGCGATTTGATAGATGGTCATATCGATTGCCCTTTTCTATTATCATTAGTTGGGTTTTATGCTCCTGCGAGAGTTCTTAGAAATCGCTTTTTATTTCATATACCCTATCATAGGGTTAACTATGGTTACAATAAACCATTTTCTAGATGCCTTAGGGAATCCAATAAATATTGTGATGTTATTGATTTTAATATTAGTAGAGAATCATTTAGGAATAAACTAATCCTGTTGTTAGGCTTTGGTGGTAATTTTTAAGTATAATTTTTTGTATTAAGTATCTAATCTAGCGAGAACAGTAGATGTACTCATTTGATTGAAAAATAAATAAATAAATACCACTACCTAGTACTTGTACTTGAGAGGACTGACGTCCTGGAATACTTAAGTATTTTAAAACTCTAGTATGGAGTAATTCGGTCGTCGTAACTTTTGTGTGTCAACATAAATGTGATGACGATTATAATTTCCGTATTGACGACATCGACATCATTGGCAGAACACAGCGAGCTGTCACTGGTGCGTTTGCAAGTATTAGCACAGAAGCGGCAAAAATGGGTTTAGTGGTGAATGAGGGCAAAACAAAATATATGCTGTCAACAAGAAGGGACACACAACATCGACGAATCGGACAGAACGTCACGATAGACAGCTATAGCTTTGAGGTAGTTCGGGACTTTGTCTACCTCGGCTCCGCTATTAACTCTGAAAATGATATCACATCAGAAATCAAGCGAAGAATTACACTTGCCAACCGCTGTTACTTTGGCCTAAGAAGGCAATTGATTAGTAAGGCCTTGTCGAGAAACACCAAGGAGACTCTATATAAGACCCTCATCATCCCAGTCCTGCTCTATGGCGCAGAATCATGGACGTTATCAAAGGCGGATGAAGATCTCCTTGGGCGCTTCGAACGCAAAATTCTTCGAGTGATTTTCGGTCCCGTTTGCGTTGACGGGCTTTGGAGGAGGAGATTTAACAGTGAACTCTACGAGCTGTACAGCGACATCGACCTGGTCAGAAAAGTACGTATCAGTCGACTAAGATGACTAGGACATGTAGAGCGAATGGATACCAACGCTCCGGCCCGAGGAGTCTTCGATTCCAACCCGGAGGGACAACGCAGTAGAGGAAGACCTCGCCTTAGGTGGCGCGCACAAGTGGAAGGGGACCTCAACCAACTTGGAGTGCGCAACTGGAGGCGGTTAGCCAAAGATCGTGCTAACTGGAGAGGCGTGTTTATACTCTGCACAGCCAACATCCTCCATTCATCTGTACTTTCATGGGGGTAGCGACATAACTCCGCGCGACATATCTCCGCCGAACTAAGAACGACATAACTCCGCGCGGAGATATGTCGTTCTTAGTTCGCCGGAGATATGTCGTTTTAAATGCGACATAGCTCCGTGCGGAGATATGACGTTTTCAAAACGACATAACTCCGCCAGAAAAAAAGCGACATAATTCCGCTCGAAAAGTGTACTGGGCGGAGATATGTCGCTATGCCCTCTTAACCATTTCGAATTTCTTCTCAAAATGGCATAGCGACATATCTCCGCCGACATATCTCCGCCCAGTACATTTTTCGAGCGGAATTATGTCGCTTTTTTTGGCGGAGTTATGTCGTTTTGAAAACGTCATATCTCCGCGCGGAGCTATGTCGCATTTAAAACGACATATCTCCGCCGAACTAAGAACGACATATCTCCGCGCGGAGATAGGCGTCTGTAAGAAAGTTTGGTGTATTTAAAGTATGGGGTGGGTGGCTCGCTTCGCTCGCTTTTAGGATTTTAACCCTTTTTTTCGCAGGGTTTAGCCGCTCACGTGACTTCGTCGCTCCGCTAAGGGTATGTCAACAACTGTCTGGCAGGAGCCTGGAGCTAAAGTTTAATTATATTTACTCTGGGGTATTTAGCAGTATGTATAATATTTTAGTCAATAAAAATACATGCACTTTTCTGTGTTTTGAAAACGTCATATCTCCGCCAAACTAAGAACGACATATCTCCGCGCGGAGATATGTCTTTTTAAAACGTCATAACTCCGCGCGGAGATATGTCGCTTGAAAACGACACAACTTCGCGCGGAGATATTTCGTTCTTAGTTCGGCGGAGATATGTCGCGCGGACTTATGTCGCTACCCCCCACTTTTAGAGCGGAATTATGTCGCTTTTTTTCTGGCGGAGTTATGTCGTTTTGAAAACGTCATATCTCCGCACGGAGCTATGTCGCATTTAAAACGACATATCTCCGGCGAACTAAGAACGACGTATCTCCGCGCGGAGTTATGTCGTTCTTAGTTCTGTAAGATCTTGGGCTGTTGTGTCTGTCTTCAATGCTTGCCTCAATCCAATTTTTCCGGATATCGTGATACCAAACGTTATCTCCTTTTTGAAACGTTCTCTCGGGTTTGGCAGTTTGGTCATAATAAACTTTTCCACAATTCTGTATTTTTATCGTTGGATTTTTTGATTAAATTTTTTGCAATGCCTACTGCTTTTTCTGCAAATCCGTTTGCCTGTGAATATAACGGACTTGTTGTTGTAAGTTTCACATCATTCTGCTTGCAAAAACTCCTAAATTCTCTTGATCCAAATGGGACATTGTCTGCAATAATATCTATTGGCAACCCATGGGTAGCAAAGCAAACTTTCAGTTTAGTGATGCATTGGCCCGCAGTTTTGTCTTTTAGTGCCATAATTTCTAGAAATCTAGAATAATAATCAAAAACGACTAAATATGATTTGGCTGCCACTTGGCAAATGTCCATAGCAAGTTTTTGAAATGGAAATTCTGGTACACTGTGCGAGATCATCGGTTCCTTGACATTTTTTGATCGATACTTTTGGCAAACGGAACATTTTGCAATCATATTTTCAATTGATTGGTCGATGCCTGGCCAGTATACTATTTGTCGAGCTCTTTTTTTTGTTTTCTCGATACCCGCATGGGGTTCATGCAATTGTGTTTGTACATACTCACGTAGGGTAATAGGGACAATTACTCTGTCGCTCAGAAATATGACGTCATCTTCCATAATCAGATCATCTCGATGCTTCCAATAGAATTTAATATTTTCACTCAAATGTCGTTTATCATGTGGCCATCCCTCGTCCAATACTTTTTTCAACTCGGAAAGGCATTTGTCATTCTTCAATTCTTTTCTGAAATCCTCTAGGCGTTCTTGGGTTACATTAATACTGTGCACAACATCATCATTATCTTTAATTTCTTGTGACTTATCATCTTTATTGTAATATCGCGACAGAAAGTCTGCTATGTATAGCTCCTTGCCTGGAACATGGACCAAGCTTATGCGATACTTGATTAAACTCAGTTTCATTCGTTGTAAACGTGAATTAGGTATTTTATGAATGTCTTTCTTCATCACACTTACCAGAGGTTTGTGATCGCTCTTGATAGTAGTAAATCGGCCGTATATATAGTGGTGAAACCTCCGGCAAGAAAAAACCACCACTAACATTTCTTTCTCAACTTGAGCATAAGCAATCTCAGTGTCCGTCAAACTTCGAGAAGCGAAAGCAATTGGTTTGCCTTCCTGCATAAGGGAGCATCCAACGCCAAATTTAGATACGTCCGTCTCAATGGTAACTTCTTTAGTTTCGTCAAATGACTGCATTGGAGCAATGTTGGAGCATTCGCGATCATTGTTTTAATTAGTTCCAGACATTCATCATGCGGGCTCTGCCAATAAAACACAGTATCATTTTTCAGCAAATCTCTTAATGGTTTACTCACCTCGGCCAAGTTTGGCACATATTCGCGTACGTAGTTGATCATCCCCATAAGTTTTTGCAGATCTTTCTTATCTTTGGGTGCAGAAATCTTCCAAATCGCTTCAACTCGATCTTGGTCACATGAAATTCCATTTTCGGAGATTACTTTACCCATATATTTGACTTGATTTATGCGGTATTGGACTTTTGACTCATTAAACTTTATATTTAATTTCCGAGCGCGGCTCAATATTAACAATATGGTTAAATCGGGTACTTTGATCGCGTCTGGCACGGACACGCTTCGGCTGCCACGTTTTGCTGCCAGACTTTTATTTTCGATATACCCTCTACTCAGGCTACACAGTAATGAAAATATCGTTCGGTTACCTCTCAGACCGAAAAATTACTTCGGGCTCTTGGTCTATAAGTTTGCATTGTTGGTGCCAATGACGATTCGATCACGAATCATTCTATCAGTTTCAATATATCCGCAATTTTTAACCAACTTTTTTATATCCAAGAAAAAGCTATCAAAGGTCTCTCCGACCTCCTGATTACGAGAGTTGAATTTGAACGCTTCGTAAACTTGGTTTTTTTTGGGTTCACAATATTTTCTAAACGCTTCAGTCACGTCACTCAACTTTGATGTGTTTTCTGCTGTCAAGTCAAATGTATTATATACTTCAATTGCCTCTGGACCGCATGCATTTAAAAATACATATTGCAATTTGGACAGCCGGTAGTTTTTTATCTAATTCTATTGCAGCTGCATATATGTCAAAATGTTGTTTAAATATGCGCCAGTTTTATTGAAATATTGCCATCCAATTTCAACGGCTCAGGTAATCTTAGGTTACTTGCCATTTTTTTATCCCGTGATCTTGTTATCATAATACTAATAATGCATTTAATCTTCCTTTTCGGACTGCGCCATGTGTTATTGTCCGACGATCTATGTGACGTTTAAATAAAACAACCGCACATAAGCTAAAGTATGTTTATTACCTGTTTATTACAAGAAGGTCAAACGCACACTGATGTCGTTTTCGATTGGTAATCCAGAAGCGTCCGGAAGAACTCTCCGCGATTCTGAATTCAAATCCAGAAGCAAATTTCTCTTCTTTTCAGTAGAAGAACTGTCAGTTGAGTGCCAATCGAACGCTTTCAGAAGCGTTCGGATTGCTTCCGGACGATTCTGGATTACCAATCGAAAACGACATGAATGTGGGTGCGTTGAAATTGACTTCATGCATAGTATAGAGTCTGACAGATAGATGCTATATGCATGAAGCTCTGTGTATGTATGTATAACACATCAAGTTTGTTTTAAATTTCATTTTTTAATTACATTTTTGATCGCGTCTTTTCGTTTCCACTATTTCACATCGAATGACCAAGATCGATTTGAAATCACTTGGAAATCGTCAAAATCGATTTGTGGAACACAACAATTTCACTTTTTCTCAATTCCGAAAATTTCTAAACCGAAATCGAATAAAGTGAAATGTAGAACACAAAAATTCATTTCCGTCTGTCTGTCTGTTGAAAACACGATAGCGTCCAAACGAATCAACCTAGGTGAATGAAATTTTGTGAGAGGACTTCTTTTTACCGTCGTCAGGTTGGTATTGAAAATGGGCTATGTCGGTCAAGTAGTTCTGCTACCTCCCATACAAAACCACTATTAGACCCATGTGTCTCTCTGTCTGTTAAACGATAGCGTCCAAACAAATCGACTTAGGTGTGTGTAAAATATATTTACATGCAAACGACAAATTTGGAAATATTTTTCGGATGGCCATTGTATTCCCATTAGAATTATCGTATTCTTTTATTTTTAATAATACTTCAGTAATATCAATATTAAGCTTTTCCTTGGACATTTCAACAACACAATTTTCACAAACTCTGCCTAATCTCCAAAGTCTTATAAAAGCAGTAGCCTGCAAAATACTTTGATTTGAATAACAATTTTAACGATAGTATCACTTTTGCCAGTAAAGAGCCAAATTCAGAAACGATTGCATTACTTTTATTGACATTGCGCGCCCTAATTTTTCCAAACAGATTCTCAATAGGGTCTTGGTTGAATTTGTTGACGTAAATGTAGTAAACATCATCATAATTTGAGAATAATGCTTCTGTAGAGCAATCAAAGTAATTAAAAAGCCAAGACAAATTTCGTAAAACGTTATAATGCTTTAATTAATTGCCACAAATCAATAATTATACCAGATGGTTCGCTGGTGCCAAAAACGACGTGTTGACTGGGTGGTTGCTAGAACATAAGTGAGGAGCTCTGAGATATTACATCGCATATGCAAATGCAAGCGCAAGTTGACAATTGGAATTGGAACAAAAGCTCGAACTGTGATGCTCTCACGAGGATCTACAGTTGAGTTGATACACAATTCAAGTTCAAGTGCAATTGGTTTATGACAACGGCACTTACATTAAGCATATGCGAGCAACCAAAACCGAAATAGAAATTTACAAGTAAATAATATAGGAACCAATCGAACCATAGCGTATGCAAGGGTACATTTGGTAATTTATACATTTTAGCAAATACCAAAATAGGTTTAAACTATACAATTATTTAAATAATGCAAATTTACATAGTTAAGAAAACAAAAAGTAATGAAATATATGAAAAAATAGGTTTTCAAACATGCCGGCCCCGCTGAAGGAATTCAGGCAATCGGCAAAAGAGCTAATTTGGCAATAGGGCGCTTAAAATTTCCATGAAGAGTACGTAGGGTGACAACACGCACGTGACCATCATTGCCGGGATGAACTTCTTCGATTCGTCCTAACGACCATTGTGAAGGTGGTAAATTTGGCTCCTTGATCACCACCAGATCTCCAACTTGGAACTCTTTCTTAACTTCCTTCCATTTCGGACGTTGTTGAAGTGACGTTAAGTAATCGGTCTGCCATCGTCGCCAGAAACCTTGCATCATATTCTGGACAAGTTCCCAACGACCCAAACGATTTTGAGAAACGTCCAAGTAACTAGGCTCCGGAATTGCGGTGTATGGTCTTCCTATAAGAAAGTGAGAAGGTGTTAATGGATTAAGATCTGAATCGGAAAGAGCGCAAAGGGGCCTAGAGTTTAAAAGGGCTTCGATCTGGGCTAGCAAAGTACACATCTCTTCAAATGTTAGGATATTGTTTTCAACAACACGATGAAGATGCCGCTTCACCAATTTCACCCCAGCTTCCCAAAGTCCACCGAAGTGGGGACTATGCGGATGAATAAATTCCCATTTGATGCTCTCTGCAGCCAAATGTTCGGCCACCTTCTCGTTATGTTCCCTCGATTGAACAAATTTTGACATTTCCGATAGCACGCGAGCGGCTCCTTGAAAGTTCGTACCATTGTCCGAGTACATCACTCTGCTTTTCCCTCGCCGCGCTATAAACCTTTTCAGAGCAGCCAGAAATGCGTCTGTAGTCAGGTCCGTAACCATTTCCAGATGAAGCGCCTTGGTAGTCATACAGACAAATAGCGCTATGTATCCCTTAGCTAGCTTCGGTTTCCTACATTTGGACAAACGAATGGTTATTGGTCCCGCATAATCGCAACCGGTGTGCGCAAAGGTATAGGATGGTTCAACACGAGAAGATGGCAAATTTCCCATAAGTTGGGACGATGTAGATTGTCGGAGACGAAAGCATGTAACACAATCATGAACGACTTTTCTGATAAGATTTCTGCTACCGATGATCCAGTATTCCTGACGAATTAATGCAAAGAGTCCAGATACGCCAACATGAAGATAAGTCCTATGAGCATCAACCAAAATAAGTTTTATAAAAGGATGTTGCTTCGGAAGCATAATTGGATGCTTAATTGCGAACGGAACATCTGTAGCGTTTGAAATTCTTCCGCCAACCCGCAGCAGGCCTACATCATCGAGGAAAGGGGACAACGAAGATAATGAAGAGGCCTTCGAAACATAACCATCATTTTTAAGCGATTGTATTTCCATCTTAAACGGAAGTTGACACCACAATAGACAAAATTGTTTAGCACGACTGAATTCAGAGAACGAAAGAAGGCCAAATGTTCTATCCTCTAATGGAACTCTGCAATTTCGGCTGAAACGGAAAACAAATCCCACAATTCGAACAAGCCTTCTCCACGACGAGATATTACGGGATAATCGCTCCAACAAATGTTCAACCGATGACGTTATAAGCACAGCAGTAGACTTCTTTCTTTCCTCAGGAACATTTTCAACATCAGCAACTCGATTTATCGGCCAGAGACTTACATCTTTGGAAAGCCAGGCAGGACCTTTCCACCAAAGTTCCAGTTCATAAAGTTTTTTGGGTTCGATTCCCCTTGAAGCACAATCGGCGGGATTTTCTGCTGAGCAAACGTAATTCCAGCAAGACCGAGGCAAATTCGCTAAAATCTCTGATGTGCGATTTGCTACAAAAGTATTCCAACGTCGGGGGTTCGAAGAAAACCAGGCTAGAACAATCTGCGAGTCTGTAAATACCAATGTTCGAAGAGGAACAATGTCCAACGATGACGCAATTAGATCTATCAAACGGGATAAAAGGAGGGCACCACACAGTTCAAGCCGAGGAATCGAAAGTTGTTTAACTGGAGCGACACGAGTTTTTGCTGCAACCAATTGGACCTCAATAACACCATCTACGATACTGCGAGCGTATACCACTGCCTTATACCATAAGCCTTCTCGGAGGCATCAGAGAATCCTATTAACTCAAACAATTTAGAATTTAGTGTGAATCTCCTCGAAATCCTAATGTTTTCAAAACAGGATAACTCTGAACGATAAGATTTCCATTTTTCCGCTACTTCTATAGGTAAAGGATCATCCCATCCTACTTTTGTTTTTGCTGTCCACAGCTCCTGAAACAATATTTTAAACAAAATAGTGGAAGGAGCCAGGAAACCAAGGGGATCGAAAATCTTTGCAACCTCCGACAACAAATTTCTCTTGGTGGGTACCAACTGATCAGGTAGGGTGATTTTGTAGGAGAAGGTGTCACGTTGAGGGTTCCAAACTAGGCCTAGAACCTTGGTCCATTGTGATGCAGCATCCAAATCCAGAGACACACTTTCATCACAGTTGATCTCGCTTAAAATGGGCCAACAGTTCGAGCTCCACTTGCTCAACTCCAAGCCACCGCAAGAAAGCATATTCACTATTTGCTTCTTCAATTCCAAAGTATCAGACACTGAATCCGATCCCGTCATTAAATCATCGACATACATATCATGCAAGATTGCATGCGATGCGATTGGATATATGTATGTGTTTGTAGTCCATGGCTATCTGACGCAGTACCTTCATGGATAGGAAAGGAGCAGGTGACGTACCATATGTAACGGTAGACAAGCGAAAATGTTCAATGGGTTCACTAGGAGATTCCCTCCAAACAATCCGCTGGAAATCCCTATGTTTTGGATGAACCCAGATTTGCCTAAACATTTTAACGACATCTGCACAAAATACATATTTATGAAGGCGAAACCGTAGACAAAAGTTGATTAAGTTACGTTGGAGTGGTGTTCCGACATGCAACATTTCATTTAGGCTGTTACCATTTGTGTCTTTATGAGAGCCATCAAAAACAACACGAATTTTGCTGGTAACGACAGCATGATGTGGCAAGTAGAAAACGCTTCCAGACGTTGGTTCTATTTCTGCATCTGGAATACGCTCCATATGGCCTAAATCCTTATAGATTTTCATGAATTTGCGATACTCCAAACACAAAGACTCATTACGTGAAAACCGACGCTCCATTGCAAATAATCGAGATAAGGCCCCAGAGATGGTTTTAGAGAACTTCACGTTATTTTGGCGAAGCGGCAATT
Organism: Cheilosia scutellata; assembly: GCA_955612985.1. Taxonomy (NCBI): domain Eukaryota; kingdom Metazoa; phylum Arthropoda; class Insecta; order Diptera; family Syrphidae; genus Cheilosia; species Cheilosia scutellata. Next base: position 80,930,863 of record OY015312.1, on the reverse strand, counting down.
CCACCATGTACTTCTTGTCTGGTGTACGAGATAAAGTTTTGGAAAAATGAGCTTCTACCTCATCATCGCAATTAAGGAGAGAAAACTTAGAAGGTACTTCTTCGATCTCCCAAAACGACTTAAGTATCGAGTCAACATCTACACCGGCGTGCAAGGATACAATTGATGCATTTGGCATACTGCCAGTAACGACCCATCCAAATATGGTTTCGTGCGCAACAATATTTCTTCTCTCATCAATACGATGACCATTCTGCAAAATACCCCAAGCTTTGTCAGCTCCCAACAAAATATCAATGGGTCCGGGAGTATTGAATCCTGAATCAGCTAGGCGAAGGTCGTTAAGAAAAGGGATACTGTTCCAATCGAAAGCAAGCGATGGAGTTTGTGAGGTTATTTTCTTTAAAATATAAGCCTCAACTTCAATTTTATTCGAATCGAAACGAGAATTCAATGTTATGGTTACCGCACCATGAGTAACACCAGCTTCTACCGACGAAATTCCAGATATAGGTAAACGAGCATGAGAACGACGAAGGTTTAACCTATTCACCAAGTTTTCTGTCACAAACGAAACCTGTGATCCAGTATCGAGCAAAACACGAGCGAATTGAGTATTTCCGAATGCATCAAAAACCTTAACGACAACAGTGGGTAGGATGCCAGACGGACGAGATTCATTTTTAATATGATTGCTAACGATCGATGAAATAGCATTGGCACTGGTGGATGGCTCACATTGAGCACTCAGGGATTCAGTAGAACGATTAGGGTTATCCAAATGAACTAAGCTGTGATGTCGAGTATTGCAGAATGAACAACGAGTCTTAACTCGACAACGTGCCGACGAATGTTTGGTACCAAGGCAGTTATAACACAATCGCTGATCCCTAACGAAGCTACGGCGGGAACTAACGGGCATGGACAAGAATTCTTCACACTTCGGAAGAAGATGATCTTCCTTGCACTTTGGACACGACGATTGTACCACGGATAAGCTTTTAATGTTCGTATGTACGCGAGAGTTTTTAATCATACGGTTTTTCGGATCACTAGATTCTAACGCATTGCATCTAACCTCTAGGAAGTCTATGAGATCTTGAATAGTAGAACGCTCAGAGTTTTTACTTTCGAGTGCCCACGCCTTGCGAGTTTCTATATCGGTTTTACCAATCAGCATATATATTAGCCACGGATCTCTGCTTTCAGATTTCAAAGCCGATAACCCACGAATGACTTCATCCGCATTGTCCACAAGTTTACGTAAGTGAACTCCGTCGCCCGAAACCACGTGAGGTAGTTTGATAAAACTTTCGATGTACGCGTTGACTATATATAAGGGTTTATCGTACCGACCTTCCAATTTTTCCCACGCCTGCTCGTAATTAGAGTCAGATATGGTTAAATGATTTAACAATTTGGCAGCTTCATCACGCAAGAAACTCTTCAAATAACGAAATTTCTGAGATCCCGACAAACTAGAGTTACAGTCTACAGTTTTCAAAAACATATCGCGGAATCCCGGCCAATCGCGATAATCGCCGGTAAAAGGCTGCAGCTTCATGGGAGGAAGTTCTACATCGGAAGCACAAACTTTATTTGACCCCGTAGAAGCCGACTTCCCCAATTGCTCTAATAGAGCTGCCTGTGAGCTGACTAAATTAGTCAACGAACTCGTGGATGCATTGTCTCCCACCGGAAGCGCTTTACTTATTGCTTTTACAAGCGCACCTTTAGCCGTAATGTATTTGCATTCAACAACTTCGAAATCCGATTCAGGGTCACCGTACCCTTCTTCAGCATGGAACGCAAAAAGTTATTTTTGGCTGTCACAAAAGTCTTTCCATGCGGTTTCCAACCGTTCTAATCGAACTTCTAGAGCCGTATGTTCGGCATCCGCGGGAATATCTTGCACGAAATTGTAAACGCGTGTAATCGCACCCTTTAAATGCCCACGAGCTTGTTTCAAGACTTCCATTTCACTAGAACTTCCTTAAACCAACCACGTGATTTCCTCAAACAAATATCCAACTCCTACAGCAACCTGGCAGATCCTCGCATGCACGTTCAATCCAAAAGTGACCAAAATCGACAGACAGCAATCAACGAAAAACAGGCGAAAATATACCCCAATAATTGTATTACCTGTGTTTAAATATGTCGCTAGCAACCACCAAATAAATAATCCGCGATAGAAGGACCAATTTTGTAGAGCAATCAAAGTAATTAAAAAGCCAAGACATATTTCGTAAAACGTTATAATGCTTTAATTAATTGCCACAAATCAATAATTATACCAGATGGTTCGCTGGTGCCAAAAACGACGTGTTGACTGGGTGGTTGCTAGAACATAAGTGAGGAGCTCTTAGATATTACATCGCATATGCAAATGCAAGCGCAAGTTGACAATTGGAATTGGAACAAAAGCTCGAACTGTGATGCTCTCACGAGGATCTACAGTTGAGTTGATACACAATTCAAGTTCAAGTGCAAATGGTTTATGACAACGGCACTTACATTAAGCATATGCGAGCAACCAAAACCGAAATAGAAATTTACAAGTAAATAATATAGGAACCAATCGAACCATAGGGTATGCAAGGGTACATTTGGTAATTTATACATTTTAGCAAATACCAAAATAGGTTTAAACTATACAATTATTTGAATAATGCAAATTTACATAGTTAAGAAAACAAAAAGTAATGAAATATATGAAAAAATAGGTTTTCAAACAGCTTCTCTGATACAAAGTACACTTTCAAAACTTAAAACCAAGCCTTCAAAACAATGAGGTTCGGTTTTCGAATTAATTCGTTTTATTTGTAATATGTAAGCCCTCATCTCTTTTATAAAGTGTATATAAGAATCATTTCGAATTAGTGCTGGCTTTCCATTCAACATGTCAAAAAGTCGATCTATTTTTGTTATGAATTCTGAAGTAGGTTTCGCAAATTGTTTTATAGTGTCTGGAAATTTATCAATTTCAATCAAAGCTTTAATTCCTCACGCCCCAGACCTACTTAGTACTTGTACATCTAATTTCACGCTAATTTTCTGGAATATTGTAGGATCAATATGTGCAAATGTTAATTTGGGGTATACTTTAGTAGTATTGCCCCTTACTGCACTATACAAGTATTCTCGTTTTTTTTTTCGTATTACGTGTATCAAAGAGAAAAAAAACTTATTTGGCAGAAAGGTCCATTCATACACTATACAACAAATAATTTCAAACTTGATGATGGACCCATAAACGTAGTTTTGTTAATTTTGTTCTATACCATGCAAAAACGTGTGCATTTTTTTGGTTCACTTGAATAGACGCACCTGTAAAAAAGTCGAAAAATAACAAAACACCAAATTTGTGTGCGATATTTTTATTTTTCTTATTTATTTTAATCAATTTTCTGTTATTTTAATAATGTGTCAGGCAGTACCATTGGATATAGTAATCTAAAAAATTCTATTCTTCAAAGGGCCATATGAATTTTTAAGGTAATTTAAGGATATATTCGCCCAAGAAGCTTTAATCACCGCAATCAGCTCTTGATTGTGTTGATACTGATTGACGCCTCAATAAATTTCACGGGACAACATATTATATATCAATAATATTAAAATCAGGCGAATGGCAATCCATTCTTTAACAAGGCGTGAATTGTGTAGGCACGCTATCCTTCTGGAATATCCATGGAATAGGTTAACAAAGGTCCTTTATTGCGGGGAAAGCTGCTTCCAAAAAGGTTTTGCAAGAATATTAGTAATTTTTATTGAAAACGATTTCCAATTTAAAAGAGCAGAAGAATGAAATTGCACCCCATACCATAACTACCCCTAATTTCGAATGAAAACGGTTCAAAACATATTTTCTTTCCGGAGATCATGAAAGTAATAGCTGTAGTTGCAGGATCATGATTATAAAGGGCTGTGGTAATTTCGCACCCTGGGTGCGAAATTCCATCTATACATGTAAATTCGTACCAGGTGCGAAATTACTCTGAGACATGGTAATTTCGCACCTGGTGCGAAAGTACATTTATATGTGGAAATTCGCACTAATTTTTTTTTGTATATATTTTTTGTATATATTCAAATGGTTCAAAAAGAATTCACCCATATTTCTCCAAAATACATCTTTGAATGCTTTCGAGCCCTTTTGTTTTTGTCAGACAAAAATGGTAAAAAAGACTCGATATTTCTCTTTTTCTTTGATAGCAAGTACCCCAGCAGAAAAAATCCATGGTTGTTAGCTCAGATCAAGTCTTTTTTACCATTTTTGTCTGACAAAAAGTGGCTTTTACTATAACTTCTGTTGATCGTACGTAAACAAGTTGCTTAACATAATTTTTAGGAAATTTCTCAAGGATACAAATTTTACAAAAAAAATGAAAATTTATAAAGTCAAAACTTTGAGATAAAGGCATTTTAAGTAAAAAATTGTAACAAAAATTTTCAAAATTTTGAGTTTAAGGAGCCAGAACTTTTTTGTAACTGTCCAGATGTAGCCGAAGTGCTTAAGACTTGTATGCGCTACTAAATTGTCTTTTCAAAATGTACAAAATTTTTTTGTATTTTTGGACCTATAATAGTTTAGAAGTTATAGCGTTTTAAGTGGTAACACCTCCAAATTAGAGGTCACCTACTTTGATGGGCTATAACGGGAAATACGATGAAAATAGACCCCCCCTGCCATACAATTTTTTTTTCGGCATAACTTCAGGAAAGCATAACTTCCCTTAAAGGATTGTCCTTCTTAACTGGGACACCCTGTATATGTGCTGAAGACTGTTATGTCGAAAAATTAATATTTTAGAAGATATTTACAAAAAAACTCAATCACCACATAAAATACGCCACAATTGGAACTTCCATTCCAATCCCAATGCATACCCATCTCATACACCATTGTCAATAGGCGTTTTTTATTATCAGCGTGATCTGATCCGGATCAGATCATGAAAATAAAACAAACTGGATCATTGATTAAGTTGTGGCAATAGTTGTTTTTCACATATAAAATACAATACCAATTATGACATATATCGTATTGCCACCTTGCAGCCACACAATGTGACGTCTCAGTGCGATGATTTCTCCATTGCACTTGCTCATATTTGAGTTTGACATTTCGCTTGTTGTGTCGGGGTGTTACCATATGGATACAAATCTGCATACATTTACCTTTCAATATTTTTTTGGGGGAAACTATGTTCAAATATGCATCATAATTAACCGTATTGTACTGCTAATATTTCCGTTTATATTTCTGTGCTATATAGCGAAACAAAACATGGGGAGAGTACGATAACTACGGCGCCAAAAATTGATAACGGTATTTTGTAGAGGAGTTAAATACAAGCAGTTTTTACTATGGGAGGGGGGGGGGTCTATCTTACTCCGTTTAGGCGGGAGGGGTAATTTAAAGAAAATGATACTTTAAATGGAAAAAAATACATTAAAAAACAATGGCAACACTTATAATAAAAGACTATATAATTTTAGAAAGCCCAGAATCTGTTCTTTCATATTATTTTTAAATCAAGTTATTCCCTTAAATAGTTTTTGAAAAAACAATTTCAAACTTGAAATTTTAGGACAAAAATTGGGGTGAGTAAAATAATTCTGGCGATGGAAAATAATGTCGGATTTATGTAGAGGAGTTAAATACAAACATTTTTTACTATGGGAAGGGGGGGGTCTATCTCGCTCCGGTTAGGCGGGAGGGGTAATTAAAAAAAAATATAAATAAAATTAAAATAAAATATTAAAACACAATGGCAACACTTACCACAACGAACTATAGTATTTTTCAAAGCCAGGAATCCGTTCTAAATTGTCTAAAATGCAAATCAGCAAAATGTTGTCCATCCCAAAATCCAACAGTGACCCCTAGCAGGGAGGTTACAGGGGGCAGCCCCCCCATACGCATTTCAAGGCGCAAGGGTAGCAATTTGTACTCTAAGCGGAGCGACGTATAAAAGTAATTTTCAATTTTCTCAAAAATTAGAAGACATAAATCAATCTTGTTTTCAGTGTTCGATTAAGAATTGATATAGGCAGTAAAAAATACAGACAAATTAAGTAGCTATTTGCTCAATATTGAAAAAATCAGCATAAAACTTTTTTTTTTTTAATTTTTTTTCCTTAAATTTCAAGTTTGAAAGTATTTTTTTCAAAAACTATTAACAGCTATAACTTGATTTAAAAATAATATCAAAGAATAGATTCCTGGCTTACAAAATTCATAAAGTCCTTTATTGTAAGTGTTGTCATTGTTTGTCAATTTATTTTTTTTTTTCATTTTAAGTATTATTTTCTTTAAACTGCCCCTCCCGCCTAAACGAATCCAGATAGACCCCCCTCCCATAGTAAAAAATGCTTGTATTTAACCCCTCTACAAAATACCGTTATCAATTTTTGGCGCCGTAGTTATCGTACTCGTTCCCAAAACATCTCGAAGGTCGGAGTAGTAACTTATTCGAATTTGAAAAAATGCCAATTGATTTTTTGTGTATTTAATTGTGTTTCATATTGTGGTCTGGCAACATTAATGTGTGACTTCAATTTACAGGGACACCAACATTTAGTGAATGAAATAAACAACGCCACGAACCAACAACGAGAAATAGTTGAATTAATATTTCGTGATCTCGATGAAAAAAGCAGGATCACATGTTGTTGTTGTAAGTTCATGTAAATGATGATCTGTATGGATCATAGCTGATAATAATAAACGGCTAATGTCACCACACCCACACGGCCATACGCATGCCATATTGGTGTTTGGTTGAACAAGATCTACACCACGCGGCACGCGCAATCAAACCGAGAGAATTACTCCGAAAAGGGTGTGGCTTGTGTGTTTATCGCTCTCGATGCATTATGGGTTGTTGGATTGCATGGGGAGATTTCGTGTTGGATATGAGTGGAATGTCGTGGCTGGCAGTGGTGGTGGTTGCTTGGGAGAAAATTATTTTTGTTGGATAGGAGGCGGATCTTAAGTGAGAGACATAATTCATATAGGATTTTTGCATATGACATATGAGATGTGCTTGAGGAGAAATACCTTTTGTGAGGTTTGATGGGAGAGCATGGTGAATATTTTTTGTTGTGCATTTCGTTCTCGGTCGATGTCATGGAGGAGGAAGGGTTGTGCTCTGGCCTCTCTCCCCACGATTATCGCATTGTTTCATATTCGTTGTGTCGTGTTCGTGTATGCATTTTTGTTGCACGTGTGCTCTCTCTGTTCATTTGTATTATTACAAGTTGGGTGGGGCCGATGATTTTGCAATGAAATATCTTGCTCGCATTTTTAGGGGGTAGGTCAGTAAAGGTATGTATATAGGTACTACATAGTTAGTTTTCGAAGATCCAAGTAGGCATAGGTCGAAACTGCCGCGTGACGACGACCGACGTTAGGGAACAATACCGTGCATGCATATTATTATGAAATCTGATCTGATCTGATTTCCAGAACAAACAATCGAAGCAATTCAAGCCAATACTTTATACTTTAAATCATTAATTTATATATTAACAATGATTTTAAAGCATAATAAAAGTGGCTTCGAAAGAAACCGATTTTGGCAAATACAAATGCAATACATTTAGGAAAATTTAAAGTAATGCTATGATAAAAAAATAAGGAACTTCAAAAATATTTAATTGTTAGATAAATAAGAAAATAGTTGAAAAGAAAAGTTCATAAATATATACAAAATATAAATAAATAAAAATGTCTATAAATATTTATGTAACAAAATTAAAACAAATAGATAATATTTATGTTATTAAAATTAAAAACAGCAAAAGTTCGCGTTTGAAAACAAACATAAAACTGTGAAAAGTGTTACTAAAATAAGCTTTATTTATTTATATTCTAAAGCTATTCTACGATCTTTCTTTATAAAATCTGCTAAAACTCTTTCATAAAAGCCAGGTCTATTCTTAATTTTTAAAAGGAGCAGCTTTTCTATGGAAATAAGTGCTAAATCTGAAAGCCTGTTTTCTCCTTGAGAATTCCTTAAATAAGTATGAATACTCTTAAGGGCTGAAAACGATCTTTCCACCGATGCGACTGTTATCGGAAGTGTTAAAAATAAACCACTTAAGTTCAAAATTTGAGGAAACGTATCTCGCAATACAGTGAAATCCGGATATAACGACGGTGAAGGGACCGGGCTCAAATGGTCGCTATAGCCGAATGTCGCTATAACCGATGGTCAGACAAATTACAAAAAAAAAAATATTCTTTACTGGTAGATAGGTACCTACACGGTACAGATGCTGTATTCATAGTTTTATTATTCAGACAAAGTTATAAAGAAAACCTGTATAATAACAAATGTAATAAAAAATCCATAAATAACAAAAAAAATGATTTAGGTCATGAATGTCACTATATAATAAGTTAAATATGCAGCTAAATCAAACGAATTTAATTTGTTCTGCAAGATTCAAAGTAACATTCGAATCAACTACAATTGAAAATACATAGTTTTAACTTATTCTGAGTTTGCAACAACTTGCTATGTATGAAGAAAAAACAAAGAAAAAGGACAAGTAAAATAAATCAACTGTATTTTTTGCTCAGGCAACTACATAATTTTTTTTTATGTTTTTCGTCGCTATATCTGGAGGAAAAAATTCGAATTCTAGCAAAAAACAAACACTATTTAAACAAACGAAACCAGCGGCAATTTTTTTGCATATGCAACTAGCTATTTTTTTATATTTCGTCGCTATATCCGGAAAATATTCAAATTGTTGCAAAAAACGGACGCTATATACGGAATCGTCGCTATATCCGAGGTCGCTATATCAGGATGAATTTGTATGGAAAATATGGTGTAAAATCAAGGGACTCAGAATTTGCGTCGTTATATCCGCATGGTCGTTATAACCGAGGTCGCTATAGGCGAATTTCACTGTATTTCACTTTTTAAATGATTGTGAAGTGCAAGAATATCAAAATGTCGAAGGGATAATGTAGTATATAAAATCTTCAGTTCATTTCTTAAAGCCGTAAAATCGAAAACTCCAGGAAAAAATGTAATTAATGAAGATATTTTTTCATCTGGATTCAATTGCGCAAAACTATCATATTTCGATTAGTTTAATAAATCAAAAAAAAAAAAATAATTGTGTAAAAGATTTATATCTTGTCTTAAGTTGGTATATAATATTGTCTTTTATTTCTACATAAAGGCGCTTGAAATGGGTCTTTAAATCAAAATCGATCATTCGGCGTTTTAAAGGATGTTCAGCCAAATCATCTACTCTTTCAAAAATTTCATCAAATATTTTTAGGTATGCAGAGCATAGCCAAGACTCAAAACACTCGATTTCTCGCCTAGCTACTTCAACATCAGTTTGTTTATTTTGGATCAAATTAAACAGAACATCAGTTTTTGCAAAAATTTCTCTCTCTCTAATTTAAGTAACAAACTCGCTGCCATAGAAAGCGCTTCACTATCCCATTCAGTGGGGTTATCTTATATTTGTGTAAACGTTTCTATAGTATCTAATCTGCAATTTAAAATGACATTAATTATTCGCGAATGATAATGCCATCGAGTCTCCGATACACCCGCCATGCGTCGGTCGGTTGGCTATTTATTTTAAAAGATTTGAACGTTTTGTAGATACATACATACATACATCAGTGGCGTGGCGTCCATATAACCCGATTCCTACCGAGTTACCTTTTAAAAGTTTCAGTTTCAGCTACACAACAATGTTTACTTAAAAACGAGCAACATAAAACCCACGGGATAAACTTAATAATATGTTTGCTGAACCTCCACAAAAACCCCAAATGCTCGATTTAAACACTCATTTAAAGAACCTTTACGTAGAAATAAAGGACAATATTATAAGACATGATATAAATCACGTTTCCACGAAATATGAAAGTTTTGAACTCAAGATGGAAAAATATCTTCATTAATTTAATTTCTTCCTGGAGTTTTCGATTGTATGGCATTAAAAAATTAACTGAAGGTTTTGTATACATAGATAGGTACCTACTACCTACATCTTCCCTTCGACATTTTGATATTTTTGGGCTTCGACTTACCATTTAAAATTATTCACGCCACGCCACTGACATACATACATACATTTTCAATGGCCCGCTTATCCATTAGGTGGGTCGCGGGTGTAGGTTGCTCAAGTGGACCCTCCATAGCTCTCGATCCTCCGCCATCGACTCCAAATCATACGGGTAGAGGAGAGATTATGAATTTGATCTAACCATCTCATCCTGGGTCTACCTAGAGGACGCCTGCCCTATGGTACGGATTCCATAGCACGTCGTGGGATCCTGGTCGGGGCGATGCGTTTAACATGACCAAACCACCGAATCCTGGACCGCTCTGTCCGGAGAAGTAGCTGCTCGACATTGAGTTCCTCACGTATTCTGGTATTTCTAATGCGATCTCTACGGGTCACACCAGCAATACAACGGAGAAATCTCATTTCGGCAGCTTGTATCCGCGATCTAGGTAAGACCATAGGTAAGAGTTGGAACAAACACCGAATTAAAGACTGACAACTTAGCTTTGACACCAAGTTCAGTCCTCCTGATAACAGAATGACCAAGCTGTCTCAAAATTGATCCAGCTTGACCAATCCTACAGAAAAACTCAGCATTGTTCCTTCCATCAATCGTAAATAAGACCCCGAGATATTTAAACTTCTCCACCTGTTTCAATGGGACTCCACTAACATGCAGAGTGCATTGAACAGGCGTTCTGGAGACGACCATTACTTCAGATTTGTTTATGTTTACCTTCATTTCAGCTTCAACACAAACGGCTACAAACCGATCGAGTGCGCGCTGAAGTTCAGTCTGAGAGGACCCAAGGATGACCAGCGAAGGATGACCAGCGAAATGACTTATCCTCAGATCTCCCAATTCGAAACGTTCTTCGCCAAGACTGCGCTGTAACATCCAGTTCATATAAGTAATGAAAAGGAGAGGAGACAAGACGCACCCTTGGCGAAGTCCAACGCCCACGGTGAAAGGTATTGATTTAACGCCGTTTACCAGAACACAGCTTTTACAGTTTGTGTAGAGAGATTGAATTGCTCTCAAGAGAGAACCGTCAATTCCATACTCCTGTAATACACTCCAGAGTTTACCTCGAGGGACTCGGTCGTATGCTTTCTCCAAATCTACGAAGCATGCGTAAACAGGTGTAGCATACTCCCAAACCTTCTCAAGTACCATTCTGAGAGTGAATAACTGGTCGCTTGTGCTTCTGCCGGAACGAAAGCCGCACTGTTCATCTCCTAATAGTGCCTCGACCACAGATGTAGATGTAGATTTGTTAAAAAATCGAACTATGGCGTTTGTATTGCCAAAAAATGCCTTTAACTCTGGTATATTTTCTAACGATCGGGATAGTACCAAATTTAAAACGTGGACATAACAAAGAACAAAATTGGCCATTGGACGTGCATCGAGGACTTTTTTTTAACATCACCGACTTCCCCGGACATTACTGCAGCACCATCGTAAGATTGTGCAATTTACTTTTCTCGGCAGAAATATAACTCAAGAATATTAAGAATATGTTTTGACAGTTCATCTGCATTACGACTCTCACTCACGTCAATAAACCCAAGAAATCGTTCCTCTATTCCCTCCTCCGATAAATACCGCAATACGGCACTTAGTTGTCCCCTATGGCTAACGTCTGGTGTTTCATCGATCATAATGGACACGAATCGGGTCTTACTAATTTCTAATTTGATTTCGGATTTTATAACCGCAGCAATACTATGTATCAAATGTTTTGTATATCATTTGAGAGGCCCGAAAAAATTGGATTTTGTTCACTTGAACACTGCTCTAAATGGGAGTCCATTAATGTGTCATACTTATTTACTTATTTAAGGTCCGGGGTGGACCTGTGCCTCAACCAACAAGCGTCTCCAGCCAGCACGATCTTTGGCCAGCTGTCTCCAGTTTCGCACGCTAAGTTGGTTAAGGTCCCCTTCCACTTGCGTGCGCCACCTGAGTCGCGGTCTTCCTCTACTGCGCCGTCCCTCGGGTGTGGATTCGAAGATCTTCCGGGCCGGAGCATTCACGTCCATTCGCTCTACATGACCCAGCCACCGCAGTCGTTGGACCTGCACTCTTCTGGCTAGGTCGATGTCGCTGTACAGTCCGTACAGTTCGTCGTTGTATCTCCTCCTCCTTTCACCGTCTATGCAGACGGGACCGACAGTTACTCGAAGAATTTTCCTCTCGAAGCAGCCAAGAGTAGCCTCATCCACTTTTGATAGAGTCCATGCCTCTGCACCATAAAGTAGGACTGGGATGATTAGGGTCTTATAGAGGGTCACTTTAGTTGTTCGAGAGAGGGCTTTGCTACTCAATTGCTTTCTTAGCCCAAAGAAACATAGATTGGCAAGAGTTATTCTTCGTTCATCTCAGAGCTGGTGTCATTGTCTGAGTTCATAACGGAGCCTAGGTAGACAAAGTCCTTTACAACCTCAAAGTTATATCTGTCTATAGTGACGTTCTGTCCAAGACGTCGGTGTTGGGTGTCCTTTCTTGATGATAGCATATACTTTGTCTTGCCCTCATTGACCGCCAAACCCATCTTCGCCGCTTCCGTCTCAATGCCCACGAACGCGCCAATGACATCACGCTACGTTCTGCCGATTATGTCGATGTCGTCGGCGTAGGCGAGTAGGTGGACGGACTTTTGAAAGATACAGCGACTTTTGGTAGACTTTTCTGGCCTGAAGCCACACTGATAGGGACTAATCAGGTTGTTGACGAAAGGCTTCAGGCGTTCACACAACACGGCAGATTGGATCTTGTAGGCGATGTTAAGAAGACTAATCCCTCTGTAGTTGGCGCAGTTCAGAGGGTCTCCTTTCTTGAGGATCGGGTAGACAATGCTGAGGTTCCATTCATCGGGCATACTTTCCTCCGACCATATTTTACAGATGAGTTGGTGCATGCTGCTAACCAAGTCATCGCCTGCCGCTTTGAATAGCTCGGCGGTTAGGCCATCTGCTCCAGCGGCTTTGTTGGACTTAAGCTTAGATATGGCTATCTTCACTTCGTCTAGGTCGGGTGGACGGAATTGTTGGTCTTCATCGTCCAGGTTAAATGGTTCATTCTGCCTGACGGCGGTATTTAGTTCGTCATCGCCGTTAAACAGTCTGCAGAAGTAGTTCTTCCATATCCTTAGCATCGACTGCGATTCTACTATGATGTTCCCTTGTTCGTCCTTGCAGGCTTCGGTTCGGGCTCTGTAGCCTTGGCAGGTTCTTTTTACCCTTTGGTAAAACTTCCGAACCTCATTCCTGCTGTAACATCTCTCTATTTCCTCGATCGCGCGTTTCTCGTGCTCTTTCTTTTTCCTCCTGAGAAGCCGGTGTTCGTCTCTTCTTTTCTGCGCTTAGAGCTGCATGTGCTTGCCGGCATTCTTCGTCGAACCAGGGGTTTCGTTGTGGTGGTCTAGTAAAACCAAGCACATCAGAGGCGGAGTGGCAATGTTGCCACTGGTCTTCAATACTTGGTGCTGGCTGCATAGAACCTCTTGAGAGATTGAGAGATTGAGAGAGACTCGATCGGAAAAGGATCTGGTGATATCTTGCGATTTTAGCCGTCCGACTTTAAACTTCCTCACAGTATTTACTTGTCTTGGCGGTGTTCGGGATATCCGAAGGCGTACCTTGAACCGCGTACGTAGAACCTCTCTTTGGTGTCGTCGTCTTTCTCCTCCGTGGGGGCATGAGCGCATATTAGGCTAATGTTGGCGAATTTAGCCTTGATGCGAATTGTCGTGAGGCGCTCGTTCACGCAGCTGAAACTAAAGACTTCTTGCCTAAGTCTGCCAACGACGTATCCACATCCAAATAAGCGCTGTTTTTGTTGCCGATAGCAGTCTCCATAGTAAATGTCGCAGTTTTTCATTTTCTTCTTCCCCGGTCCATCCCATCGCACTTCTTGGATGGCGGTTATATCTGCTTTATAGCAGTTCAGGGCCCCCGCTAGCTGTTCGGCTGCACGCGGTCTGTTAAGGGAGATCCGAAATTCGTTGTCCTTTATTTGTTTACCAGGTTCGTCAACAGTAAAATCATCCGTATCCGAGGCTTGTTGTTGCTTCGTAACTAGGTAGGTTTTCCGTAGTCGGGCAGTTACCCCGGCGCGCGTACAACCCCCAACCTGGAGGGCCAGGCCCTTTGTTGGACCTCTTGGACGAAAGGGGCTGGATTCATCCGGTGTCAGTAACCCACTTCGGGGATGTGAGATCTGCCGTTGGCCCATAAATGGTTCTTCCGCCACCATCTCTGTTTCAGGACCCTTACTAGTCCTGAAAAATCCTCACTGACCTCAGCTCCAAATACGTCAAAGTAGCTCAAGTAAGGTAACTGTCATCTTGACTGTTGACGACACCGTTGATTCAGTCTAGTGAATTCATCCGCCGTACGTCCTCTTTCTGAGGAGTGTCATACTTAGATAAGTATAATATGGTTTCGACATAATTGCCACGATTTTCGGAATCGGGTTTTTCATCGTGACCCCGAAGTGCTTGCTCCTGTTTCCCTAAAAGAACAACTGTGTCTATGAAACGCTCCATTAGTCTACGGTTTTTATCAACTTTTTTATTGTGAGCTACAAAGGTATTACCTAAGGAAGTTTCAATACGGTTTGTCCCAAATTCGTGCAAAGATAAACAGCTACGAATATGTTTTTCTGTATTTAAATGTTTTTTTGAACTATTTATGAAGTTGTTTATGTCGGCGTAGCCTGTACGACTCCAAACACTGGGAGAATTTGAAAAAAAGTAAACAAGGAAAGCAAAACATTTTATTAATCTTGCAACTACCAGTCAACCAAGTATATTTTTGGTATAAGGATTCACTAAAATGCGACATAAAACCAACCTCCCGTTTATAATCTATATTCATAGAAGGAGTAGCGCGGCCTAACTCTAAAACTTTTTGTTTTTTAAGAAAACTTAGTTTGCTAAACTCATTTGCTTCCTCCAAAAGAAAATCGGTTAAGCAAAAATCTAAATCTAATAATGCCATTTTTATCTGAGAAAATCTGTAATTTGTATAGCTATGAATACCTAAAAAACACAATTCCTCGAAACTATGGTTTTAACAACAAACTTTTCACTGTTTTTATTTTGATTTGGATTATTTTATTTTCGATTCACAACAAATTAGCCTTGAACAAATTAAATTAAATTAGCCTTGAACACATTGCACTCGAATCACCAACTGAATTTTCTGTTTTTCAAAATTCAAACGGTAACAAAACTGACCTAATCAAATAATCCACCAAACCGCTGCGATAGAAGATACTAACAAAATTCACTATTCACCAAATAACTCGGAAAAAAGCGTGTTATTTTGTTTCATAAGAAATCGGGCTTTGAAGTTTGAACAGAACTCACCTCAGAAAATCATTAACTTGGTAAAAAGGGAACGGACGAACCTCTACATCACATCACAGCGCAGCGATAGGATAGGCATAAGAGATACACACACAATTCAAATTCACCAAATAACTCGGAGAAAAGAGAGGACCCAACTCAAAAAATCGCAAGTGTACAAAAGAGAAAGGAGAAACATTTTTTTCTATCCAGGGAGAGATTTTATAACCCGACTTGTTTCGGGTTGCTTTAGTTTTGGCTAATGCTCAGAGAGTGTGGGTAGTTCATAGTACTAATGATAATGACGTGTGTGTGTTTGCGTGTGTGCTTGAAAATAAAGTTGAATTGAGTTGGTGGAGTGTAGCTTGTGCAGGTTAATGAATAGATACATATTAAGTGTATCCCGTGTGTTTTATGTTGCTCGTTATTTACTCAACGTTGTCGTGCAGCTGAAACTTTAAAAGGTAACTCGGTAGGAATCGGGTTATATGGACCCCACGCCACTGTCACCGAGAGAAATGTTTGACGGGTTGTTCCAACTACTGACATCAAGCTCCCTTTCCGGATGCACGTTAGTGATACCCTTAACCCTTTAATATCAACAAATCCAAGTTGATTTCGAAGTCTGATGTCCTTGACTTACAACTAGCTTCTGTCTTAGAGTTGACAATAGCATTTGATCTTCCTATTCCGGAAACTGACGTACGCGTTTGAACCTTATGCAATTTAAGTTTTTGAACCATATCTTCACTAATGAAATTCAATTGTGATGCAGAATCTAGTAGTGCTCTCACTGGTTGAAATTTACCATAGCTGTCTCTTATGTAAACAACAGCAGTAGCCAAAACCACACTAGAACCATTTTTGTCAGCCACATTTGAAATTGTAGAGCTTGTACAGCTTATACTAGTACGTGCAGGACTCTGGGGTGAATTGTTAATGGCAAATGTATGTAGTAACCGATGATGGGGTACTGATCAAATCGAACACTTTGCTAAATTGCATCTTCTTACTGAATAGCCCTTTGCCAAACAGTTTATGCATAGAACCCTTTTCTTTACTTCCTGAAAACGATTCAAAACTGGCAACTGGTTAAATTCTGGACACCCAACAATATCATGTGTACCAGATAGACAAAACTCGCATTTACTTTTGTTAACAACGAGCGAAGTATTTGGAAACTGGTTCATATTTGTATTTCGTGAACGAGGACGGGAATTATTTCAGTCTCATCCCATATCCCATTTGGCTTTTGTTTCCGAATCGACCTTCTCTAATGCAAAGGAAATCAAAATTGACTCCCCAATGTCTTTATAGTCACCAAGACTAAGCATAGCAGCCAAATGTGTATTAAAGCTATCTTCTAAATTCCGCAAATTAAAAGATGACCACTTTGAGATTATTGGAATTTCTAAAATCCCAGTAATATGCTCTTGAACCATCATTGCCTTGCTATCGAATCTCTTTTTCAAACGATCTATTGCCTTAGCATAATTTTCACTTGCCAGATCAAACTCCTTGACAGCGCTCAACGCCGACTCTGACAGACAACTTCTCAAATAATTAAATTTTTGTAGGTTATCTAACAAATCATCTTTACCCACAAGACTAGTGAAAAGCCCAATAAAATTCGGAAACTCCGAAAACTTCCCAGAAAAAGATGGTAATTGAAATCGTTCAAGCTTTGATGAACTAATCGGATATTACTGAGGTAACAGTGTTGCCTTAAGATTGTCGGACACACCAGCCACTCGGCTTCTTTTGTCAAAATGTCAAAATATTTGATTTTGCAACCACATACAAATCTTCGACTTCCGCTCGATTACTTGCATTCACTTTCTCCTCGCCGCTGATATTCATCCTCTCCAACGACATCTGAACGTTTAAATTCTATTTAAAATAGAATTCGATAATACCTAACCGACATTCCAATTCGGTAACAGAAATTAAAGAACCTTTTTCGCGTATCAGATGTTTTGATTCGACTAATGTTTCCTTTCGTGGTCGATCGCCGAACTTTCTACTCCGAAATTGTCTTTTCCATCTTTCGCTGACTATCTAAGGCAGCTTCCACACCGGATGGAACAAAACGCCTTCAACAAACAAAACTGATTTTCTGCGTGTTTTTGCAATTTAAATACACACGTTTAAATACGCGCGCCCACACCGAATAAGGCAAAACAAAACTATAAATCAAAAACGTTTTGTTTCACTGCCTAACGTCAAACATTACACGTGTGCTTATGGAGTAACGTACACCGAAATAAGCAATAAAGCATTTTAAGCAAAACAATCGAGTTAGGCAAAAAGCCTGTCAAACAGTTAAGGCATGTTTAGGCGAGAAACATATGTATTCAAATGAGAGCGCCCACACCAAATTAGTCAAACAGACAAAACCAAATAAAACACATGAAGCATGCGAGCGACGACTATCGGTATTTATGTTTCATTCAATCAGTTTCTGTGAAGTGCAGCATTTTAATATGCGTGACGTCGAAACATTTATATTTTTAATTAAAAATCGGCCGACAATCGCAATATATTTATCAAATGCATCGAAATTCATTTTTAGCACAAATTATTTTGCTGCCACAATAGCCATATCGTCGACCAAGTCTGAAGTCATCTTAAGTGCAATTGACATCAATTGTGCAAATAAGACTGTCAATAACCCACACCAAATTAGGCAAGTCAAAAAAAAAAAACGTTTTTGTTTTACCTTATCTGGTGTGGGTTAGCAACAGTCGTTTTTGCTTTGTTTGTTTCTGCTTTATTTGATGTGGGTTCAGCCTAACCCCGCTCCACCCGCTTGCTCTACTACTCGTTGATCACCAGCATCTACCTCAATATCACTTTCAATATCTGAATTGGTCATTGTAATGAATAATTCAATTCAACTCAAAAGAAAAAGAAACCAACTACTTCTAATTTATCGGCAGCTAAACAACTATTTTCTTTAAAGCGAATTTCAATTCAATAAATCCAACGACGAATGTATCAGCAATCAACATCAGCAGCACCAGCAACAAGTAATAGGCAAAGCTTAAGCTTTTATTAGCGGCGGTTCCAACCAACAACAAACAGCAACAATAGGAATTGTGAAAACTTTCACTCAGCAAAGAATAACTCACTAATTTATATAGCCAGCAGCAACACCAAAGCATCCAACATCCAAATCCAACAACCAGTTCAAGCCAACAGTACACAAGTATTCACCCTTATTCCGAGTGGCGTTTTACTTTCACGACGTTTGTCGTTATTGGAGGCGTTTCATTTTGGAAGACTTATTCCCTAACTTCCACGACAGGGTACGACGTCGTCGGTAAGTAGTTCACATTCCACATACGATCCAAACGAGCTAATCAGTGCTGACAGATAAATTGTTGTTGGTTGTATCAGTGTTTTGGTGTTTATCTTTTTCAAAAAAAAATGCTCAGTTTAATTATTTTCGGATTCCATATTTTTTTTTAGAATGTAAGGAAATAAAAGGTAAGCTCGTGGAAAGTATCTACATGGTCGCCGTCTGTGCAGGCGATATAATTTGCTGCGACTGCGAGAATCTTGACCGAGGGTAGCTACCAGAATGGTGTAGGAAAACATTTTAATTAAGGACGAGATGATCACAGCCTACATTTATAAAAAAAAGTTTTAAAGTGATGCTCACAAAAACTTTCTGCCAATATTTTCCATTTCTTGATGGTGGTCTAGGCTGGGTCATCATTTAAGACTCCTCTTAAAATCCCTTTGCCAATTAATTAAATTCCATTAAATTGCTTCTGGTTTGTACTTATAACCCTTGAAAAGAATCTAATTAAATTGAATAAAATAACAATTCAAGAAGTTCAATTTTCAGTCGATTTTCATTACTTGGCGTTCACTAATTTGTTAACGACAGAAATCGTCGTTTTTCTTGTCGTTTTGTGGCGTTCAACGCCTTACAGAATGGCAGTGAAGTTTCTCACATGACGTTCGTCGTACGCCAATAGGTTCCACATGCCGTTCAGTGACAAATGGCGTTCAACGACTCAAAAACGCCACTCGTAATTCCAAATTCAAATTAGCGTTTCATAAATCGTCGTAAACGCCACTCGGAATAAGGGTGATTATGTTGGATCAGACATCTACGCTGTCTGATGACGAAAAAACTAGCAACGAAAAAGAAGCTTTTATCAGAAGAGCTGAGAAACTATTCGTATTTGTGGCGAATTCGATCAGCATTCAGCACTAACTATGTACCTAGTTCTAGTTCTCTTTTTCTAAAGTGTACGGTGGCTGTACCGCAAATACATATATGCCGCAACCCGCAGCAACAATTTAACGAAGAGCAAGTGAGGCTAAGGAAAGCAAAATTTGCGTTTTCTGTAATTTTTCGGAAACAAAGAAACTATGATATTTCCTGAATGTTCTCTTTTCTATGATTTCAGTTGGTTCTCTTAAAATGTTTAGCGCCGAATAATTATGCACTTGCACTTATATATTCGAATACGTAAATTATATATGTGTTGCGAATTAAAATACTTATTATTTAAATTTACCAACAATTTTCTCCGTATTTGGCGGCGATGTCTCAATCCAATTCCAGCAATATTGTAGAAAATATTTTATGCTCCTCCGTGTATCTCCAAACATAATGGCTGCAGCTTTCTTGCTGAAGATTATTTCCAGCGTAATAATAATATTAATTTACCCGTATAATGAATGATTCATTTTTACATTTAATTTTAATTGTACGATTTCATAAGATTTGCAATCCACACTATTACAAAGATATTCATTTATATACCTAATTCAAATAGATTTAGTACTTAGATGGTTGTTTAGAATTACAATGTTACCATCTTCATAATTTTAATACAAAATACTTCAAAAACAAAATCAAATTAATAATCATTAATGTGATGCATTAACAAACATGTTACATTATGTATTGAATATATATATCTCAAATGGTGGCCACTGCTGGCTTCGACCTGCTCTGTCCAGAGCATTATGTTCTTTCGCTTTACAAAACAATACTACTACATAATGTCTTGTCTATCCATATGAAAATCTCTGTTTTTTGGTTATTAATAAACAAATAAATAAATGTTACAATTATGTATTACACACTCTATCAATATTTTTTTTTAGAAAACGATATGGGATTATATCTTTAGTACGGACTGTTCAAATATCAAATTATGTAACAATATTTTAATTATAACGGAGCCTTTACTTAATCTTTACAGTATTCAAGTAAGTTTTTTCTATATACGTGTTGTATTGTAATTTACTTTTATTAATTAACAGGAAGTAATGACGGAAATATTATTTGAAGAATATGAATGCAGTGGCATGTTTAGAACCTCATCTGCGGATTTGGCGGCTTATTATCATACTTTTCAATTGAACAATTTTGGAAATTGCATTATTATAGATGTTGGATATAGCTTCACTCACATCGTACCTTTTATAAATGGAAAACAAACAAAAAGCGCAATTAGGAGAATAGAAGTTGGTGGAAAAGTACTTACAAACTATCTAAAGGAGATAATTTCTTATAGGTGAGTTTTAAAATCTAAATACATATGAAAATGTATATAGGTACCCTCCTTAGAAAGGCATATAGCATATTCACTTTGTCATTACATTTGTAACGCCAAGAAGAAGTTACCGAGGACCCCATAAAGTATATTATACTATATTCTGAATCAGGATCAAATTCTGAATCGAGATAGGCTACCTATAGTGAGGCGGCAGAGTATAAAATTGTTTAACAATTGTGCACTTTGTGATGAAAGCATGAAATTTTTACCATGAGGACACATTATATGAAAATATTTTAAGATATTGGGGCACTTCAGATTGCGCCCTAAAGGGGTAAAAGGGGGGGTCAAAGTTTGTATGGGAAATTTTTTATTTTTCATCCGATTAACTTCAAACTCGGTTTATGTACTCACTATGAGAAATAAAGAAAACCAATTTCTCCGATTTTGCAAATTCAACTCTTAAAGGGGTAAAAAGTGGGTCGAAGTTTGTATGGGACCATTTTTATTTTTCATCCGATTGACTTCAAACTCGGTTTGTGTACTCTCTATGAAAAATAAAGAAAACCATTTTCTTCGATTTTGGAAATTCAACCCTTAAAGGGGTAAAAGGGGGGTCAATGTTTGTTCATGTTTTTTCTTAACATTTTTAAGGGGTGTAAGCTTGCTTTACCGCCCCGTGTACCACTGCTTCTTAGTCCGCCCCTGTCTCAACATATTTTATACCACAATACATTAAAATGTATACCTATGTATATTTGAATTTAAACTTTGACCCCCTTTTTACCCCTTTAAGAGTTGAATTTCCAAAATCGGAGAAATAAGTTTTCTTTATTTCTCATAGAGAGTACATAAACCAAGTTTGAAGTCAATCGGATGAAAAATAAAAATGTTCCCATACAAACTTTGACCCCCCCCCCCCTTTTACCCCTTTAGGGCGCAATCTGAAGTGCCCCAATATCTTAAAATATTTTCATATAATGTGTCCTCCATGGTAAAAATTGCATGCTTTCATCACAAAGTGCACAATTTTTTTACTATGCCGCCTCACTACTACATCTATTAGTCTAAGAGCCAGTGACATTTTTTTAGTGACTTGAATAAGTGTCATCCGTGAGGATGGACCCCGGTAGCGGTATGGGAGGGAGGCAGAACGCCCTTAAGTTGTAAAAAAAAGTGCATAAAATTATTATTTAGTTAGGGCTGACATTTTTTTTAGTATTCGTCTGGCGGTCAATAAATATCGCTATAATATTGGCAGATCGATTGGCCGGTATTAACAGGGTGGCAGATGACTCCAAACGCGTCGTGTGAGGTGAGTAACGAAATTTTTATCATTTAGTTAAGCTTAATTTTTTTAATTGTTAGGGCAATCATTTCAAGTACACATTTTCATGCAATATGACGGTATTAACCCCCTGGCAGAACGCTTCAAACATCTCTTATGCGCACCTTCATATTAGTGGAGCGGCATAGTATAAAATTGAATAACAATTGTGCACTTTGTGATAAAAGCATGAAATTTTTACCATGGTGGACACATTATATGAGAATGATTTTAAGATATTGGGGTTCTTCATATTGCGCATGTGTGAGATTTGGCAGCAATTTTAAATGTTCATATATACAAACGTTGGTATACGTTTCTTAGCGATCGTGTAACTCATAAACGACTTGACCAATTGAGGTTATATTCACACAATAGACTTCTTTTGTCAAGCTGATAGTTTATAGATATGCTAAAATCCGATAGGTGGCGCTGTAGTAACGTAATTAACAAATTCGTTATTTTCGACATTCAGCCTCGGAACCCCATTACGCTATATTAAGTTAGGGAAAAATAATAAAATTATAAGACTTCTAGTTGATACAAGATTCGCCAAGAGAATATACTAAATGGCGTATCAAACCTATGACAATACTCACAGCAGGCAACCCAATATATGTTATAATCCCAAAAACAAGATTTGCACTACCAGTGAAATATGATTGTGAGTTCCAAGTTTATACTTTCAATGAAGAGTATAATGTAAATATTGGAAACAATATTTTAATTCCAAACAATGGGGAAATATACACCCAAGCCCAGTTTATCAATTTTAAGGTCGGCATCTAATAGCATTATAGAGAAGAGTTATTTAGTGTCTAAAAAAAGAAGAAACACGGATGACATTAATATCATTCGCAGAGCTGTCACTGGCGCGTTTCCAAATATTGGATCAGAAGGGTAAAAATGGGTTTAGTTTTGAATGAGGACAAAACTAAGAAAGGACACACAACACCGACGAATCGGGTAGAACAATGTAATACATACGTCACTTTGAGGTAGTTAGACACTATGTCTACCTCGGCTAAACTGTGGAAATGGCATATCAGCAATCAAGCGAAGAGTTGATGCCAGTAGCTGTTTCTTTGTCCTAAGAATGACATTAGGTAGTTAAATCCTTGCCAAGAAACACTAAGAAAACTTTATATAATACTCTCATCATAACAGCCCTGCTAAACTGCCTAAAAGAATGGTCATTTTCTAAGGTAGATGATGATATCATTGGTCGTTTTGTTAATTACTTGACTACAGCTCCACCTATCACTGTTCATTGTTCTGCCAATGAAAATGTATACTTGAAATGATTGCCCTAACAACATCTTAAAAAATTAAGCTTAACTAAATGATAAAAATTTCGTTGCTCACACGACGCGTTTGAAGTCATCTGCCGCCCTGTTAATACCGGCCAATCGATCTGCGAATATTATAGCGATATTTTATTGACTGCCAGACGAATACTAAAAAAAATGTCAGCCTTAACTAAATAATAATTTTATGCACTTTTTTACAACTTAAGGGCGTTCTGCCTCCCTCCCATACCGGGATCCATCCTCACGGATGACACTTAGTCAAGTCGCCCACAACATTCTCTCAAAAAATAGACCTTACCTAAATCATCACTAAAATATGTCACTGGCTCTTAGACTATAAAGGTAGGTAGGTCATCAAGATAAGCCATGGGCACCTCATTTTTGTTGCAACTCATGCTCGGTGATTCTGCGAGAATGGAAGTGGAAGAAACGGGCAATGCCATTTGCTATACCTATGGTTTGGCTTTATATTGTAAACAGGCCATTATGTATTTTATAAACAGGAGCTAATAAATAATTTTCATTGTCATATTCCCAAAATTAGTAAGATTTAGCTCATTAGGATTAGGAAACATTCAGAACATTTTTTTTGGTGGTCAGTGTTATTTATCCACATGTTGGGAAAAGAAGAATTATATTCACACGCAAAGAATTAAAAGAAAAATACTTTGAAGATATAATTAAAGAAGTAGATATTAAAATAGTAGATATTAAAATGTGGCATATACAGAGTGTCCCAGTTAAGAAGTATACTCCTTTAAGGGAAGATTCCTGAAGTTCTGCCGTACAAAAAATTTTATGGCAGGGGAGGGGGGTCTATTTTCATCGCATTTCCTGTTATAGCCAATCAAAGTAGGTGACCGTGACCTCTAATTTGGAGGTGTTACAACTTAAAACTTCTAAACTATTAGAGTTACAAAAATTGTTTTATGCATTTTGAAAAGACAATTTAGTAGCGCATACAACTCTTAAGCACTTAAACTCAAAATTTTGAAAAGACAAAAATTTCATAAAAAATTTAAATTTATAAAGTCAACATTTTGAGAAAAACGCATTTTAAGTAAAAAAATGTAACAACAAATTTTCAAAATTTTGAGTTTAAGGCGGCGGTTATATAGCAACAAGCGCTAGCACGCGCGAGCTAGCGCTTTAAATTAAATACATTTTATCAGAGCCTTTTGGTTATGTAAAAACTTTTTACAAGCGCGAGTAAGCGCGAGCTCGTGCTTTTAAATTTTCTGCAGTGGGTTGAATTGCAATTACAATTTACAAGCGCGAGTTGAGTCGAGAATTGATACCAACCGAAGATGGATAATGAGAAATTAATGTCGAATTTTAGAAACCACGTTGTCTGTGGCACATGCAAACAGAATTATATGGCAAGAAAAACAAAACATTTTTTTTCTTATATTTGACTGCGTATTTTATTAGGTACTAGCTGTACTCGTCTGGTTTTGCTCGTGCCCATAAATAGGATTGCCTAGATAATATCCTTGTCAATCAGGACAATGCATATCAATGCTTAAAATATTACAAACTTTGTGTTTGAGCGGGGTGGAGAAAGAGTGAGTTTTACCTCTCTCATGGGTTACAAAAATGTGGCCGAGATGAGAAAACAGGAAATAAACTTAGATTCAAAATATAAATTCAATATATTTTACTTAATATTTAGTTCTTATGTTTGTTTGAGAAAAATGCCTTGTTCAATTTTGAAACTAATTCGATATGAAAAATTATCAAAAGAAAGAAGATATTTTATATTGCTGAAATGGTTTCACCAAAGGGTAAAAAGGGTTATCGAACAATCCATAAATAAATTGTGAGAAAATAAAGGGGATTAATAATGTGGCGACATCTAGTTTTTCGGGCATTCGTCATTAACTTAAACACTTTGGCTCTGATGACTGTCGAAGAATAGCGTTTTCAATGTTTTTTCTTTGTATGACCCTGCCTGAAAATCTAACCAGAAAAAGCGGTTGTCCGGGCAACTTCAAATGTTGTGAAAACCTTCCCTATGCTATTGCCAACATTTGAAAAAAAAAAAAAAAAATATATATATAGTTGAAAGCGCGAGCTCGCGCGTGCTAGCGTTTGTTGCTATATAACCGCCGCCTAAGGAGCCATAACTTTTTCGTAGCTGCACAGATGCACCCGAAGTGCTTAAGACTTGTATGCGCTACTAAATTGTCTTTTCAAAATGCATTAACAATTTTTGTACCTCTAATAGTTTAGAAGTTATAGCGTTTTAAGTTGGAACACCTCCAAATTAGAGGTCACCTACTTTGATTGACTATAACGGGAAATGCGATGAAAATAGACCCCCCAGCCATACAATTTTTTGTTCGGCAGAACTGCAGGAATCTTTCCTTAAAGGGTTATACTTCTTAACTGGGACACCCTGTATATTCTCCTAATCATAAATGTTTGTAAAAGTTAGGTTTTTAGAAAAAAACCGATGAGCGTACTAATTCTGCAGCGGGATCTTAGACTATTAGGATGCAGAAAACAGACGCGCAAAATGTTATATCAAAATTACGATCGAATTTTCAATATTTGGTTTTCCCTCGAAAATAGTAACCGCTGATAGCGCACCATTTTCTTATGAAAATGAGCTTATGCATAGCCCACCATATCACCCACAATCAAACGGTCTTGCCGAAAGAACCGTGCAAACTTTTAAGAAAGGGTTACCGAAAAATTTAAGAGAGGGTAATATTTCCAAAGCTACTGTGAAAGAGTATATTCATAATTTGTTGTTTAAATATCGTAATACAGCATGTACAGTTAGGTTAGGTAAGGTTAGGTAAGGTGGCTGTCCCAAAGGGGACACACTTAGACCATATTTTTTGGTCCATTGTGATACCACAAAAGGGGGGGGGGGAGAGGGAAGCGGCCAGCACGGGCGTTACCCTGGGAATTCTTTTGCTACTTGCGAATTTTGGTTTCTTGCCTAGTTGAGAGGTTATTGGTAGTGACTGAGGCAGTCGAGCTTTTGAAATTTTGCATCACCTGGTTGCGGCTTGGTCTTCGGGTCAAGATGGAGGGCAGCCGTAACGGTCTGCCCCCTGCCTATTGCCTCTGACGGGGTCCTCTAACTATCGAGATGAAATTGGTTGGTGTGATCAGCTCCTCCATTTGGCGGTTAGTCTTCAGAGAGCAGGCAGAGGGTGACCGAAACAGTCTAACCCCCCGCTGGTCTCCTCTGACAGTCCGTTACTAAGGAGAGTGGCTGGTATAGATCAGATAAGAAAGACTGCGGCAGGAGGAAGCGACAAAAGGTGACCGAAACAGTCTAACCCTTTGCCTATCCCCTCTGACGGAGTCTGAAAGTTCTACGTGTGAAGGTAAAAATTTGACTTGGCGTGGTCAGCTCTTCCCGTTGGCGGTTAGTC
Organism: Cheilosia scutellata; assembly: GCA_955612985.1. Taxonomy (NCBI): domain Eukaryota; kingdom Metazoa; phylum Arthropoda; class Insecta; order Diptera; family Syrphidae; genus Cheilosia; species Cheilosia scutellata. Next base: position 80,903,893 of record OY015312.1, on the reverse strand, counting down.
TTCAGAAACAGACAGAGGGTGACCGAAACAGTCTAACCCCCGCTAGTAGCCTCTGACAGTCCGTTACTAAGGAGGGTGGCTGGTGCAGATCAGATAAGAAGGACTGCGGCAAGAGGAATCGACAAAAGGTGACCGAAACAGTCTAACCCTCTGCCTATCTCCTCTGACGGAGTCTGAAAGTTCTACGTGTGAAGGTAAAAAATTTGACTGGCGTGGTCAGCTCTTCCCTTTGGCGGTTAGTCTTCAGAAACAGATAGAGGGTGACCGAAACAGTCTAACCCCCCGCTAGTAGCCTCTGACAGTCCGTTAATAAGGAGGGTGGCTGATACAAATCAGATAAGAGAGACTGCGGCAGGAGAGAGCGACGAAGGGTGACCGAAACAGTCTAACCCCCCGCCTGTCTCCTCTGACGGAGTCTGAAGATTCGACGTGTGAAGGTGAAAATTTACTGACATGGTCAGCACTTCCCATTGGCGGTTTAGTCTTCAGAAACAAACGAAAATGGGTGAGATGTTTGTTGATAATCAATGTAGCCAATTCGACTTTGTAACAAACTTGCTGATGCCGCACATATCGGTACGGGACAAATCGCTCAGGTCCTCAAAGAAGTAAGCCCCTAAGGTAGCCATGCGTAAGGTGGCAAGAGCTGGGCAGGAGCAGAGGAGATGAATGGTGGTCTCCTCTTCCTCCTCGTCCATGCAGCTTCTGCAGAAATCGTTGTAGGGTACTCCCATTCTGCGGGCATGTCTACCTATCAGACAGTGTCCTGTTAGTATTCCTACGACGGAGCTAATTTTGCTTCTATTAATACAAAGGAGTTGTTTAGTTCTTCTGACATCTAATTTTGGCCAGATTTGTCTGGATGTTATACAGGTGCTAATACTATTCCATCTATTGTTGGTGATTTTTAATGCTTCCTCGAGGAGCATGGTTTTTACTGATTGCAGTGGAGCGTGCGGTTCTTCGCTGTTATCAGTTATATGGAGGCCGCTGCCTTGTCTGGCTAATTCATCCGCCTTGCAGTTGCCAGGAATGTCACTGTGACCTGGAACCCAGCACAGGGTGACTGAACATCTATCCGCAATCTCGTTAAGAGATTCCCGGCATTGTTTTACCAACTTTGATCTGGTTGTTGGTGTATTCAAGGCTTTTATGGCTGCCTGACTGTCTATATAGAAAGTGATAGCTTTCCCGTCTATCTCATATAAGGCAAGTCGGCGTGCTGCTTCGCGAATGGCCATAATTTCCGCTTGAAAGACGCTACAGTGGTCGGGGAGGCGTAAGGCGAGGTTGAGAGCAGGTGATCGGGAGAAGACTCCCACACCCGTGCCTTCCGTCATTTTGGATCCATCTGTATAGATTTCGATTGCGGAGTTGCTGCTTATATTGCCGTTCTCCCATTCGGATCGATTTGGGATTTTTGTGTTGTACTTTATATTAAAATCTTCAAAAGGAATTATATAGTCCGTTTTGCTCGGAATTGTATTGGGTAGGATGCCCATATGACCAACCGGAGAGTTGGTCCATTTTTGAGACTCTCAGAGTCTTAGAGCCGCTGTAGACGCAACTAGTTTCCCGTAGATGTCGACGGGAAGAAGATGCAATATTGTGTCTAAAGCGGCCGTTGGGGTGGACCTAAGGGCCCCTGTGATGCATATGCTTGCAGATCTTTGTATGCGTTCTATAGATTTAATGTTGCATTTTTTCTCTAGCGCTGGCCACCAGACCATGATACCGTAAAGTAGAATTGGTCTGACTACCGCTGTATAGAGCCAGTTTGTTACTTTAGGTTGTAGACCCCATCTAGGGCCTAAGGCTTTTTTGCAAGCATACATGGCTATTGTGGCCTTTTTTGCACGTTCCTGGATATTAAGTTTCCAGCTAAGTTTGCTGTCTAGAATTATTCCTAGGTATTTGGCGTGTTTTGTGAATTTTAGCTCTTGATCTCTAAGTTTAGGTGGAGCTATATTAGGAATTTTGTATTTCTTTGTGAAGAGTATTAGTTCTGTCTTGGAGGGGTTGACATCGAGTCCAACCGTATCCGTCCATTTTACTAAGTTTTTAAGAGCTGATTCCATAAGATCTCTTATGGTATCAGGAAATTTGCCTGAAATAGCAATGGCGATGTCGTCCGCATAGGCTATAACATTGCACCCCACATTTTCCAGAGTTGTTAATACCTCGTCCACTACTAAGATCCAAAGTAGTGGGGAAAGTACGCCTCCCTGGGGTGTGCCCCTGCACACTGACCTCTTAGTTTGATAGCCCCCCAGCTCGGACAGAATCATTCTGCTGTTTAGCATGTTTTCTATCCAAAAGCGTAGGCAGTTATCAACTTCCAGTCTGCGGAGTGCATTGGAGATAGCCTCTGTTTTGACATTGTTGAAGGCACCTTCGATATCTAGAAAGGATACCATCAAGAATTGCTTATTAGCGAGCGATTTTTCAATATTGCCTATTAGCGAGTGTAAAGCTGTCTCTACCGAGAAACCCTTACGATATGCGTGTTGGGAATTGGATAGTGAGTTTGCTTTTAGTTTCTTTCGAATAAAGTTGTCGATGAGTCTCTCAAGGGTTTTTAACAGAAACGAAGAGAGACTGATCGGCCTAAAATCCTTTGGAGAGACATGGGAAGCCTTGCCGCTCTTTGGTATGAAAACCACCTTGACCCTTTTCCATGAGACTGGAGTGTAGCCGAAAGTCAGGCATGAGCGGAAAATGACTTCCAGCCAAGGGTTCAATATTTCAAGGGCCTTTTGAATCTCCACTGGTGTTATATTATCAGGTCCAGGGGACTTATACGGAAGGAAACTGTGAACGGCCCAGTTTATATTACGGGTGTTCACTATCTCCTTCGGTATTTCTTGGACTAGGTGATAGGTTGCTGTAGACCGGTTGACGTCTATGGTATTACCCGGAAAGTGGGTATTCATGAGCAGATCTAAGGTCTCTTCAGTAGATGTGGTCCATTCTCCGTTCGATCTTTGAATAAAGCTGGGCACATCTGGTGATTTGGAGATAATTTTTCTTAGCCTACTGGAGTCACTATTGGTTTCTATGTTACTTAGTACTTAGATGGCGCTACAGTCCGGGGTGGACCTGGGTTTCTATGTTACCACAGAATAATCTCCATGAGTCTCGTTGGGCTTTTATGATCTCAGCTTTGTAAATCCGGAGACTGTTCTTGTATTTGTCCCAGTCTTCTTGAAGTCTAGAGGACTTTGCCGAGTTAAAACATTTCCTACTATCTTTTCGCAGATTTGCTAAGTGGTTGCTCCACCAAGGTGGTTTATTCCCAGTTTTGTGCCTGCTGACTGGGCAAGCTTTCCTGAAGGCTTCGTTCATATATTTGGTAACTTTGTCCACCATGCAATCTAAATCTGATGGTGAGTTCGGTTGATTGGGTACTTGGTTAAGTTTCTGCGTAAGAAGTGAGTTATATGCCTGCCAGTTGACTTTTCTAGGATTCCTAAAGGGTACGATTGGAGGCATACGGTAGTCAATGCTGAATTGAATATATCGGTGGTCCGAGAATGAAACATCTCTCGATACCAACCAATTGTTGATTCTTAGTTTGGGAGAGTTAGTAGCTAGGGTAATGTCTAAAACCTCCTGTCTAATACTATTGATGAAAGTAGGCTCTGAGCCTTTATTGCACAATATGAGATTAGTAGTCATAAGAAAATCAAAAAGACACTCACCTCTGTTATTTATGTCACTGCTGCCCCAGAGGGTGTGGTGAGCGTTGGCATCTGCGCCCACCACCAGGGGAATAGAGCCCTTGTCGGCCGTTTCTATCGTGCCACGCACGTTGTTTGCTGGAACGGGTCCTGTGTCGTCATAAGGCATGTATGCCGATGATATCCACAGCTTCTCGTTGCTGCCTCTGTCTAGCTCTGCACAGACAAAATCTGGATCGCTGAAATTGGGTATAAGACGAGCTTTTAAACTTTTCTTTGCCAAGATGCAGGATCTGGGTTTACCTTTGTTTTTCATAAAGAGTAGGTCATAGTTTTTTGTCCTCAGTCCAAGTATGTGGCCGTTTAGGTTAACCCACGGTTCCTGGATAAGGACGATGTCTTCTCCACCCGTTTGCAGGCGGAGCAGTAAATTAGCCGAAGCTATTTTGGAGTGATGGAGGTTAATCTGCACTAGTCGTAGCAACATTGCTGACCGGTACAGACGCCTCTACCACAGTTTTGTTGCCGTCATCCGAATCAGATGATGGCTCGCTGTTGACGTTTATCGTCAAGGGTTCCACGTTAGTCGTGGCGCCATCCGTAACAGCTGGCTGCCTGACTTCCGTTTGGCTGGTTTCTTTTCCTTGGGAGGAGGTCGAGGGACCATCGGGCCCGGCGTCCAGGCCAAGTTCCCCTAGCGAGGATACAACGCCCGACATGAGTCTCTCGTCCTTCTCCTGAACTCGGAGGACTAGCTTGTCTATGCCGTAGGAGAAGCGATAACCCTTCTTACTAAGCAGGTCGAGTGATTCTTTGTTCATGAGAAAGGAGACCAGCCTTCCTTTCTCTTCCGGTTCACCGGCTTTAATAATTTTCCAGTTGCTCACTGGGAGATCAGGGTTCTTCAGACGAATTAGTCTTAGGATGTCCGCTTCCTTGGTGGGACCCGGGGGTAGCCACACGCGTCCTTTTGGACGAACTGGAATGTCGCTCCAGTGCAGAAGCTGCAATTTAGCATCTTTCCACAGGGGACTAATCTTTGGGATCGTTATTTTCAGAAAGTCGATCGCACTGCTATTTTTGCATTTTATGAGTTTTACCCCGTTTGTGTAGTAACCACCATCCATGAAGGACGGTGGCTCTGCCGAAGGATGTGAGTCCAAGAATTTGAGGACCTCTCCGGCTAGGGTCGCTTTGAGCAACAACCAGTTCTCCCCACTCATCTTGCCCTCGTCGTGACTGTTGTCGCAGATGCCGTAGAGCATATGGTCCTTGACGACCTCATTGAAGGGTCTGAGCGCCGCATCAGCATTCTTCGCCTTCTTTGAGGTCATCGGAGTTTCTTCCAAAGAAGTTGGCCTTGGTCTTTTGGACGTGAAGTCCTTCTTGGCAGCTGTCACAGAGGGTCCTCCCGTACCAGTAGGACTTCTCTGTTTGCTACGAACGTTCTGTGCTCCTGTAGCAGGTGCACTCGTCGTTGGTTTGTTTGTCGGGTCAGTTCTATTGAGGGGGGGCCGTTGTCCTTGTTTGTTGTCCGACGGTTGGTTGCGGCCACTGGTAGAGGAAGGAAGTCCTCCCGCAACAGGTTGACTTTCCTCCTCGTTTAGTATCGCTCCCGCCCATCGGATGGTCTCCCTATCCTTTTCATCCCAAGAACTGTCCGGCTTCGCCAGGACTTCCGCCAATTTGTGCCTAGCTGCGCGTTGCTGTTTACACTTTTTTGCGCTGGGGGTGTACTTTTTTCCCCGTCTAGCCGATTTGGCTTTAGTTCCAAATTCCGCGTCCGAAACAGACGCGATGGATTTGGAATCCGAATCCGATGGGAGTAGGGATTCGTTGTCGTCGATGTTTGTTGTCCTGTAGTTCGTTGTGTTAGTCGGTACGCTGTCCTTTTCGTCGTCTATGTGTCCTGATTTTTGAAGTTGTTGTTTGTTTTTGTTTGATTTGTTAAGAAGATCCATGTAATTCCCACGAGTAAGCCGGTGAAGAAAGGTCCGCCCCAACATAGCCGGTTCTGCTGGGGTAAGGCGCTAAATACGACAGGCCCTGCCAAGGCACCTGAAGGAGCTCGTTAGCGACTGACTGAAACCCGCAGTCTTTCATCCCTCGGCACGGTTTGCATAAACGCTCACACCACCACTGGAGTTGGGTTGACTATCCTTTAGCTTCGGACTACCCTCCTCCGGAGACCTTACAGTATGGGAATGCCTGCTGCAATCGCCCTCCGGTATCATTAGGTACCTACTAAGCATCCACACCACGGCAAGGTAAATAGTCGAAGAGGATGGCATGTACAGTTACTAATCGTTCTCCATCTGCTTCAATTTGTTCGTATAAGACGAGAACATTATTAGATCATCTTATTGAAAAAAAGGACATGCAAAGGTAGATAACTTCAATGAGAAGCCACATAAGCAAATGGTATATAATAATAAAAAAGAGTTATAATAAAAATAGGAAGAAGAGACGAAGAGTAGTCGAATTGGATGAAAATTCTGATACGTTAAGTTGATCGAAAAGGCTTAAGATGAAAGAAAAAAATAGGTCAATAAGTTAACTTATAATTAAACATTGTTAATTAAAAACAAGTAAGAGTGTTATCATCGGCCGATGCTCTGATACCCTGCACTGCATAAAAGTCATGCAAAATGTTTGCCGTGCCATATTGGTTTGGTATAGGAGGTACCAGAACTACTTGACGTTACAAATGTAATGACAAAGTGAATATACCTTCCTGTAGAAGTGTAGAGGGTATAAAAAAAGGTATAAAAAGCGAGAAAGACTTATTTTATAATAGTCTAAATGCGTATTTGTCTATCGACCTTGGAACCTCATTTTGTCTTGATTTTTTCAAGAAAGCAGGCTCAGCCCTCTCATTGAATGAATTTTGTAAATAAATAATTTTTAACTTTCTCGTACCTGTACGTAAATATTGTTTTCGTGCAAAATTCCGAACTCTAGATTTTAATCAATTCAAGTGGATCTCGCTTCTCGTTATTCCGTCCGTCTGCGTGTCCCTTAGGCCTGCAGACAATGTAAATGCTTGGACGGATTTGTTTCAAACTTCGTACATATTTACAGGGCCTATCGTTCCGAATCATTTTTTTTTACAAACATTTTAGAAATTGTTAAACAATTTTAATTTTTTGGAAAACGGCTCTAGCGATTTGAACCAATATGACTGCATGGCCCAGTTTTTCGCTAAAAAGTTCAATGTTGGTACTTTAGAAAATTGCCTTTTTTTTTAAACCCGGTAGATTTAAGTATATGTACGTATACGAATAGAAACTAACTTTTAAGTAAGGTATAATCGTTATTAGTTTAGTTTAGTTTTATTGTCTATTTATTTAATTCATAAAGAAGTCATACATAATACTTTTCTATTTTCTTAGTCTAATTGGTTTGGCTTAAGGCCGTCTACCAGATTGACATTAAGTAGTAAAATCTCCTCTAAGTAGATACTTAAGACAAATAAGCATTTCAAAAATCTTCGTGTATTATGCGTAACCTATAGCGTAGGCCGTAGTGCATTCGTTGTAAAGTTATACACAACATCCCGCCCTCTGTCGCCGTTTAAAATATTTATCGCTTCCTCTAACTCCAGTGTACAACATCCAAAATACTTCCATCTTAATTCCCTAAGTATGAGGCAAATTGCCAGAAAATGAAAAACATCCTCTCTCTCCTTTCGGTTACAGAGCTCACATAAAATCGGGAGATCTGAACGGTTAGGTATAATGTATCGCGCGGACACTAGCAAATAGATAAGAAGAATCAACGAACTGATTTCCGTGCCGATTTAATTGAGTTGGATAGAACCTAGATATACTCGTACTATATCGCCGTAAAAGAAAACTCTGAACAATAAAATGCGCAAACTGAATTTTAAGTTTCTTTATTAGAAGTTGAACTATTTCGATATGATGACTTGACTGCTTGGTATTACAATTGGGAATGAAATAATTTCCTGAAATCTTTCACATGAAATCTTGCATCCATCGATCGGCCTTGGCATCTATCTCTGGTCATTAACCTCAGTTTGCGGATCCTCCAAAACTGCTACGCACTTGCCGTTTGTGCGAATCGTCTCCCGAAATTTAACAGCTGGTTCGTCATCATTGCGTGTGCATTGTTTAGCTTGGGAATTCATAATTGTGCAAGCATACACAAAATGACTAACAACAATGCAGATCGCTTAGCCATCGTTGTGTGAGTGGATTAGTTGTCGTCGGTGGGTGGAGCTTTAACCCGAAAACATAGAATTTTTTTTCTATGCACTTTCTGTGTTTCGCTGATGTCGTCTAGTTTCCGTGTTGTATCGTTGTTGTTGTTGTTAAATACCAGCTGATTTTGGTCATTTGCTCCTGACCTGCATAGGCGTTTTCCGTCGGCATTTTGACTCGATCGTAATTGATAGAGTTAATTTGGATTTGCCTATGGAAGGTGCTATGCAGGTAGTGGGTGGTAGAGGCTTGCGATGATTGATGCTGCGATCGCGATGGTTTGTTGCACTGCAACATATAAAGTTAAGATTTATTAACTCTCCTCTTATCTTAAATATCGTGCTTATCATTTCGGCTGTGTTTTCAGCAATGAAGTACGTTCTGTCCTGTAAATAGTGACTCATTTTGCTGTAATATGCTCTATATTGAGATTGTTGTGCCTCGTTTATAAATTTGTCGTACATTTTATGTCCTGATTTTTTCAGTAAGATGTTAAATTTGATTTTTAAAGATGTGGGTTGCTCATTAGGTGTAATCTGTAAATCCCAATCGCATTCAGACGCCAGCCTATTCCATTCTTGAACACAGTTTCCCTTAGTCGACAGCATATGGGATAGTACTAATTTTGGTATCCGTTCCTGCTCCATTGCCATAACTCTTACCACATAATCTAAATGTAGCTTTAGAGTATTCAAAAACAGTGGTGGGATCCCAGTCTCCAGGTGTAGCATGTAGGTAGGTGTACTAGAAGGCAGTTTAAATATTCTCTTGACGAAGTATCGAAGCAGTTTTTCTACGGTTTCGTAGGAACCATAACCCCACACTTGCGCTCCGTATAGTAATATTGAAGTTGAAGTCGTGTTGAATATTTTTTGTTTAGCTGCGTGGTTAATGTGTTTTTTATAGAATCAGGTATTCCAAATTGAAGCAATGGCTCGCTTGGCTTCCGTTAATTTGTTTTGAAGATGCTTGTTCATGTTTAAATTGGAAGTAAACATTACTCCTAGATACTTGTATTCACGTACAACATCTATGTTTTCTCCTTGAAACGTCCACTTTTCAACTCGAGAGTACCTGCCACCGCCATTCCTTATAACCATCATCTTTGACTTTGTAAGATTAACAGACAGGTTCCAGGTTTTGCAGTACTTTTCAAGTCTGTTAATCATAAGCTGCATGCTATCCACAGAGTCGGCGAGAAAGACAATGTCGTCTGCAAACATTAGAGCTGGTATTCTTGTTCCGTTTAGTTCGATTCCTCCTCCAACAGCGTCTGTAATATCGTTAATATACAAAATGAATAGTAACGTACTCAGGATGCATCCCTGCTTTACTCCCATTGTTGTTCCAAACTCTTAAGATATGTTGATTCCGTCCCAGACACAGGCTTTGTTGTTTCTGTCGTTTTGGCTTTTAAAACATTTATGATTTTTGTTGAAATTCCAATTTTATAAAGCTTGTAAATCGTTATTCTTAACTTGATATCTTTTTTTTTTTTTTTTTTTTTTTTTTTTTTTGTCGGAGGTTGTTACTATCCGATGGAGCACTCAGACACAACTACTGGTCCATTGTACTGCCAAACAGACACCTTACATTGCTGTACTTAGTTTTCCCGTCTTTCGAAGAAAGATAAGAAGGAGCTTCAGTGATGAAGAGCTTAGATGTTCGGCACTCACCACGTCAGCCCCAAAAATCCGCCACCTGATGCGAGCAAAGGCAGGACAACTACAGAGGAAGTGTTCCGCCGTATCATCGTCCTCTCCACAAGCAGGACAGATGGTGGTGTCGCTCAAGCCCAATACATTTAAGTGTTTGGCGAAAGCTTGGTGGCCCGAAAGGACGCCCACAAGCAGTCTACAGTCGATTCTCCTGAGAGACAGAAGAAAGGACGCGGACCTTTTGCAGATGTCCGGAAGCAGTCGCTTGGCCTGTCTGCACCCAGCACAATCACGCCACCGACACTCGTGTTTGCGAGAAACCCAAATATCGATGGATGACCCAACCACAGATGCAGGCAGACCCAGCGCGGGTTCAGGTCCTGAAAGAGCTTCTTCTGAACCCAGCCTGGCAAGCCCATCAGCGATCTCATTTCCCTGGATACCAGTGTGACCTGGGACCCAAACAAGTTTGACCGTGTTTAGCCTACCGACCAAGTTCAAAGCAAGCTTGAGTTCGAGCACTAGCTTGGACGAGGTGAGAGGGTTAAGCAGCGCTTTTAGTGCAGCCTGGCTGTCACTGCAAACGCATATACTTTTAGCCCTCCACCTGTTTGTCACAATATAGCGCATAGCCATAAGGATAGCGAAAATCTCCGCCTGGAAGACAGTCGCGTGGTTACCTAAAGGGTAGTGTAGTCTAATGTTCTCGCATTCCACGAAGACTCCAGAACCAGACCCCTGTCCGGTTTTAGAGCCATCCGTGAATACACGATGGCATTCTTTCCCTGGCTCAGAGTCCGGCCGAAGCCATTCCGTTGCCTGAGGAAAGTTGACGTGGTAGTTTTGTCGCAGTAGGATTTCTGGTGTCATTGCATCAGACGGCATATCCATAAGACAGGGGTCAAAGGATAATTCTCGCACAAGTTCATCAAAATTCCAATGCGCGTGGTACCAAAAGCCACCTCTCTTTAAACGGGAGATGGTTTTCAGTGTACACCCCATGATAAAAATATCAAGGGGGGGGAGGTTCATCATAGCATCTAGAGCAGAACCCGGGGTGCTGGGGAAGGCCCCTGTGCAGCCAAGGCAAACTGTTCTTTGGAGTTTGGCAAAAGAGGCAGTAACACGTTTCCGCGAAAGCCTGTTCCACCACACAACCGATGCATATGAGAGAAGTGGTCTTACCATTGCCGTATAGATCCAAAGGACCCTTTTCGGAGATAAGCCCCATGTTTTACCAAAAGCGCCTTTGCACTGCCAGAAAGTCGACAGCGCTTTATCGGTTTTCGATTCAACATGCTTGGACCAAAGAAGTTTTCTATCGAGGATTACTCCAAGATATTTGACTTCGTCAGAGATCGGGATAGTGACACCTTTTAGCACAAGTTGAGTCAGACCAGTGAAGTTCCTCCTCCTCGTGAAGAGAACAACCGTAGTTTTAAGAGGATTCACTGAAAGCCCATTTCTTGTGCACCAATCATCGATCAAGCCCAAGGATCTCTGCGCCTGAGAGCAGACAGTCCTTAGGTTGGAGCCGACAGACAGAACGGCGACATCGTCCGCGTAGGCTTGTGTGTAGGTTCCAGGAAGATTGAGTAACGTTAGCAGAGAGTCTACTACCATACACCATAAAAGGGGAGACAGAACACCACCTTGTGGGCAGCCCCTGTTTACCCCTGTCATGACGCATTTGCCACAATCCGCCTCGGCAATCAACGTCCTGTACATTAGCATTGCTTTAATCCACAACACCAATGTTTCATCTATACCGTGATGTCTAGCTGCGTTACACATGCTGTCAAAAGTCGCATTATCAAAAGCACCCTCAATATCGACGAAAATACCCAACGCGTACTCCTTCCGATCAAGAGCGCTTTCGATCCTACCAACAAGGTTCTGAAGCGCAGTTTCACAGGATTTTCCGCGCTGATAAGCATGTTGCATCTCAGAAAGAGGATGCGATCGAAGAGCAACATTGCGCACGTGCAGCTCAACCAGTCTTTCCAAACTTTTCAGCAGGAAGGAAGACAGACTTATGGGTCTGAAACTTTTGGCGAGAGTGTAGTCAGTCTTACCGATTTTTGGTATGAACACGACTTTAACCATACGCCAAAGAGAAGGTATGTAGGCCAAGGCCAAGCTAGCGGTGAAAATTCTTTTCAACGTCGGCATCAGCTGACTAAAACCTTGTTTCAGCATAGCCGGGTAAATTCCATCCGGACCAGGTGCCTTGAAACTCTCAAACGATGCAATTGCATATTTGATAGCGTCATCCGTCACCACTCTGGATGCAATATACCAGCTACGCCGCGTGGTGTTTGTCCGTTCCGTGGTGGCCACCGTTTCCGGTACCACTGAAGAGCGCGTAGTGATCTGATTTCCCGGGAAATGAGTCTCCAACAGAAGACTGAAAGTCTCCGCCTTTGTCTCAGTGTAGGTGCCATCAGATTTTTGGAGCGATTCCAGTTTACTTGGTCTGTCCCTTTTGAGGACTTTAACAAGTCTACTGGTTGCACTTAGTGATTCGACCTCCTCACAAAATTTCCTATAAGAGTCATTTTTCGATTTACGAATCAGTCTCTTAAATTCTTTTTGCTTCGATCGATACAGATTCCAGTCTTCTTCTAAGTTGGTTTTTAAAGACCGATTTAGGAGCTTCCTGGTTTCTCTGCGAATACGCTGCAGTTCGGTATTCCACCAAGGTACCGGTTTTCTGCAGGAGTTTTTTGTAACCGGACACGCTTGTTCAAAACAACGGATAAGGACGCTGTTCAGATCCTGAGCAGACCTCTCTACCCCTTGTATTGACCTTAATTTAAGTGGAGCTTTAACAGAATTGCCAAGTTCCTCCTTAAACCGTGCCCAATTCGTTTTTCTCGGATTTCTCCTCTCTTGCGAAGGTGAAACTTCACAGTAGATTTGAAATTCGATGTATCTGTGATCTGACAAAGTGCTATCTGGCGATACCCTCCAATTGATGATAGTCTTGGAATGCCTGTTGGACAGGGTAATATCGATTACTTGCTGTCTCCTGGCTGTAACAAATGTAGGCCGACGACCCACATTGTTGATGGTGATGTCAGACGATAGGATGAAATCCAGAAGACGATCTCCTCGTATATTGCATTTGCTGCTGCCCCAAACAGTGTTTTGAGCATTAGCATCGCAACATAAGACAAGACCAATCTTTTTGACCTCGCAGTACTCTATGAGCTCAACAATTGCCTTTGGTGGTGGAGGAATTAGAGAGTCGTAGGGGAAGTAAGCCGATGCAACAACAAAGGTTTCCCAATTGCCATTTGCATGGTAAGTGATAGTTGCAGCAACCAAATCTTGGCCACAAAACCGTTTGATTTTAACTGCCGTGAGGGATTTCGATACAACAAGACATGTCCTAGGTCTCTCGGACAGTTCATCGTAAAGAACATGGTATGCACCGCTCAACTCACCAAGGCCACAGATGCGATTTTTCCACACCCATGGTTCCTGGATGGATGTTATGCGGTTTTTTGTCCTACTGACAGCAAGCCTCCTACTTAAAAGAGCAGTAGCAGCCTTACAGTGTTGTAGGTTGATCTGAGTGAACAAAATGGATGTAAACTCTGGGTTACGACCACTATTAGCACTACTTGACATTGAAATGGAAATTAATCCTACCAAGGTGCAGATAGGGACGCATGTCGTACCTAGACTTGATGATCTCGGCAGAAGCCTTGTCTATGCTCACAACCAGAGAGCTACCATCTTCATCGTGACGGTTTTTACTCTGCCTGTGAGAACGGACAATCCAGGCTTTTGTGTCGAGACCAGGATTCTGGGCATGCAAACGCGTTAGCACGTCCGCCGATTTCCCCAGTTTCCCAGGAATCCAGCAGACAGCACGCGTGAGCTTGGGTGGTTTGTAGACCTCAAAAATTGTGGTCCCGTGGGGAGGGATCTTCGGCACCATGTTGCTGACCCATTTCGAGGTAAGCTGCGAGGAGGTATTCACCGTGAAGGTTCCGTCCTTGAACTCACATCCCTCAACCTGGATACAAGCATTAGTTGCCGCGGCAAGCTCCAAAAGATGTGCTTTACAGTGTTTGCACTCTGCATCGCTCATGCTATTGTCATTGCCTGCTTTCCCTATACGAACTGCTAGAGAGGAGACAGCGGCATCTTTGTAGGATGGCCTCTTGTCCCGCACCTTAGCTGTTCTGCGTTCGAAAGAAGCACTCTGACCAACAGAGCCATCCGCATCAACAAAGTTCTGTCCGCTGGTACTGCAACCTGGGTTGGTTTCAGCACCTGCATCATTCAGTACCAGTGCACAGGTAGCTCCAACGATTGGAGGGCCTCGGGAGCTCTCGCCTGTAGGTGCGATCGCGACGTCCAGTTTCCTTCCGCCAGTACTGCTTCCATTTCTGGTAGAAGCACCGGCTTCATTAGGAGACCGCACGCGGACAGACTCACAGACTTGAGGGGGGTTTATTCTCTTTTCGAGCTTAGGTCGCTTCTTCTTGCTTTTCGGGTAGGCAGAAGAGGAGGCAGCGTCAGATCCAAGGGGTTGGTTGGCTTCAGTTGGTGAGACTTCCACCGACCGGTTCCTTTTCAAAGGCGCCGCCGAAGAGCTGACGGATGTGCTTGCGCCTTGATATCAAACTCGGGTTTTTTCTTAAATGACTGCGTCCTTCATTTCCCACCCCAATCGCAAATAATGTTACTTTAAAAAAAATGCTCATATCTAGAAAACATCATTTTCGATTTGGATAAAAATGTAAATGGTAGGTAATGCTTATATCCTGAATAGGTACTCAGCTTTCAGTTAAATAGTTGAACAAAGCTTTTCGAACCAAACTTTATAATATTTAATACAATTTAGTTTGCATATTTTTACAAAAACCACTCTAACCATTTTAGTCAAAATACATACATATTTAAGACAACGTAAAATTCTAAACAAGATCGCGTAGTAGTTTCTCAAAAAATGCAAATAGTGCAACGGATTGACGCGGTTATATTATGACTGTTTTCTACAAACGTTTTAGTTGATTCTCGGATTGAATACGGAACCCCTTTTGACCCTTCTACGGAACCCTAGGGTTCCGCGGACCACCTTTTGGGAAACGCTGTGTTAGACAGACTGTAACATGCTGTAATATTTTTATGGAAAAACAGAACACCGCGCAACTCATTTTATGACCGTTCACTCTCTATCTCTTACAGTCTTATATATATAGTTAGTGTTCAATCGGAGCCTTTTCCGGCTGCTCCTTAGAAAACTTTACTTGGCTGCTTTGCTATTATGCAGAACAAGTAGGAAAATTCCTATGAATGAATTATATTAGCGAAATGCGAGTTTAATTAGTAATTAGCGCGACGAATGAAAATGATCAGCGAGACGACGAGAAGAAAACGCTCTGTTCCGCTTGGAGGTTACAATGAGAATGATTTATTTTCTTGCAGCAGTTTGTTTGTTACATTTGGTTGGGTACAAAAAAATGACGTTTAGACCAAAAGAAATTACAAAAAAGATAACCGACACTTATTTTTTAGCGCCAGATTTGAATTTTGAAATTGGTATAATTCTTTAGCCGTTAATTCATATTTTAAATACATGATAAGGTAAAAAATAAAATTTTCAGATTATGTTATTTCAATTCAAATTATATATGTTATTTCAATTTGCAATAAAAAAAGGTGGGCGTGAGATGTGGATTTTTAATAAGTGCTCCAACATTGCGCCTCCATTGAAATCAGTTGATTTCAACAAGGAAGTGAAGCCAGTTTATGGATCGGTCCATTGGATGCTCGAATTTCCGCTACTCTAACTCTAACTAGTCCGTCCTTGCCAAAAAATGTTTGTTGGATTCTTCCCAGCAACCATCTTTGCGGAGGCTTGTTGTCATCATGGACGATGACCATGGAATCGGTTTGAAGATTCGGCGTTTTGGACTACCATTTTGTACGCTGTTGAAGTTCTTGAAGATATTCGCCGGCTCAACGCTTCCAGAAATGCGTTTTTATGTTGTTAATGCGGCGCCAATATTCCAAGCTGCTTGTGATGGGCGCATCGTCGGGAGGTTCAGGAATCGCCTTAAGTGAGAAACCGATTAGGAGATGACCCGGTGTTAAAGCTTCGTAATCGTTCGGGTCATTCGTGAGTGGTGCAATCGGTCTGGAGTTCATCACCGATTCTATTTCGCAAAGGGCTGTAGCGAGCTCTTCAAACGATAATTTCGAATTGTTCAGCGTGCGGTAGAGGTGCCCTTTAGCCACCTTCACGGCGGCCTCCCAGATCCCACCAAAATGAAGAGCCCTAGGAGGAATAAAATTAAATTTTATGCGTTCATTAGTACAGAAGCTTATGATGGAATCTAGTGTGGATTTGCGAAACAACATGCTATGTAACTCAGAAAGCTTAGAACTGGCTCCCACGAAATTTGTGACATTATCACAAAATATGGTTTGAGGAAGTCCTCGTCGACTAATCATGCGCTTGAGTGCAGCAATAAACGCATCTGAGTGAGGTCGGAAACGGGTTCTAGATGAACCGCTTTGGACGTAAAACACACAAAGACCGCTATGTACGATTTATAGGGGACTTTACCGCGGATCCTGTGGTACGTGCAAACAGGGCCGGACCAACCATATGTGCAAGATGTGCAAGTGCACAGGGCGCCAAGTTCTGGGGGCGCATTGCTAGGAGTAAGGCTTACTGAACACGTAGTTGCGCTTCATACTCACGCTTTCGTCATTTGCACCTTGTTGTACGCTTGCTTGCAGCTTGCATGTAAACAAACGAAGCTACATATGTCCATGCAACGACAAAGTCGCATTGGCGACTACGAAATGAAGCGCAGTCCTAAGAAAAATTAATTTTATCTTGCGCGAACAAATAATGTCATTTCCATTTTAAACTTTTTGTTGTTTTGTTTTGTTTTGGGCTTTTTGTTCAAACAAGCCCAAAATAACAACATCCATTCCACATGTGCTGAATTATTTCTTGCACATTAACTCACATTACTGCTATGTTGCAACTTCAAGGAGAATCTAACTCAAAATATCGCAAAATAAAAAATCCCACTAGACCTATGCAAGTTCAATTCTTACCTACCTAATATCAAAATATTCCACCCTGTTCGTGTAGGTATATTTCTTGGACATCCACTTACATTTTACAAAAGAATCTAGTTCAAAAATCTCAAAACAATAAAGTTCCACCCCGTATGTGCAGGTTTTATTTCTTGCACAGTCGCTCGCAAAATTTTCATAGGAAAAAATGGCAAACAAAAAAATTCATTCCTACGGAATTGTTTGTGTTTAACGTGCAGGTTTTTGATTCTGCACATATGATGGGGTGGGGATGGGATATGGGAATATGGGATTTCTCATATACGAAAAAAAAGAGAATCTCTTTGTAAGAGAAATTTGTTAGAGAATCTATTTGTAAGAGAAACTTGTCACTTTTTTTCGTAGATCAGAATGGCGTTGCTATTGTGATCTGACTGGATTGATATGCATAGATGGAAGATTTTTTAAAATTCAGCCACCTGGTTTTTTTAGTTGGATACGAATTTTGTTTGACTATTTTTAAATGTTTCGAGTAATTTCATTTTTATCAGTGTACATTTTTAAATTCAAAGTGGCAATAGAAAAAATTAAAAGAAAAACAAATATTGCTTTAATTTAATTTTTTTGCTCTGAGCTTGGAATAGCATGAACCAATTTATGCGTTTGCATTTACACAAGAACTTGCCTTTTCTAAACAGATGTTTGAAACTGAAAATTTGCAGCTGTTGTGTCAGGTTCAACTTTCCTATACCGGCCGAAGTAACAAACAAATTGGTAGATAAGTACTAATATTACTTACAAAAGCAACAACGACATAGCTATGAGGAGTAGATGCAAATGATGAAAATGATGAGGAGACTCAGAGAGATTAGTAATGTAAAGTCCATTTATGAGTTAATAAATTTTGTATATCCTCCACACTAAGGAATATTCACTTTGTCATTACATTTGTAACGTCTAGAAGGAGTAAACGGGTTTTATCCGTCTGCGTGTCTACCTTTCTGTAGCGTCCAAACGAATCGACGTTTTTACGGTCGTTAGGTTGGTATTAAAAATGGTACATGTCAGTGAAGTAGTTCTGTTAACTCCCATACAAAGCCAATACTAGATACCTCAATAAAAAAACGCATTGAAAGTCTACTTCCTGGGTGATGTGGAAAAGACTTATGCATGTGTGCAAATATGAAAAAAGGGCGCTTTCTGTAAATCTTGCACAGGGCGCTAGTTTGGCTGGAGCCGGCCCTGCGTGCAAATGGGGCCGCAGAAATCGACGCCACAACGTAAAAAAGGGCGGCTAACGTTGATTCTTTCTGCGGGTAAATTTCCCATCACCTGCTGAAGTAGTTTGGGTCTATACCGAACACAATGTATGCACTTGCGGACAATTTTGCGTGCTGATGGCTGGATCAAAAATGAAGGTCCAGTTAGCCAAATAGACGTTGTAAGCTTAGTGACTGTGCATCCGCGTGATACAATATCGGCAGTGTTTAAGTCTGTAGGGACATGTCTCCATATGTTCTCTCTTGTAGCAACAAATGTGCTCAACTGCGATGAGTAAGTAGAAAGCCAGTGTATTACATCCGATGAATCTGTCCAAAAGTATATCTCCGAGTATGAATTATTAAATATGACTTTGATTTTAGACCATAATTTCGCGAGAAGATGAGCAGCGCATTGCTCAAGGCGAGGAATTTGTTTTTTCTTGGACGGCGCTACTCTCGATTTTCCTACCAGCAATTTAACTATTTCGCCATCCGAATTGACAGTTCAAAGGTAAATACAGCATCCATACGCATTGATGGATGCGTCACAATATCCGTGAAAACTTTCCTTCTTGGGTGCAAAAACGAATCGTGGCACGGATAAATTTTGGATCGATTGAAGATCGCTCATGAACTATCACCATTTGGTGTCCAATGATTGTGGAATTGTGGCATCCCAATCAATTTTTGCTATCCATAGTTGCTGTAAAATGATTCTGGCTTTGATAATTATTGGACATAGTAAACCTAGTGGGTCAAATAGTGACGATGTGAGCGATAATATCTTCCTTTTTGAGAATGTGTTGTAGGTCCGGGTAGGGTTATATGAGAAACAAAAGTTGTCACTGAGTGAATCCCAAGTTATTACAAGGGTACTTGTGACATTTGATTCATTTATAGTTAATAATTTTTTATTTTCATTTGAAGAAACTGAAGAGTTGTTACTGTGCCATTTTGACAACTCAAATCCTGCAGATTTTAAGATAGCGACAACTTCATGTTGTATTTGGGCGAGGGTGTTAAGATCGTCGGCTCCAGTAATCATGTCGTCGACATAGAAGCCCGACCGAAGGATTTGAGACCCAAGCTGATATCTACTTAGACTCCCATTTGTCTCCCAAATACTTTAGACAACGGATAGACATAAATGGTGCAGAAGTAGTTCCGTAGGTAACTGTGTCTGAATTTAGTTGACGTACTATTTGGGCGTAAAACGCACTGGTGAGGAATGTAATAATGTTTAAGACTGAGATCTGGCTGTCTTACCAAAGACATATGACCTAAAGCTTGATATTCTTGTAGAAAATTTACGTAAGAGGATTTGAGGTTCATGTCTTTTTTTAATCTTCTTTATAGTGCAAGAAATAGACGAAGGGCTATGTCATAAGAGCAAGCAAGAATTGAAGGGTCTTCCTTAAAGGGCAGTCTTAACATAATTCGTCCGCTTAGTACGACTTCTAATGAACTTGTAAAATGATGCTCGCATTTTTCTTGTTCCTTGGTCCATTCCATTTTTCTTCCAGATACCAATTCGAGTTCCCAGAATTTTTCGACTCATCATGGTTGGTTACTGCCGAGCCCATGCTATGCAGCAGGTTTAATTGTTGGTATGCGTAATGGGCCTATACCTCCCGGATAGAATCCACTCCAGGCGAGTATTTTGTAGTGTTGGTAACTCTGGCCCAAGTTTGATTTGCCCCACCAGTAGAAGATCGAAAAAGGCCTCTGCTCCTAAGATCATGTCAATAGGTGCAGATCGATTAATTTGCTCATCTATGAGTGCCAGATTTCGTGGCAATTTCCACGTATTGACGTTGACCGTAGAGTCTGGCTGATAACCGGTGATGGAAGGTGCAATCAAAAATTCTAACGACAGTTAAAAATTTGAATACCATCACCTAATAGTCGTTTGTGTGAGAGAATTAATCCTTGTCTCAGTTGTAATATGCCTAGAATGTTCACATACTTTCGCTGAGGGCTAAGTCTTAAAGCTTTAGCAAATTGGTCCTTGATGAAGTTTACTTTTGATCCCGAATCCAGTAACACCCTTCCCAATTGAAACCCTCCTAAAGCATCCCTAACAAGTACCAGGGCTGTTGCTGGTATAACTTGTGCGCTTGAAGGAACTAAGTGCTTTTCGATTGCTGAGTTGGCAACGGCTGTTGACGAAAAAGAAGGTTCATTGGAGGTTGATGCTATAGTTACTGTTTGGTTTGAGCGATGAAGCAACGTGTATGATGCATTTGCTTACAAGTCTTACATTTGTATGACGACGAACATTTGGAAACATTATGTCCTTTTCGCAGACAGTTGATACATAGCCCCAGCTTTTTTACTCTGGCAAACCGATCAGCAACAGCTAGTTCGGTAAAGGACGAACAGCCACTGATATTGTGAGATTCATCTTTGCAGAAAGTACAGGGCTGCTGTCGCTATGTCATAGCGAGTGACGTTTGTGAATAGTGGTTATAGTGCTATTGTTTGGATTTGGTGACTAGTTTCTTATTTA
Source organism: Cheilosia scutellata (assembly GCA_955612985.1). Classification (NCBI taxonomy): domain Eukaryota; kingdom Metazoa; phylum Arthropoda; class Insecta; order Diptera; family Syrphidae; genus Cheilosia; species Cheilosia scutellata. The sequence continues at coordinate 80,883,508 of OY015312.1, read as the reverse complement.
CGCCAGATCGTATGCATTTACCTTCGCGAGTCTCTAAATATTGGCAACGTCTGCTTAAAACCTCTGAACACTGTTTCCACGTAGGAAGAGTTTTATACTGCAATTGTTCATCCCATTTTGCTTGCGAATCTGTATCAACTTTTGACATTTCTATGTGAATGATGATTGCGTCGCAAATTTCAGCTACACTTCCCAATGACTAGAGAATTAAAAATTGCAGTAATGTTATCGACTAGATCTCTCAATTGGGGAGCAGAAGATGTTTGCAAATCATTGTGTCACTATCGACACGTTTAGTGAATGTGTTTATAAAATGTTTGTACTCTGAGTACTTTCCGTTAAAACGCGGTAATTTAACGTAAGGCAAATGATTCACAGGCTGAGGAATTGATAGAGTAGTATCAATTCATCTCTGATTTCCCATAAGCAACAAGATTTTTGCTTTAGTGGACACGTATAGGTCTTCTAATTCGCTGCGACCAAGGTCTAGGAGCACTTTTAAAGTTTCTAGGGATTGAGGAGCCATTAAAGAGTAAACTTCTTAATAGCCGATTGCCAAAAAATAGAGCCAACGAATTTTAATAAGAGATTTGAATGTCTGGGAATTCTTCCTTATAACCTGCAGTGCGAAATCCAACTCAGCTCAACTGTGTTCTTGAACCGACTGTAATGTTCGATGGAAATATTTATTAATTAAATCTCAAGTAACTATGGATGAGTGTTGATGGGATGGTTGAACGAGGCAAACGGTAATCTACCAGCAACAATAAGTAGTAATGGGGTGTGACAGCTCAAGCAGCAGTAATAGTGTATTTGCTAATTGTCACCGACAGAATAATTCCACCGCTAACAGCAACGACCGTTGATATGTATGTAAAGAAGAACCATCAACAACAACAGTTAAATTAATGCGAATGCGACGACGACGATTAAAGATGAGTAACCGAAAGTGCACGTGCCGGCTGCGGCAACGACTAGTTAGGGTATGGGTGAAAGGTTTTTGAACTTGACGAATGAATGTGGAAGTGAAAAGAATGGTCACTACCATTTTATGTTCAGAATTGTATTATTCAATTTTCTCGCAAACGGAACAGTTATATTTCAGTTTTATAGCGGCATGTTGTTTCTCAAGTTTTATGTATATATGTAATATAATGTAGGTAGATATAATATATGCATAAGATTTTCCTTATAGCCAATGTGCGTTTTTATCGGATTGAAAGTGATTATTTCTCGAGTACTTGTATGTACTTCTGTATGAAGTTATTTACTTGATGAGCGAGTTAACAATTTTGGCAACGTTTGTTCGTATGAGATATTATGACCACATACCTTGAAGGAAGAAGCATACTTATCTCCCTTTTTCTTTATTTGATCCTTTGTTGGCCACTTCGTCTTAACTGAATTCCTCCTGGTTAACTGGATATTTCCTCTGGTTAACTGGATACTTCCTCTGGCACTTGCACTCACGTGAAATAACCGCTACCGACACCGACCCGTTATTGTTTGTATGATTTCAACTATTTACCTACTTGTTTTTTTAGTTTTTTTTTGTTTTTTCACTTTTGCAATTATTACCGCGATTATTGTTTATTCGTAATTTTAAAATGTTTGTAACACACTAGGTTAGGTTAAAAAAAAACCAGTAAGACAATTATCTTCGACTATGCCGAAGCTCAAATACCCGGTACTATATTATTCTAAAATAAAAAAAATATTTTAGTATTAAAAAATTATATATTTGTATGGGAGGTATGGGTACTTTTTATTCGACCAAGCTCATTTTTTGTCAAAAATTTTTAAATATTATTAAAACAATATGTGCAAAGTTTAAACTTGCTAGCTTTACTGTAGCTATTTAAATTTAATTTTTAACATAAAAAGCTATATAAATCTGATATTTTTGTATGGGAGGTAGTAGTAGTTTTCATCCGATCTTGCTCATCTTTGAACTTAGCCTCACTTTGGTGGATAAAAGCTTAAAAGCTTTTATGCCGAGTCCGAACGGCTGAATTGAGAAGCTTTTTCAGGACAGTCATACTCTCGGATGTTTGTCAGACGTTCGCGAGAGGTGGTGCAGTAGAAAAAACGTTAAGATGTAATTTGTGTTTTTCCGGGGATCGAACCTGGGATCCCTCGCACAGTAGTCCAGCACACTAACCACTGCGCTACTGCGCCCACACTAGGTTAGGTTAGGTTAGGTTAGATACCGGGTTGTGAGAACCTCACAAAAACACTAGGCACCTTAGTGGGCCCATCGCGATCCCTGGGAGAACCATCTATAAATAGAAGGAAAAACCTAAGCACTTTCCTCAAAGCATTTTATTTCCCTACAGAATTTAAATATCTTCGCCTGGTCGATAAGCCCTATCTCTTCTATGCTGTTAAAGAAGTAGTTTCCCAAAACTTTGTACCGAGTACGTGCTATGCCATGACATTCGCACAGTATGTGTGTGATGTCTTCCTCGACCCCTATATCATTGCAGAATCTGCACAGATCTGTGTCCGATAGTCCTAGTCTTTTGGCATGCTTCCTAAGAAGACAGTGGCCAGACAGGATCCCAATTAATATTCTCAATTTTGCCCTGCTAAGTTTAAGAATTTCCCTAGTCCGTTTGTGGTCCGTTTCTGGCCACAGTGCCCTGGACACGCGATGGCCAGTAATGTTTGTGGTCACAGTGGTACAGTTCGGACGTGTTTTTCTCTTTTTGCTGGTTATTTTTTTCCTTGAAATAATAGAAAAAACAATAATTAGTCTGTTAAAATGTCTATTAAACATTGCCCTAATTGTAATCAAGAGCTTGCCGATAGTGCTTTATTATTTTCGAAAATCGATCAATTGCATCGCGAAATAATAGAATTAAAGAAATTAATTTCGTCATCTGTGAGCGAACCTGACGTGAAATCACGAATTGTTACCCGCTCTCAGTTATCAAGTGCTCTCGACTCTGCTCGTGCATCACCCTCTCTTAAGTCCTCAGTATCGCTTAAGAAGTCTAATGCGAAAAAAACAAATTTAAACGATCCCCTCACCCCACGGGTTATGGCCCCTAATGCTAAACTGTGCTCTATAATACCCGCTAAAGACAAACAATCCTCTTTGCAAACAAAGTCAACTGAGCATTCTGCGGTTGTTGTTGTGGACGATGCCGAGGCTGCTATTGTGGAAAACCCATCGAGTGTTTCCGCTACCATTGCTAGTCTGACCAGTGTCTCTAGCGCTGTACCAGCTAATAATTCAACTGGTGCCATGAAATAACGCCAAGTGCAATAAGGCCAACTTTTAGAAATTGGCCTTATTTCGCTATGCAAAAGTGTAATAAGGCCAACTTTCAACAGTTGGTCTTATTTCACTTTGACCAAGTGTAATAACGCCAACAAAATTTGAGTAATAAGACCAAGTTGGTCGTATTTCACTTTGCTAAACCGCAATAAGACCAACTTCAAACAAAACTATTGAATTTGTACTAGACAGTAACCTGTTTCTAAGATCACAGAAGAATTTAGCGTTCTATAAATCGGCATGGTAATAGTTTTAAAGTAAGAATTGAGGTCCTTTGATTAGCAAGTGAAAGCTTGGCAAGAAGGAAACATCGGCGCAGGGACATAACTCCACGGGACATAAGTCCTTAATATATTTTTTTTAAGTGACATAGCATAAGTCCACCAATTTTATTGGTAGCATAAATGGGTGCGGTGACATATAAGACCAAATTCTAGCATTTCGCAAAGTAACATAAAGCCAAATTGTTTTGAGATATAAGGCGGCTCTCAGATTGAGGCAACAAGCAATAAGCAACTATAGTTGCTATAGCAACTGCCAATAAGCAATCAGCAACATTTTTCGTTCGAACGATATTTAGTAGCATTGATGTGAGACCTCTAATTTAATTCAAAGTAAAATAATTGTGAGCGATAATTTTGCGTGTTTCCTATTGCCAGTTGCTTATTGATTGTTGCCTCAATGTGAGAGCCCACTAAGAGCAAATGTTATTTTTCCATAACAAAATCTTGTACATACCGTTTGAATTAATACTAATCGGCCACGAATTTTCTAATGAACTGAAGTTAAAATTTAAAAATTAGATAGCTAAGCTAGGTATTTAAATTTTTACTTTATTTTAAAAAATTAAAATTTGGGCGAATTTCTATGAGAAATGTCATGTACACAAAACTAAATGAGCTATTGAAAACATTAAGCTAATTTTTGTTGCTGAATTGGGAATATTTAAACTTTGGGGACCCTTTTTCATTTTTCTAATTCATTCAAGATGATGCATTTCACCCAAGGCATCACAAAGAAACCGTTATTACGGTGGCTTTCCTGCAAGGCAAACAGACTATTGTAGGTGTGGTAAATCCTGGAACACACCACCATATGAGGGATAAACTTTTGCGTAAGAAAAATCTAAAGGCGAAGCCAAAAAAATTTTTGAGCAAAGGAGGATCGATTTGGGGTGTGAAAATTAAAAATTCGCGCGAATTTTTAATTTTCACACCCCAAATCGATCCTCCTTTGCTCAAAAATTTTTTTAGCTACGCATTTAGGTTCATTAAAAATTGATCCTCCCCTTCGCAATCATTTCCTGGCTGCGCCTTTGGTTTATTTACATGCCCAAGTTGATCACTCCTATTGTGCAGTGTGCCAGGATCTACCATTTAAAGTACAGTCAAAATCGCTTACAACGACATGCATCGGTTATAAAGACGAATCGGTTATAACGACCAAATTTGTAGGTCCTGACTGAGCTCCATTATAATCCCATTGAATAACAAATCGTTTACAACGACATCGCTTACAACGACAGATTTTTTCCTTTTCTTGAAATAAAATATTGGTTACAACGACTAAAATCGACGCAGCTGTTATACTCGCATGTATGTATGTCAAGAACAAATAAGAATTATGAAAAAAAGGACCTCTACTTGAAAACAGATTAATTCACATGTGTATACCTTGATATCGGTTACAGCGACCTATCGCTTATAACGACCAAATTCGCTAGTCCCTTGAAGGTCGTTATAACCGATTTTGACTGTAGTCTGCTTGCCTTGCAGATCTTTAAAACTAGCCAAGAAATGCATTTAAAGCTAATTGAAGACGCTTTAGGAAAAAAAAGAAAGCCAACGGTTTCTTTGTGATGTCTTGGGTTATATACATCATCTTGAATGAATTAGAAAAATTAAAAAAGGTTCCCAAAATTTAAATAATAAATTTTTGTACATTTCAGAAATAGAACAACTGTATAAATTTGAATGCAATGAAAAGTTGTGTAGGAATTTAAAACTATTATTTTCTCAAATTCAAAAAAAAAAAAAAAAATCGTTTGACATTACTTGTGCTGATTCAATTTTAATATGAATGTTAAAAGCATTTTTGAATTTTAGAAAATAATACCTTTAAATTCGCGCAGTTGGCCTTATTTCACTCACCTAAAGTGAAATTAAACCAAATTCATATTTGGAAAGCGCAATAACACCAACTTGGCGTTATTGCACTTTGTCGAAGTGAAATAAAGCCAACTGTTGAAAGTTGGCTTTATTACACTTTTGAAAAACGTAATAAGGCCAACTTTGAGAAGTTGGCCTTATTTCACTTGGCGTTATTTCACGGCACCAATTCAACTATACCTAGACGTTCTAATAATCGTGCAAAAACCATTGTTGGAACGAATACTAGTTCTAATTTAGGAGTGGAAGTTAATGTCATAAAACACTTAAAATGGCTCCATTTATCATCTTTCAAACCAATTACAACATGCCAATCAATTAGTGACTATGTGTCCTTGGCATTTAAAGTTGATTCATCGATTTTGTCCTGTCACAAGCTGATTAAACTCGATACGGATGAAAATACTCTTAAGTTTGTAAACTTTAAACTTGGTGTGCCGGAAGATATGCTTTCTACCTTTCTTAACTCGGATATTTGGAAGAGTGGGCTACGTATTCGGATTTTTAAACCACATTCAAAAAACGAGGTGGTCACTCCAATCGAGCTCCCTCAAGCTTAACAAATAATGCTATTCCTGTTCCCGTTGCTGTTGCTGTTGCTGTTGTTGATGTCTTGCTGCCGCTGTCTAGTCAAATTGATTCTCGCTCATCTTTTTCTGCACATGTTTCAGTCTATGATGAGTCTTCTGTTGCTGCTGTTGCCGATCATTCGATGGCCGCTTGTGATGATTGTGTTGCTGTTGAGGCGGTTGGCGTTAGTAATGACGCTGATTGTGGGCTTAGTACAATTACCCCGTCTTCCACTTCCTCTTCATCACCATCGACATGTGAACTAAGTGTATATTACCAAAATATGAGTGGTTTCTCTTCGAAATTAAGAGAACTGTCTATAGCGATTGATGCTTGCGATTATGATGTCATTGCTTTAACGGAGACGTGGCTGTATAATAAAATATACACAAATGAGCTATTTGATGAAAAAGTTTTTGCTGTTTTTCGGCGTGATCGATTTGATTTGAAAAAAAGTCGTGGCGGCGGCGTTTTGATAGCTGTTCGTCGCAAATTGACTGCGTTTGAGATTCCAATTGACGTTGTTTTCGTGGAAGGTGTATTAAATATCGAGCAAGTATGTGTTCGAGTGACTGCTGCTAATGTTGGAGACCCCGATTTGCTAATATTTCTTAGTTATTTTCCTACTGATAGTAATGCATCTATTTATAATAAGCACCTACAAAATATCGAGATGGTCATTTCAACTTTTGTAGACCAACGTTCCATCAACATTTGTGTTCTTGGAGATTTCAATTTTAGAGAACTCGATTGGTATTCCGATGGCAATAAAGTGCTTCCGTATCGTTTTTCATCTGAAGTTGAAAAGACCACTCTTGATTTTCTCGAGTCATTAGATCTCTGCCAATTTAGTAATGTTCGTAATTCGTTTAATAACTTGTTAGATCTTGTCTTTGCATCCGATGAGATGAATGTTTCTGTTGAGTCTTGCTTACCTATGTTAAGAAATTCATTATATCATAACGCTATTAGTATTTTAATCAAAACATACGTATATAATAACGAAATCTTGTTTAATGATCAGACTAAATTCATATTTAAATTTAATAGTTTCAACTTGAAGTTAATGAGTGATCAGTTTGCGTCAGTGAATTGGGATGATGAACTTCGGTACAACTCGGTGGCTGAAAACGTTAACGCATTTTCTAATATTTTTTTTAGTATTTTAAATAACTCTGTCCCTAGAGTACGAAAACGAGTTAACTCTCATCCTCCATGGTACAATCAACGGTTACTAAATCTAAAGAATGCTAAAAATAGAGCTCACAAAAAGTTTAAAAGGAGTAAATCTCTATCGGATTATGAAATATTTGCTCGGTTAAGGAAAGAATTTATTTTTCTTTCTAGGTTCCTCTCGAATAAGCACATTCAATCGTTGGAAAGGAACCTAAAATCAAACCCAAGGTGCTTTTGGGCGTTCATTAACTCCAAACGAGCTAGTATCGGTTTTCCGTCAACTATGAATTATCAAGGCAATTCATCTAGTAATCCCGAAGTTATTTTGAACATGTTTGCGTCTTTTTTTTCAAAGTATTTATGATTCTTCAAGCCTCACTTCTTTTAATGATGACTATTTCGGTTCCTGACATGCTTTTACTGCCTCAAGCTCTCTAGTACTTTTAATTTTAATTTTTTGTCATTGTCTTCTGTACGCAGATGACATAAAATTTTTTACGACTATATCTAACTTCAATGATTATCATCAATTCCAGAGAGATTTTGAATGGTGCAAACTGAACGATCTGCATCTTAATATAGACAAGTGTGCCACCATGTCGTATAATAGAATACAAAATACTATTATACCCGCTTATCGTCTGGGTGAACAATTAATTAATATGGTAGCAGAATTTAAAGATCTTGGTGTGGTTTTTGATAGTAAACTCACTTTTGATCTTCATGTAAACAAATTAATGTCAAAAGCTAACTCCGCTCTAGGATTTCTAAAAAGAAATTCGACGGATTTCAAGGATCCCTATACACTTAAGGCCATTTATATAAGCATGGTTCGCCCATGTCTGGAATATTGTAGTGTTGTCTGGAACCCGTTTTCTTTGAAAAACATCAAAAGAATAGAAAATGTTCAAAAAAACTTTTTGCGCTTTGCTCTGCGTCGTTTCTTTCTGAATGACAATGTACATCATTCTTACCGCTCTAAATGTTTGTTGTTGGGTCTTGATACTCTCGAAGTTCGCCGTAAAATGTATTGTATTATGTTCGTCAGAGATTTACTCTGTTCTTCCATTGATTGTGCTAATTTACTTTCCTTAATTTGTATTTATGCCCCCCAAAGGGTTCTTAGGGCTAGACCACTGTTATTGGAAGTTCATCACTCCACTTTGTACGGGGCCAACGAGCCTGTTACGTTTTGCTGTAGACTATTTAATGTTGTATATGATCAACTAAATATTGTATTACCCAGAACTAGATTTAAGGAACTAGCATTGGTAGCTTTAAGATAATTGTTGTACTTTATATATTTTAATTTTTTCTTGATCTGTTGATGAAATTTATCGTAGATCTAAATAAATAAATCTAAATCTAAATCTATTGTCGATTTGATATAGTTTGATTCTAGTGCGTTGAGAGCAGCCTGACTGTCAATGTAAATAACGATGTTCCTATCGGATATCGATTCCATCTCTAGTAGTTCTGCGGCTTTAAGCACGGCTAGAATCTCCGACTGAAAGACACTGCAACTATCCGGTAGTCTCATTGACATTTGCAGGTTTAGATTTGCAGAATAAATGCCAGAGCCTGTGCCTTCCGAGGTTTTTGATCCGTCGGTATATATTGCCAGCTCATTATTACTGCGTTTCCGTGCCATTCTTCCCTTTCTGGATACGATATACTATATGGTATATCGAAGTCCAGCGAGGGGCAGACTTCATCCGTTGTTATTGGATTGTCATTAAAGAATTCGCTCATATTTGAGCAGTGTCCTATGTTGCTTTTATGAAAAGAGCCTGAGTTTGTGAGCCTGAGCGCACTATTTCCAGCTATTAGCTTAATCTGTAGATCAAGCGGCAGTAAGTTAAGAAAGGTGTCCAAGGCCGCCGTGGGTGTTGATCGAAGTGCACCCGTAACGGCAATTTCGACCCTCCTTTGTGCTGCTGCTAATTTCTCCGTTGTTGTTTTCCTAATCTATGCTTTCCACCATACAAGTGCCCCGTATGTCAATATGGGTCTGACTATCATTACATATAGCCAGTGCATCAGTGTTGGTTTCAAACCCCAGGTTTTGCCTGCTGTTTATACATATGAAAAGTGCATTGTTTGCCTTTTTTATTCTTTCCTGTGTGTTTAGGTTCCAATTTAATTTCCTATCTAAAATTATGCCAAGATATTTTACGTGTTCTGAGAGTGATAACTCTGTACCATCTAGTTTCGGCAGCCTGAATTGTGGTATCTTGTACTTCCTAGTGAAGAGAACAAGTACCGTTTTGAATGAATTGACGTTAAGTCCGTTATCTCTTGCCCATTTGCTAAGGGTGGCCAGAGCGACTTCCATAATTTCACTTAGTGTGTCTAAGAATTTTCCTTGAACCATTATTACTACGTCATCAGCATAAGCCGTGACATTAATCCCCATTGATTCTAGTCTTTTGAGGATTTTATCGATAACTAGGACCCATAAGATGGGGGATATGACTCCTCCTTGAGGGGTTCCTCTTGTTACCGATCTCCTTATGGAGCTTTGTCCGAGAGTAGAATTGATTTTCCTAGTGCTGAGCATTTGGCATATCCAGTTAGTTATACTCTGCTCAGTGTTAACTCTTCCTAAAGCGTTTTTAATCGCCATTGCCTTTACATTATTAAAAGCTCCCTCTACATCTAGAAATGCAGTCAGGGCGTATTCCTTGTAATGTAAGCTTTTTTTTTATTTCTCCTACTACTTCATGTAGAGCTGTTTCTACTGATTTGCCTTTGATATATGCGTGTTGTTACCTGCTAATTAGATTATTGTCACATTTGCTTCTCACATAAGCATCCAGGATTCTTTCGAGGGCCTTTAGAATGAATGACGGCAGACTTATTGGTCTAAAGTCTTTTGCCATCATATGTCCTTGCTTCCCTGCTTTGGGTATGAAAACCACTTTAACCTCCCTCCATAGTAATGGTATGTACCCTGCTCTAAGACAGTGCTTAAAAATTTCCCTAATTCTTTGTGTTACTATATCCGGTGCCTTTTGTAGCATAACCGGTAGTATGCCGTTTGGGCCTGGGGATTTGTATGGTTTGAATGACCAAATGGCCCATCGTACTTTCCTCCAGCTTATCATTCTGTCTATTGTTTCATCATCTGGTGATGAGTCTAATTGCCTTAAAGTGGTGGACTCTTCTGGGGTAGTGTTACCCGGAAAATGGGTGTCCACCAGCGTCTCCAACACTTCCTGACTATTTTCAACCCAGGAGCCGTCGATTTTCCTTATGTAACTAGGGGCGCAGGCCTCTTTAGAGAGTATCTTTCGTAATCTCGACGTCTCACTCGTATCAGCTATGCTGCTACAAAATTGCTGCCAGGATTTTCTTTTTGATTGCCTGATTAAGTATTTGAAGTGGGAGTCGGACAGAATCCCGAAAAATGTAATCCCGAAAGCCCAAAATCCCGAAAATCCAAAATCCCGAAAGCCCAAAATCCCGAAAATCGAAAATCCCGAAAACCCACAATCCCGAAAAGCCACAATCCCGAAAATCCACAATCCGGAAAATCCAAAATTCCGAAAGGCCAAAATCCCGAAACTAAAAATTTTATTGTAGCAACAAAAATATAAGCCAAAATAAACAAAATAACAAACTTCAAATTAGATCATAACAAAAACAGTTCAAGTCTTATTAACAAAAACATTATAAAAAACGATCCTTGGCAAAACAATATCTAATGCAAGTTCATATTGTACGTAATTCCTGTTAGAAAACTTATTTCAGAACGCTCGTTACGTTCCGCGTACATTTTTTGTCCCTTCGTCAAATTGTCACATAACGATTTCTTAGTTGTTGCGTCTCACCGGCAATTATTTTAGCCAAACATGTTTTCACACGGATTTGCTCTTCACATAAAAGAGAATATACACCAATGTGTGAAAGTGAATGCCCTGCGAGAACTTTCAGCCGGTGGCGGCTGTGCCACGCCTCTACGTTGTTCTGTGTCCGCGGTAGATTTTGTTTCAAAAAGTTACAAATCGACCAAATATTAGGGGAGTATGCAGGACTAGGTACCTACAAGTCCGTAACGTTTTCTTTTTCTACTCACTTTGTATTACGATGTTCACTGGCTAACAAAAATCTAGTCGGTCAGCTATCATACTATATGAGATCAGCACAACTGAATGTACATTGCGAATTGCAGCGCAACATTACAAAACATTATTACGGTAAATGGAATGGACAAACACTTGTCTATTTTACATTCAAAACAAAATAAAGAATACCGAAAAAGAGATCCCGAAAAATTTGTCCCTTCGTCAAATTGTCACATAACGATTTCTTAGTTGTTGCGTCTCACCGGCAATTATTTTAGCCAAACATGTTTTCACACGGATTTGCTCTTCACATAAAAGAGAATATACACCAATGTGTGAAAGTGAATGCCCTGCGAGAACTTTCAGCCGGTGGCGGCTGTGCCACGCCTCTACGTTGTTCTGTGTCCGCGGTAGATTTTGTTTCAAAAAGTTACAAATCGACCAAATATTAGGGGAGTATGCAGGACTAGGTACCTACAAGTCCGTAACGTTTTCTTTTTCTACTCACTTTGTATTACGATGTTCACTGGCTAACAAAAATCTAGTCGGTCAGCTATCATACTATATGAGATCAGCACAACTGAATGTACATTGCGAATTGCAGCGCAACATTACAAAACATTATTACGGTAAATGGAATGGACAAACACTTGTCTATTTTACATTCAAAACAAAATAAAGAATACCGAAAAAGAGATCCCGAAAAATTATATAAAATTAAAAATTTGCGCAAATTTTTCATTTTATATAATTTTTCGGGATCTCTTTTTCGGGATTCTTTTTTCAGGATTTTGGCTTTTCGGGATTGTGGGTTTTCGGGATATTAGTTTTTCGGGATTTTGGTTTTTCGGGATTTTGGATTTTCGGGATTTTGGGTTTTCGGGATTTTGGATTTTCGGGATTTTAGATTTTCGGGATTTTGGTTTTCGGGATCGTGTCCCCAATCCATTTGAAGTGCTTCTTGCATTCGCTGTACTCGTTCCACGTGCTGTCTTCTTTGATAAGTTTCGCCCTATTATAAAGCTTCCGAACTTCCTTCCTTTTCTTTTCTATTTCCCTATTCCACCATTTGGGTTGTGCCATTTTAGGTGGTTTGCTTAACGGACATGCTCTTTCCAGCGCCGTGACTAGCATTGAGTTTAAGCTACCTACTGCCCTGTCAATTTCTGTGATATCGCTGCCTAAGATTGGTTGTTCGCGAAACTGTGTCCTCACTATTTCTACGTACCTATCCCAATTAGTTTTCCTTGGATTTCTGAAGGTTTTGCCCTTTTCTGGTTTCAGGTTAAGTTGGAAGCGTATCCATCGGTTGTCCGATAGAGACGCCTCCTCTGACACCCTCCAGTTGTTCAATATTACCCTATCGGTATTTGACAGCAGCGTAATATCAATTACTTCTTGCCTGTTTCTTACCACAAAAGTTGGTGAAGTCCCTCTTACATATAGTAAGGTTTGTTGATAAAATAAAATCAAATAAACACTCACCTCTTGAATTTGTATTCGAGCTGCCCCATATTTCGTGATGGGCATTTGCATCGCAGCCCATCACATGGATCGAATTCTGTTGCTTCACCAGGTTCTGAAGCTTTCCCGTGATAACTTCTGTGGAGTCGTACGGAAGATAGACCGATGTGAGACATATCGGTTTCTCTCCTTTCCTTTCCCAGCTTACTGCCGCAAGATCGCCATAACTGTAATTATTCATTAAGAAGACCTTTATGTTAGTTTTTATTAGTACACATGCCCTAATTTTACCTTCGTTTTCCTTACAGTATAGATTATACTGCCTTATACTTAAACCCTGAATCTTGTTTTTCGTTTTGATCCAGGGCTCTTGTATTAGTACGGCTGTAACGTCCCGCCTGATTATATACTCTATCAAGCAGGCCGTTGCTGCCCTACTATGATGCAAGTTTACTTGCAGTATCTCCATCTTCGTTGGGTTCCTCCTCCTCCTTTCCCTTGGTGGTGTGTTGAACCCTAACTCTTCCCATGCTATATCGTACCATGTAGTTAGTTTTCTCCAGGAATGGTACGGATTCCCGGTTAGGGTCAGCAGGAAATGCTGCCCGTATTGCCTTCTTGGACCTGTCTTTATTATTCTCCATGTGTTCGCTTTAATATCGCGATTCTGCACATGGAGGAGGCCCAGTAATTTTTCTGGGAACGTTTATGGCGTTGGTACCCACACCCAGGCTTTTGGCGGGTTGAATTTTTCTAGTTCGGCTGAAGTTGCCGTCCTTAGCTCCACGCCCTCCCATTCCTTGCTAATCTCGCCGATTACTCTCCTCAGGAATTCAACGGTCGACTTGTTTCCACAAGCAACAATTTTGCGGCCTCCATCCCAGCCAGCGCAATCGAATTCCAGCTCATTGTTCTCTGTGGAGGTCAACTCCTTCCACAGAGCGTCCTGTACCTTCTCTTCAATGTTCTGCCACTGTTCACTAGTTAGGCGACCGCAAGGTTCCTGCTCGTTTATCACGGAAATTTGGAGCTCGTCTTTCGAGCCACCGAGCCTAGGACGAGTAGATGAAGTTCCAGCCTTCACCTTCTTCGCCTTGTTAGTCTCGGTGGTATCGTCGGATCTGCTCCTCTTGCTCTGGAAGCCTTCCTTTCTTTCCTTTGGATCTACCATCCTAGTCGACTTTTTTTGTGGCCAATGAAGCCTTCTTCTTGTCTTCAGCTAAATGCTGATTCACTGTCGCATTTGCCAATATTGCTTTGGCTCGCTCATATTGGCCTTTTTCCCACACACTCAGGAGATTCGGGTCGATTCCCTCAAACTTCTCCATTTTCCTTTTGGCTCCGCGTAGAAGCGTTTGTGCCCTTTTGTGCGCGGTTGTACCTTGAAGACCGGTTTTGGAGAAAGTGAAAGATCCAGCGGTTGTGCCAGCTGTTTTCACCTCCTCCTCGACCATCTTACTGCCCTGTTTGTCACTTATGAGAGTTCTTGCCTGCTCACTCGTAGCTTCGCTAACGTTAGTGAGTGTTTTGTCTGCCTCCTCACTATCGCTCGCCAGCAACGCCGTTTCCTCCAACTCCCTTTCCAAGAAGGAAATACTGGATCGAGGGGACGGGGGCAATGAGTCCTCGTCACTCCGATCTATTCTTTCCCGGAAACGGAGGAGACTTTCTTTTTCATTTGTTTCTTTTTGTTTGTTTTTGTTTGTTTTGTTTTGGTTTTCCTTTATTATTGTAGATATAGTTCCCACGAGTAGAGCCGGATATTTGGTCCACCTAGGCAGCGCCGCTATACCTGGGTAAGGCTATTTACCATCAGATCTTCGCCTGGGCATCTGAGGGAGCTCGTTCGTAGTTGGTTTAATCATTACAACTTAAGCCTCCACACCAACGTCCAATAAAGGACGCAACGACAAGGTTGCCCCTCGTGGTAGGTTGTAACACACTAACACACAGGAAAACGTCCTCTCACGGTCGCCAAAATGTTCAATCGGAGCCTTTTCCAACTGCTCCTTAGAAAAATTTAATTGGCTGCTTTGCTAATATGCAGAACAAGTAGGAAAATTCCTATGAATGAATTATATTAGCGAAGTGCGAGTTTAATGAGTAATTAGCGCGACGAATGAAATTGATCAGCGAGACGACGAGAAGAAAACGCTTGGAGGTTACAACGAGAATGATTTATTTTCTTGCAGCAGTTTGATTGTTACGGTGCGTGGTTGGGTGTGTATGAATCGGGTAGGCGCTGATTGGCATCAACTTGGCGGTGTCCAGCTGTTGTAACTTTTTCATACACATCAATTGTGCTTATTTTACCTCCGCGTGGTAACCACCGGGTACAGGTCTCGCCCACCTGGACTTGGCTTGCTAAACTTATAAGCGCGAGTGTTGAACACGAAGAAAATAGCAACACTATAATGCTTTCTCGGAATGACTGACTGAACGAGTCTCAGAAGTCTTACATGAGGACGTACGGCGTATGAATTCACTAGACTGAATCAACGGTGACGGCAACAGCCAATTTGGCAGATACCTTACTTGAGCTACTTCGACATATTTGGAGCTGAGGTCAGTGAGGATTTTCCAGGACTAGTCAGAGTTCTGAAACAGATGGTGGCGGATGAACCCTTTATGGGCCAACGGCAGCTCTCACATCCCCGAAGTGGGTTACTGACACCGGAGGAATCCGGCCCCTTTCGTTCAAGGGGTCCAACAAAGGGCCCGGCCCTCCAGGTTGGGGGTTGTACGCCGGGGTAACTACCCGACTGCGGAAAACCAACCCAGTTCCGAAACGACAACAAGCCTCGGATACGGATGATTTTACTGTTGACGAACCTGGCAAACGAATAAAGGACAACGAATTTCGGATCTGCTCGTGGAATGTTAGGTCCCTTAACAGACCACGTGCAGCCGAACAACTAGCGGAGGCCCTGAACTGCTACAAAGCAGATATAACCGCCATCCAAGAAGTGCGATGGGATGGACCGGGCCCTAACTATAACATTAAAATTGTCGTAGGTGATTTTAATTCAAAGATAGGAAGAGAGGGCATCTTTGGTAGTACTGTGGGAACGTACAGCCTACACGACACCACCTCCGATAATGGATTTAGGCTGATCGACTTCGCGGCGGGGCGAAATGGTGTCATAGCAAGTACGGGGTTCCCGCATCTCGATATTCACAAAGGCACATGGAGATCTCCCGATCAATCAACCGTCAGCCAGATTAACCACATTGCGATCGACGCAAGGCACTCCTCCAGTATTATGGATGTCCGAACGTTCCGAGGGGCCAACATTGACTCCGACCACTACCTTGTCGTAGCCAAAGTACGCCTTCGGATATCCCGAACACCGTCAAGACAAGTAAATACTGTGAGGAAGTTTGACGTCGGACGGCTAAAATCGCAAGAGATCACCAGATCCTTCTCCGATTGAGTCTCTAATTCTCTCAAGAGTTTCTATGCAGCCAGCATCAAGAGACGCCGCCTCTGATGTGCTTGGTTTCACACGACAACCACAACGAAACCCCTGGTTCGACGACGAGTGCCGGCAAGCACATGCAGCGAAACAAGAGGCATACACAGCGGCGCTGCAAAGAAGGACCAGAGTTGCTCGTGAGCTCTAAGCGCAGAAAAGAAGAGACGAACACCGGCTCCTTAGGAGAAAAAAGAAAGAGCACGAGAAGCGCGCGATCGAGGAAATAGAGAGATGATACAGCAGGAATGAGGTTCGGAAGTTTTACCAAAGCGTAAAAAGAACCTGCCAAGGCTAGACCTTCGATGTCAAAAAAGGATTTAGACAAGGCGATGCGCTGTCATGTGACTTCTTTAACATCGTTATTGAAAGAATAGTGCAAAACTCAGGCACTATCTGTCAAAGGTCCGTCCACATACTCGCCTACGCCGACGACATCGACATAATCGGCAGAACGCAGCGTGATGTAACTGGCGCGTTCGTGAGCATTGAGACGGAGGCGGCGAAGATGGGTTTGGCGGTCAATGAGGGCAAGACAATGTATATGCTCTCATCAAGAAAGGACACCCAACACCGACGTCTTGGACATAATGTCACTATAGACAGATATAACTTTGAGGTGGTAAAGGACTTTGTATACCTAGGCTCCGCTATGAACTCAGACAATGACATCAGCGCTGAGATTAAGCGAAGAATAACTCTTGCCAATCGCTGTTTCTTTGGGCTAAGAAAGCAATTGAGTAGCAAAGCCCTCTCTCGAACAACTAAAGTGACCCTTTACTTATACTTACTTATACTTACACTGCAGCCTTCCATCCTCTACGATAACGAGCACGCTGCTTCCAGTTGTCCAGACCAAGCGCAGAGGCATCCGCGATGGCTTGGTCTTTGAAACGGGGGTTCGGTCTTCCTTGTCTTCTCGAACCTGGGGGCTGGGATTCCAAGATCCTCTTAGCTGGAGCATTATTGTCCATTCGCTCGATGTGGCCGAGCCAATGCATTCGACGTGTTTTGGCTTTTTGGACTACATCCACATCTTGGTACAGCTCATAGAGTTCGCGGTTGTATCTTCTCCTCCATTCGCCCTCCTCGCACACAGGACCAAAAATCCGCCGAAGTATTTTTCTTTCGAAGGAGCCCAGTATCAGCTTTCCCTTCTTGCTTATCGTCCAGCACTCGGCGCCATAAAGCAGAACTGGCAGGATAAGGGTTTTGTAGAGCACACATTTCGTCCTTCGAGTTAGGAGTTTTGAACCCAGTTGTTTTGCCAAACCGAAGTAGCAACGGTTTCCTAGGGTAATTCTGCACGCTGCAGCGCGTGTTTTCCAGCGTCACGCGACACAGCTGAATCAGTTTTGCCAGGATTCCGAATTCGGCCATCGCCACATAGAGCTCCTGACGATGTATGCTATCATACGCGGCTTTGAAGTCGATGAATAGGTGGTAAGTTTCGACTTGAAATTCGTTGGTCTTTTCCAGGATTTGCCTCAGTGTGAAAATTTGGTCTATAGTCGATCTGCCGGGCCGGAAGCCACACTGGTACGTGCCGATTAGTGTGTTGCAGAACGGTTTAAGGCAATCACACAGTACGTTGGATAGGATCTTGTAAGCGACATTAAGCAGGGATATGCCTCGATAGTTCTCACAAGACATAGTAACCTTTTATAAGACCTTAATCATCTCAGTCCTACTTTATGGTGCAGAGGCATGGACTTGGTTGCTTCGAGAGGAAAATTCTTCGAGTAATTTTCGGTCCCGTCTGTATAGACTGGCATAGACATCGTGCTGGCTGGAGACGCTTGTTGGTGGATGCCCAGGTCCACCCCGGATTGTGGATTTTTGATAAGTGCTCCAACAGTTAGTAAGGAAGTATAATATTTAATATTAGGCACGAGTACGATAACTACGGCGCCAAAAATTGATAACGGTATTTTGTAGAGGGGTTAAATACAAGCATTTTTTACTATGGGAGGAGGGGGGTCTATCTGGCTTCGTTTAGGCGGGAGGAGAAATTAAAAAAAAAAATAATACTAAAAATTAAAAAAAAATAATTGAGAAACAGTGGCAACACTTACAATAAAAGACTTTAAGATTTTTGGAAGCCAGGAATCTGTTCTTTAATATTATTTTTAAATCAAGTTATAACTGATAATAGTTTTTGAAAAAAATACTTTCAAACTTGAAATTTAAGGAAAAAAATTAAAAAAAAAGTTGAATGCTGATTATTTTCAATATTCAGAAAATAGATACTTAATTTTTTGTAGTTTTTACTGCCTAAATCAATTCTTAATCGAACACTGAAAACCAGATTGATTTATGTCCTTAAATTTTTGAGAAAATTGAAAATTACTTTTATATGTCGCTCCGCTTAGAGTACAAATTGCTACCCTTGCGCCTTGAAATGCGTATGGGGGGCATGCTGCCCCCCTGCAACCCCCTTGCTTGGGGTCACTGTTGGATTTTGGGACCGGTGCAAGGCTGAGTATATGCAAACTTTCTTTAAATTACCTATATTAGTTTACCCAATGTCAACAAGATTCTTCAGTAACAGTCTCTAGCCTAAAAGTAGATACACATTGTAGAAAAATTTTTGCTGATTTGCAATATAGACAATTTAGAAAAGATTCCTAGCTATGAAAAATGCTATAGTACTTTGTTGTTAGTGTTTCCATTGATTTTCAATATTTTGTTTTCATTTGAAGTTTTATTTTTTTTTTTAAATTACCCCTCCCTCCTAAACGGAGACCCCCTCCCATAGCAAAAAATGCTTGTATTTAACCCCTCTACATAAATCCATCATTAGTTTTTATCGCCAAAATTATTCACTCCTATCGCGAATAATATTTCCGCCGGAATGTTTCCCATTCAGCAATTAGATTTACATTGCTGACAAGGGAAATATTTCCATCGGAATTTATTCACGATACCCCTAATTGTACTCACTCCAATTTTTGTTTTTAAATTTCAAGTTTGAAATTGTTTTTTTCAAAAACTATTAACAGAAATAACTTAATTTTTTATTTTTATTTTTTCATTTTAAGTATTATTTTTTTTAAATTTCCCCTCCCGTCTAAACGAAGAGAGATAGACCCCCCATTCCGTAGTAAAAAAATGCTTATATGTAACCACTCTACAAAAAACGGTTATAAATTGTTGGCGCCTAAGTTATCGAACTCTCCCCTAATATTATGTTAGATTAAGTTAAGCGAGCACTGAAGCTCAGAAACGTGAAGTCAACGAGACAGTTGTGTTTCCCTTTTCAGCGGTATGTCAAGGACATACATAACATTGGCGTATGCCAATGATACACATTTACCCACCCCAAAGAAAAGGGAAATTTGCTGGGTTGCACTTCTCAAATATTTGTAATGAAAGCCAGTTTAGTATAAAGCGTAAAACCCACTATTAAAAAGGGTTGAAGTGGAATTTTCGTTATACATACTTTGTGCCTTTTTCATGTCAATTTTTAAAACGTTGATGATAACTGCCCGTGCTTGCTTATTGGTTTTCATTTTACAAAAGTATTTTGCACCAAAATCCTCGCCATCTATATTTATATGGCGTCATATATATATTGCCATATAAATACGTCTATCACACTTGTGCGCCATATTTATCTAACAAAATTGTCATATTTATATGCGAGTGTAATACCACCTCAATGAATTTATCTTTTAGTCAATAAAACCAATAAAACTGAACTGGTTCTAAATTACAAACATTTCTTACAAGTTGGGGTAGAAAATTCAACTGCCCAATCGAAGTACTGACGTATAAATAGTTATTTGTCGGGTTCAGGACAAAATTAAATTGTAATTCATAATTTAAGTATTTATATTACCCTAAAACCGAATAAGATTTTAACATGTTACCTCTTTTTTATCAAGGTATTTGAATATGATGGATGAAACATTTGTGGTTAATCAAATGAAGGAAGATGTTTGTTTTGTTTCCAACGATTTTTTTAAAGAGTTGACTGTGGAATCGAAAACAGATGAGACCCGCAGAAAAAACCGCATAGAATATATATTACCCGATTTCACCACCTTTAAAAGAGGGTAACAAATTATGAACTATAACAGTATTTTCTTAAACTCTAAAATATAGTTTTGTAAATAATAAAACTTCAGATCAAGCATATGGACAACAGACTATACAAATGAGCACAGAGCGATTTACCATACCAGAACTTCTATTTAATCCCTCAGATGTCGGAATTCATCAGGTGAGTTGCTTTACAATTATTAATTTCTTAACCATTTCTATAAAAAATAAATAGGAAATAGCAATAGTTGCTCTGGAGAGAGGAAGAGAGTAACTAGCAAGTTCTATTTTAATCTGAGCTACAGTGAAAAATATTTAAACTTCCCTTTGCCTACCCTAACAAAGTGTGTCGCCAGTAAATAGCACTCAGAAAATCTAAAGGTGAGTCGATATTTCTCAAGTAATTAAGAAGAATCAGGTCGGTAAAAATTATGTCATTGCAACGAACACCCGCAAAAGTCAATATCATTGAAAACAACAACACCGCACAAAGAACTACTTATGTCAACAATAGACTGCTAGCAGAAAATGGAAAACGCATCCGTAAGTAACATGTTTTTCTCCGATCTGCAAATGCTGATAGTTCTTTGATGGGTTCTTTGTTGGATGAAAAACTCAAAGTTTTTCCAACTAAATCAGGGGCCAGATTATGTAAGACGAAAACGATCGACCGCTATCGTTTCGACAATAGCAGTCTCTGTCTATTGCCACAGATATGATAGAGACAGGTTTAGTGAAAACGAAAGCGGTTTTCGTTTCGTTTTTTACAGAATCCCACCCCTGATTTGGAAACCAATGATTTGGAAACTCAAAAATATGGAGTCTCGCTGCGTTGCACTGGAAAGTCAAGTGGAGTGGTTGTCCAAAAAAGCAAATGAGAAAAAACATAATAATGCATCTCCCACCACAAATTGGAGTATCAGCTGCCGAAAGCGCAAAAAAAAATGTTTGGATTTGCTTCAAACGCAAAATCACTGGTCACTTCAGCGAAAGCTTTACACTCAAGAAATGCAAACATAGAGAATGTTATTGTTGAAGTTGAAAATAAGGAAGATGTGGGACGCATTCTTAAAGCAGTATCCTAGTCAAAGGGAGATTATCCGGCCGCGGTACATAGAAGGAGGAAGCGCTTGATGATAGTAAAGAAAGATATCGAATCGAAAAACCAGCAAATAAAAACACAAGTTCGGGGAGAAACAATGCAAATTGATGGAAAAAAAATGTATTTCGATAGCACAAACAAGCTGACATGTGATCGTGAAAACGGAATGACACTTCTGCGACAGGTGACGGATGACAACTGCGATTCATAGACAGCAGGTGCTGCCAGTGGCTCCCAAACTGTGCAGATCAACGTTCAGTAAAATAGATTTTTACGATAACGCCGTCAGCCATTTAAACGTAAATCTTAGTTTAAGTCATTTTCCTTTTAAAATAATTTCATTTAATATAGCTGGTCTTGTGGCCGGCACAAGTATTTTGACAAAACTAAAGTTAATTCTGCTCATAATTTAAAACTTACTTCATGTAAATTTTGGCATCAATGGAAAGGTCATTTAAATTCCGTTTGAATGATACAAAACTTTCCTTAACCCATTAAGTACCCATTTAAAAATTTTAGAATTTAGAATTTTTGTGAATGCCAATTTTTTTCCTTTTTTCCTCGGTATACCTAAAAAAAATGTTTTGATGCAAAAAGTTTCTCCAAACAATAGTGACTGCAAAAAAAAAATTTTCAAAAATCACTACGCTAATATTTTTATGATTTTTTGAAAATTACTAAAAATTACTATTTTAGCCACTTTTTCCTCCTTTTCATACAAAATTTTTCTGAGATCATCCCATTCACAAAATCATAAAAAATATTAGCGAAGAGATTTTTGAAATTTTTTTTTGCAGTCACTATTAGAATTGTTTGAAGAAACTTTTTGCATCAAAACATTTTTTTTTGGACCGAGGAAAAAAGTCAAAAAAGTGGACTTTTACAAAAGTTCTAAATTTTCAATGGCTACATAATGGGTTAAGGAAAGTTGCATATCATTGCAACGGAATTTAAATGACCTTTCCATTGATGCCAAAGTTTACATGAAGTAAGTTCAAAGTATGAGCAGAATTAACTTTAGTTTTGTCAAAATACTTATGCCGGCCACTGTAGTAACAAATTACTCTTTATCGATTTTTTTGAATATTTAAGTCAGTTTGATATACTTTTATTGTTTGAATGCAATGCTAGAGTAGGAGACTCGCAGATATTAAAGGTTGAGCCTCAGCTGTTGTCGCAATCCTTAAGCTTTCAGAGGTACGCAACGGATACGAAAATTGATGGAACGGAAAAAAACTCATGCAGATGTGCGAATCTTTTGGTCTGTCAGTTCTTAATGGCCGATCTAAAAGTGACAGAAAGGGTAATTTAACCTTTTTAAGAGGCACTGCTTGTTCCACCATAGACTATTGTTTTATACGTGGGAAGTGGATGGAGTTTGTGACTGATTTCAGCGTGAATGAACAAATATTTTCGGACCACTTACCATTAACAGTCACAGTTAATTCAAGACAACCGCTAAGACTGGCGACCCCGGATATAAGTCTACTGCCCAAGCTCAAATGGAAGATGAGTTACTCCGCAATTTATAAACGTAACCTTGATTTGAGACTGAACGAAATTAATGACAGCGAAATTCGCTCCGATCGTGGTGTAGACTCTCTCGTTTCTTTTATATCGGATGCTGCGAGGAACTTTCAACTGTCTGGAAGGTACAAGATAAAGCAACAATGGTATGACTGGGAGTGTGTAGCTGCGAGGAGAAAGTATTTTCAATGCTTACGTTTGGTCAGAGAATTGGGCACCAGCATGGCAAGAGTGGACTCACAAGGACTTTTCGCTGCAAGGAGTTTGCAATGTATTGCATCGTTGTAACCTAAATAAAGCACCAGAAGAAGACCGTATTCTCTACGAGTTTTTTAAGTTTGTGACAAAAGGGTTCCTTGAAAAACTGACGATATCATACAATTACATTTTCGAAACGGGTTATGTACCAGATACCTTTAAAAGAAGCATAATATTTCCATTGTTCAAAAATGGAGACCCGAATGATACGAACAATTATAGAGGTATTTCCTTCATGAACACCGCTATGAAAATATTTACCGGAATCATCTTAGAACGCCTGACATGGTGAACAAACTGCAACAATAATATACTGCAACGTGGAACCTCACAGTCAACGTCGCTAAATCTAAAGTAATGGTGGTTCGAAATGGATCTGTGTGGTACGCAAGGCAGGAAAAATGGTTTTGGCAAAATGAGGAAGCTGAGATTGTTAAAACCAGTGTTGCCACTAAAAAAAAGTGAATCCGGTCAAATCTGATCGAATGACCGGATTTTTATTTTCTAAATCCGGTCAAAAATTCCGGTCAAAAGTTTAAATGAGAATTTTTGACCTGAAACCCGGTCATGTTATGTCATGTTTAGAAAACGTTTTTATAATACGTGAATCTTGAGTTTGTGAACTTGTTTTTTATTTCGTTTGTTTAAAATTTACTGAAACTAATTTTTCATTTTATATGACATGTTTTAAGTTCTGAAATACACTTTTAGTGCATGGCCATACACGCCTTCCAATGAACGAGGTGTCCAGCGACACAGGTAGATTTTGAGTGAGTAAAGGAGAAAGGTATATAGCATAGAAAATCTACTTTCAGAAATAATTCTGGCACGTTCTTTTTCGCACCATTGTGCTTTCGATACAAATCTTTATTTGATATTTGCGTTGATAGAGTGAAGACGTCAAAAACGGGCGTCCGCTTCGGCTTAACCATAGAAATTGTTTGTGTTTTCAATTTCACTATTCTTTTACCAGCCAAATTTTATTTCATTGCAATGACGCCTGGTTTTTGTGTGTAGCCAAATTGTTAATGGAAATGAAAGTCATGGGAGGACGTGTATGGCCAGGCCATGTACTAAGGCCGTGTGTCAATTGGGCTAAGTAATTATTCTCGAATAATTTTCTGACACTTGAAAAGAGTAGTTCACCAATCTGAGATTTATCGAATTTCACACTTTAATTAATTGAAATTCAATATTTAATTTCCTCTTCAAAATTCTAGCAAAAGAAAACGTCAAAAAATTAGCCTATAAGATAATTTATTATCCTGCTCCCTGAGCAGAATTTGTTTGAACTTGGGAGCATGTTCGTAATGTATGGCAAAGTTATATTCAAATTATAGAAATCTATCTTTATTTATAGTCAGTAGGGAAATTTTATTTTTCCGGTCAAAAAAGGGTTTTCCGGTTAAAAACATTTTTCGTTCCGGTCAAAAAACGGTTAGGCCGGATTTCAAAATTTTCTCCGGTCAGAGTAAACAGATTCCGGTCAGATATGACCGGAATACGGTCAGAATGGCATCACTGGTTAAAACTTATAAGAACCTTGGAGTAACCTTAACACCTACAATGTCATTCAAGTACAACCTTTAAAGAAAGACTAAAAGAAGCGAAGAGGGCAATCAACTGCAATTTGAAGGCGATGCTCGGCAATAAAAACACCCCATCGAGTGATATATTGTCTTATGCCGCACAAGTTTGAGGTATCTCTCGGCAAGACGCTTCCCAGCCACCGCCTTCCGCATATAGTGGCAAAACACGCAATACGTAGACAGCTTCAATTTTTTGAACAATGGACCAGATTGAGCGCTGAACATAATGTCCCGATAACGGAATATAATGCAGAATTGTGGAAAGGAAGTATACAGAAGCTGTTAAGGAAAATCGATGAAGCTCACCTTTTCGAGTGTAGAGCCAGAACACAACAGAGGTAAAGCAGGTTTACGTATCGGGTACTCAACCATGATCTTATGGAGCAAAACTATTTCCATGATTTTATAGTTATCAATTTTTGGCGCCTAAGTTATCGTACTCTCCCCGTTTTTTTTTGTAAGGGGGATGCCACGCCCCTTTGTCCAGTTTTGACCAATCTTCACATGAGCACTCTACGGCCAATACCTAAGATTATCTGTAAGTTTGAGCTCAATCGATTCGGTGGTTTTCAAGATAGGAGATTTTGAATGTTTTTTTTTTGCATGGGCGGTGCCACGCCCCTTTGTCCGATATTGAATTTCTTTGGTCTATCGATTGATCACCAAACTACCGACATTTAAAAAAAATCAACTAAATTGGTTGTAAATTTCGGACGTCAGAGGGAAATATACAGTTTTTGCAACTTTGTCTTATATAATATCAAGAGATAGGAGATATGTATATAAGTATTTTAAGACCTGCCAAGTAAACCTACCAATTTTTTTTAACATTGAACCTTCTTAAACTAAGAACCTGGCGTACATTTAGATCTCATAACTTTTCGTTGGTGACTAGTTACATTCAGCAGGTACATTAACTTCCATTCATATTTTAAGTGGGCAGATTCCACGCCCCTTAAACGGAAAATTTTTAATTTTTGATATTTCTCCTTTCATGCAATACAAGTCCTACCGCTCTACAAAATTTCGATCACTACCGAAATCGGAAGTGATCCAAATAAATATTAACCGATTTTAAAATGTAGATGCACACCACGCTTTTTTCATTTTATCCTTTCTGTATTATACTGCAAGTCCTACCGCTCTACCAACAACATTCAACATTCTACGTCAACTGGAAGTGGCCCATAAAAATAATAACCGACTTTCAAAAGTGGGCGGATACCATTCTTCCTGAAGAGAGAATTTAAAATGTTTAATTTTTTCTTTCTGTACACTGAAAGAACACAATTCATTTATGTCAATCAAATTAAAAAAATTTTTATGAATGTTTTTTTTTATCGACAAAATTTTGAGATTGGAAAAAGTTTCTTACATAAGCATGTTATTTTTTATTTGTATTTGCTCCCGTTTCTTATAAGTGACTTTTTCCTACATCTGACTTTCTTATATCAGATATAAGCCTGAACTACATCCAAACAAAAGTGGAAAAAAGTACAAAAAAGTGAAAACATGGAAACTCATCGAAAACACACGCATATTTACGTGACATCTATGAGTAAAATCTGAACTACTAAAGCTCTGAGCTTTTTATTGTTTATTTCATCGAAAACACATGACTATTGATAAAACATCTATGAGTAAAATCTGAACTAATAAATCTAAGAGCTTTTGGTTGTGAAACTCATAGGAATTATGTGATTTGAACGTGATCTGGCGGGAAGTCCGTAACGATTTTGTTGATTGTATTGGTTATAAGAACTTTGTGAAAATTGAAAGCTGGAACATGTTCAAGCTTTCAGCCACACACAAAATTTTAAATTGAGAGAAAATATACAGAGTTTACTATATGATGAAGTAGGACAAATGATTTTGTTTACTTTTTTGTACTTTTTTTCACTTTTGTTTCGATGTAGTTCAGGCTATATACTGAAGGATTGAAGGCTAATAAAGGTTGTTTTGTACATAATTACGCGTGGGAATTCTTTGTGCCTGCTACTTGCGACAGGTTTGGATAAGGCATAACATTTTATTTCATTAAAGCTGAGTATAAGCTTTAATTTGGTTATAATTTGAAGCTGTAAGTCGATGAGTATAGTAATCAAAAAAAAAAAAATTAAAAAAATGTGTGCCAGGAGACAGGATTTCATGAGGCACAAACATTTTAATATAACTTTGTTAGCTTTAAGTTTTGGTGTTGATTTCAAGCTGTAAGGATATGGGTATTAATACCATGTAAAAAAGTGTGCAAAAGGGGGTAGTAACAGTTATTTAACAACTTCCGCTCAGGCACAAACTTTTTTTTTTTCATTGTCCCAGCATTGTCCAGCATCCTTCTACAGACGATCCCACTGCCTATTACTACCGATTATCTGCCTACGAAAATCAACTTCGAAAAAGGATTCCCCCTTGAAATACCGGACAGAAATCAATGGGATTCACAAAATGTCCTACACAAATCACTGTCAATATTCACAGACGGTTCTAAGACACTGGAGGGAGTGGGCGCCGGAGTCTTTCCAAAAGAATTGAATCTGGGCTCTTCTTCTGTCTTCCGAAACACTGCAGTGTCTTCCAAGCCGAAATTACAGCTATTCGTCAAGCTACAGCGTGGCTGTCGATTAATGCGGTATCACAAAGGGATATCGTCATATACATTGATAAGCAAGCTGTACCTAATCAAATCCCTAATACCCAGCAAAATAAGACCTAAGGCTGTGGAAGATTGTCGCGTATCTCTTAACGAGATAGCTGGATAGTAAAACCTCACCCTTTGCTGGGTTCCTGGTCACTTGGACATCCCAGGGAACTGTGCAGCAGACGAACTAGTAAGCCGAGGCTCCTCTGTCGTGGATAGTATAAGTCTGCACAACGTGTATGCACCACTTTCCTACGCTAAACAAATAATTCACGCGGATGCAGCAAGCAGAGCCGGGTTCAGATGGAAACATCTAGGATACTGCGACACTGCTAGGGTCACCTATCCAGCCTCACAAAGAGATCCAGGGAGCTTCTTCGACTTAAAAGAAAGTATTTAATGCCATCTCCGGCACTGCATATTAGGCAGACACGCGCAAATGGCTCTGCGAAATAAGACCCCAATGAAATAAGGTCCCAAAAAACAAATGAAATAAATAAATAACTATTTCAAGATAAAGTTTAAATTACGAATTTTATTTTAATAATAATAATTTTGCCGATTTTTTTTTAGTTGATCAAGTTAATAAATGTTTTTTTCTTTTTTTTGGATGCGCCAACGGATGTGGTAATCTTCTTAAGATGCGGTAGCCCGTGCTACCAACATGCACGATTCGCAAACCCGAATAATCGATGCCGGAAGTGCGCATAAACGTTCTAATCCACACCCCACACACTTAAACAACT
Organism: Cheilosia scutellata; assembly: GCA_955612985.1. Classification (NCBI taxonomy): domain Eukaryota; kingdom Metazoa; phylum Arthropoda; class Insecta; order Diptera; family Syrphidae; genus Cheilosia; species Cheilosia scutellata. The sequence continues at coordinate 80,855,403 of OY015312.1, read as the reverse complement.
CTCCCCGCGGGACTGTCGTTAGGTATTACTTCGCGGGGTTAGTAAGCATTCAAGCTAATAGTGTTGTGTCACCTTCTTCTGGTGTTTCTGCGGCCTCTGAGGCTTCTGCTGTGGCTTTTCTTAGCCTTTCTATTCTCCGTAGCTCATTCTGTAGGATGGTTATAAAATTACATAATTCCGCCCAATTCTCTTCAGACTGTAACATGTGGTCAATGATTTGTGACGGGCTGGGCTCCATGCCATGAAGCGTGCAGATACTTGCGATAGCCACCGCGGCCTGACAGGAACTGTGTAAGGTTGTAGTTACAGTCTCAATGGTTACGTTCTATCCATTCATGGATTGCCGGTATAAGTTTGTATGTCCATCTGCCTTTTGTTGTGCTATTCCAGCGAGCTTGCTATCGACGCTGCCTTTTCTTCAATTTTAATCCTCTTGATTTCCTTGGCATCGTATTGGTTTAAGGCTCTTTTGTTATATATCCTCAACATTGCGTCTGCAAGAGTGTCGACGGGAACCATTCCAGCTATAACAAAGGCGGCCTCATCCGATATGGTTCGGAAGCCGCTGATTGTCCGTAGCGCGCAGAGCCTGTATGTTGACAATAGTCTCCTTTTGGTCTCCTTCGTTCTCAGTGCCTGCGCCCAGACTGGAGCTGCATACAACAGAACTGATGTAACAACTCTGGAAAGTAGGATCCTTCTTGCGTATCCAGGTGCACCAATGTTAGGCATTATGCGCGAGAGAGCTCACAGCATTTGCGATGCTTTCTTGGCTAAATATAATATTCCACGTGTGTTTTGAGCCGCAATCTATTGTCCAGAATTACTCCAAAGTATTTAACAGCTTCTTTGGACCTGATTTATTGGTTACCAACCTGGAAGTTTTTCGTCATGCTTATGAGGACAGCTTCTGTTTTATGATCAGCCAGTTCCAGGCTGGCGGTTGCTAGCCACTCCTTTACTCGGGCAATTGCTTCGTTTGTAACGGATTCAACTGTACGAATCTGTTCACCTACTGTCACAACTGCGATGTCATCGGCAAATCCAATTATCGTCACTCCCTCAGGCAGCGCCAATCGTAGGACTCCGTCGTACATGATGTTCTACAATAACGGCCCTAAGATCGATCCCTGTGGAACTCCGGCAGTGACGTTGCAGTATTTTTCACCTTTATCTGTAATATATCTCAATGTCACCTGCGCTGACTTCTCTCACGATATTGCACATAGTAGTTGGTACTATCGCACGCTGTGGTGATGGTGTTTGTGAGGCCATGTGCGACTTGCGAGGGTCTCCGCTGTTCCATTTCAACATCTCTTCGAATGTTTCCTTATCGAAGTTTCTGTCGTTCCATTTTGGGCCCGTAAGTTATCCCCTACCAGAGCTGCCGTTTCATATATTTAGTGGGGATAAATAATTCGATTCCTTTGCGCTGTACCGGGCAGTACCTACTCTTTAAGAATAAAAGATTTTTTTTTATTTGATTTTTTTATAATTTTATCAGTTATTGTGACGGTTATGGAGCGCTCAGTTCACAAATGCATTTCACTGAAATTAGGGCAGAGGCGGAATTTTTATGAAATAAAACCAAATAAAACTATTACATATTTTAATTCGCATTCTTAGATAATTTTTTTGTTTTGGATTGAGCAGTATAATTTGCTTTTGGGGAGTACGCAGTATTGGATGAAAAAAATGCAGTATAATACTGCTATTGCAGTACTTTCGGCAGCCCTGCCCCCTACCCTAAACGACTGGTTTCTTTCCTTTTATTTCGATTACTATCATTTGGTGGTCGCTGTGTGAGTATTCCTCACTGACTCTCTACTTTATGGCTCTCAGGATAGAATTACTCACAAGGGTGATGTCTATGATAGAGCCTATCCCAGTTTTCCCGTACGTATTTACTCGACCCTTGTTGGCGATACTTATTGATAGGGGAGCGAATATTTCCAGTAGGACCTGTCCTCTGGTATTGGTGAGTCTGCTGCCCCATTCCTTAGCCAACGCATTAAAGTCGCCACCTATAACCACTGGGGTTCTCCGAAGAGCGTCCGAGGTTAGATTGTCCAGCATTTGTTGGTATTCATTGGACGTTAAACTGGGTCGGGCATAGCAGCTATAGAAATGAATCCCGTTTATTTTCGCCCGCACGAAGCCTTCTGTTTGGTCGCTTGTGTCTTCGAAAGCATAGTGTCCACATATCCAAATTGCCGCCTGTTTTGCCTTGTGGCAGATCCAGTTATTGTTCTCGTCGGGACTCTGTAATGATCGTATTGCGAAATATGCAGCAGTGTAGCGCGTCTATCTAGATATCACGAATTTCGAGATATCTTCCGCCAGGATGTTATGGGCTACATACGTCAAGATGTCGAGCGGGGCATGCACGCCTAGCGGTGCTCTAATTGGTGCGCCGGTATTGGAGGGGGTTCTTGCTCTAATCAAGACAAAGCTCGCGTACGCCAAAAAAAATTAATTATGCGTGCATTGCGATAAAAAAAAATTGAAATATGCTACATCAATAAAAGTGAAGGCACACAAAATCCCTGTGGGTGTTGTTGCTACACCTAGAATTTCATAGACCTGACCAAAGACCGCTGTTATTGTCCTTAATCGAGGGAATATCCCCACCCTTCCATGGTCACGTAACAAAATCTTTGTGACCCTTATAATCACTAGAAAGCTTACCTGCTTCTTAACCTATCCATCTTCAACCCCATGAAACCACAACACGTTTAAGTTATTTGGTTACAAAATTCATAATTTTTATTCAAATCTTAATCAAGAAAATGTTATATGACCTTTAATTATCATAATTTTGTATCTTACATCAAACAAAAATAAGAGAAAACGGAACTATTTACTTTCATTTAAGTGATTTAACGCAATTCTTTAAAAAAAAATTATCTTTAGATACGAAAGATAACTATCTATTCGTGAAGTCTACGTCAATTTTTGTATCACCAAAGGATACTCTTTCTGTAAAGCGTTACAAAAAAAAACTAATCCTATTTAATCCTAACCTGTCGGCAGCTGTCGAAAAGTTTTACAACAATTAATCCTCAATGGGATTCTAATCTTAAAGAGTAAGAAACTTTTTTTTTTTTTTTTTTCAAAAAAATTACTAATTTTTCTTCATTTTTTCCAAAAAAATAAATTTTATATTATTTATTATTTTTATTAATATTTATATATTTTATAATATCAAATGCTAGGATAAGTAAAAATTACTAAAAGTTTGAATAGAAGATGCACTACAATTACTACCAGTAAGGACTACCTTGAAATACAAGTTCTTTAGCACGAGGATCGCCTATTCTGCTGCGGATGACTCTGCTGATGATGATATAGCCTTTTCAGTGGGCTCTTTGATGTGCAGGATAACTCCTCTGCATTGACTAGCCTCTTCAGTGGGCTCTATTTGTCCAGTTCCGAGACAAACGTCTTTAAAAAATTAATTTTTATGATCACACGGATCCACTTATAGTCTACAAGAATCTCAAATTCTTCTTCGGTACATGCCGGATCACGATTTCGTGACTATGAGCACCAAAAGTAAAATTTTTGGAAACCCAAAATGGTTCCAGTCACACAAGGCGAAGTGGTTCAGACAAAAAAAAAGTCGTAGCCTGACCACGGAACTAGTGTTTCTTTTCACACACGCTTGGAAAAAAAAGTATCTCAAGCCAAACCGTACTGACGTCACGAGTAACGGTTTTCACACACAAAAATGAATCTGTCCAAAATTTGTCGGAACGGATGTTAAAAATTAGTTTCACGACACTGAAATTTGATCTCCTTCATGTTTTTACACGAGCCAAAAAAAATTCCGAGGCTGTGCACGTGGCAAATAAAAAGTCACACACAAAAATTTTGTCCTGCGGTTATCGGGATAATTTTTTTTTCGACCGAGCAACAAAAAAACGAATTCGTCGATGCCGGATTTTTTTTTATTTCGACACGGGTTTATAAATTTATAAAACACACGTGCATCAAAAATTATTCGACCGATTTTTAATTACAGATCCGCACAAGAACTTTTATGACGCCGAAATAATTAAAATCGAATTAATTCGAAGTGTCGCCACTTTTGTGGGACTAGCCCGTAATTACGAGACTGCTACCGCACGAGTTGAGATTCAGGAACAGACTGCCTCGACTCAAGTAATTTCTTTCGTAAAAAATTTACCCAAGCCATAAAAATCAACAAATAGTTCGTAAAGATGTTTACGAGCTATTTTAGAAATATTGCGTCTTGCAAACAATTGCGTGCAGAAAAAATGTCCGCTATGCACTTTTGTTCGAAAATAAGTTGTTTACCAACTTAATAACGCAGTGCCGCAATGCGCTTTTTCTTTCTTTTGCTCGTAAACAGGTTGCTTACAAACTTTAAACAAAAATTGTTGAATCATTTAGCATGCGAGTTGGCACAGAAGGGAAATTTCTCAATCACTCAATTTTTCATTTCGCATAAAGCGATTAATACGGTAAGTATTAATAAGTTCTCTTTCATAAACTCACCACTGTGCATATCCACTACTACGACTCACACGATACCATTCTCATAATAATAAGTTCTCTTTCATAAACTCACCACTGTGCATATCCACTACTACGACTCACACGATACCATTCTCCCCATTCAGCAATGTATTAGCATAATGCCAAAGACACGCCTTTGAGTGGTTCTCTTTTTCGAAGTTGCTTGTGCGAAATCGAGTAGGGTTGCCAAGTTGCTAAATTGCTTTTGGTGGAATAATTAATTTGTTTACAGGGAATTTTTTTACTTTTCTTTCAGGAATGTTTTAAAGATAAACCTGACCATTACAACTCTTATAGAGTATACAGTGGTTGAGGTTTATCTGTAGTATCTTCATGGTCTCTTGCTAGTGATAGCTCTCCGAAATACCGGGCATTTGTTAGTTGTTACTGCCAGCTACATGCTTCGCGTCATCTGGATTGTCTCTCTTGCAAAGCATACAGAATGGTTCTATGTCACTGTTCTTTGCTATGTGGCCTTCTGTCCCACATCTCCTACATAGTTTGGAGCGGTCTTCTTCGTTTTTGCACTGCCGAGCTAGGTGGCCAAACTCTAAACATTAGAAGCATTTTTTTAGCAGGGTCCGTTCGCGTATGCGACAGTTAACCCAGCCTATTTTAACCTCTCCGGCTTTTAAAAGTTTTCCTGCATCTTCTGCGAGGAGGCTGATTGTTGCTGTTTGAGTTCCTCCGTAACCCTTTCGCAGGGACAAGACGTCTGCTGGTAAAACTGTCAGTTCGATCTAGGCTATGTCGTCTACAGCAGTGACCTCATCGATGTCTGCCTTTACCTTGCGCAGGATCTCCGCGTATGAGAGGGTCCCCGTTGCTTTGATGACGATAGCGTCATGTCTAGGTTTTTTGGCCTCTATGTGCTTCTTTTTGTCGACTTTCTTTTTTGAGGCATTCTGCCATTCTTCCTCTCCTTTCGCCTGCTTCTTATCAATGCCTGCATATTTCTTTTGTTTGGACCTGCTCACTGGAGTCTCAACGCCGGTTTTCCCATCTTTCTCCTTGGTTGTTTTCACAGGTGGCTGTTTTTTTTTTCGTTTTTGCTCCGGTTATCTTTTGTCTGCAACGATGTTTTCAGCACTAACTTGACTCTTTTTGGTTCCGGTAGTACGTTGTCTGCAGAACCATTTGGTAAGTTATGCTGCTTCCGTTTAGGCTCCGGGGCTTCATCGTCTGCAACCTGCCTCTTGGGCTCTTTTGTTGCCTTTAGCCATGGCGAAGTTTGTGATGAATTGTTCTGACGAATCACTTCCGTTGCTCATGCAATTCAATCGCCGAGAGTTCGTAAAGAGCTCTGATGCTTTCAATAGCGTCTCTCATCGGTTGGTGGATCGAGCGTCTTTTGCCATCTTCTATCATTTCTACCAGCCGCTTATTTGCTCACCTAGCTTGTGAAAGTCTAAATGCCGGACGGTTGATTCGGCCTCCCTTGTTCGTACTGTGGGTGACTCGCGTCGTTGGGTACTTCTTTGTGGTACTGGTGACCTCAGCATCCTTGATCCTCCCTGAAAGGGATTTTCAATGATCTCCTCTATTAGTCCTCCGGTGTTTTGGTTTATGTTGGTTGTAGTCATTTCTATTTGGTCCCCCCTCAAAGCCGGTAACAATGTTCGAATGTGTAGTCACCTAAGGATCCCATGGTTATCTTTGCAAGCAGTGAGGCCATGCGAGGGTTGACACAAGCCCTTATGGGGTTTTGTGCCAGAGCCGGATCGGTGCTAACCAGGAATATTACATCTGGACCAACACCACCAACTTAATGGTAACGAAACATTGAACGTACTTTGAGGCATGCCAAGGTTTTAACGGGACGGAGGCGCATGCAGCATTAGCCTGGAAGCCATTTCCGCAAGATTTCACTCTTGCTTACTCAGGTAACAGAATACTACAGACGTCAGCCCTCATAACAATCGTTCCCATTTGTTTTTCCAGTATGCCATAATTAAGACCCTACTGGACTCGGTCTTAATGTTTTACGGTAATTTTTTTTTACCATTTGTTTCAGTATAATGTTATAGCATATACAAATATATGTATGTGCATTCACTTCCGGGTTGAGAAGCTGCACATTTCACGGTGTGGCGGGTGCCGCCGGATCTCGCCATTTGCTTCTTGCTGTATCCCTCGTTGCCACCTTATGAGGTGGGGAGCACTTACTTGGAAGACGGTGCTTGCTTCCTTTGACCTTTTAAGCCACGCCCTCTTTCTCCGCCTCTCTGTGTGGGGGACTGCTTATTGGGTATTCGCAGTTAACCTCCATCTGGGAAGCTCCATTAACGATGCTGCATTTTGTCTATCCCCAGTTAATAAATGTAGCTTCCTTGATTTGCCGACTCTTGAACAGCGTGAGGGGTGCGACACCCCCCATACCCCCCCCTCGCTACGCCCCTGCCAGCGCCGCTAACATTCTTAGCCAGAAAAAAAATAGCTCCCCAAATCCCAGTGGTATGCACAATGGGCCGAATAACGGCCTAAGCGTTTCTCTCATCGAGAGCCACTTTAAACTAACTAACTAACCAGTAATCGTATGTAAATTATTTTCCAAAAATTATCAGCGGGTCTGTTGTTTTCAAAATTCAAACGTTTTTAGATGAATTATTAATAAATATATACATATATCTAAAATATAATCTTTCACAAAAAAAAAAAAAAATAAAAACTTAATTTAATTCATTTAAAAACATAAGAACTATAAAGTCAATTTAAAAGTAAATAAAACTAATATGTACTTAGATAGAAACATTTTATAAATGACTTATTTAATATATAACTTGCCAGAGTCGACGTCAAACAAATATTTTTGCCGACAGCGAGAAGTTGAGGCTGGATTTGTAGTTAGTAAACCGTATAAGTAGAATTGCTGAGGACTTCTGAAATGTATCCCGCATAAAAAAATTGCTTCTTAGAATTTTCAGCAAATTTCATAGGAACATACTCACCGGCTTCCAATCTCTCATCATCTGATAGCTTATATTCCAAAAGTTCAGTCTTTTCCGTTTCAAAATGTTCTTGGTCAGAAATAAAACCGTTAGATTTGTCCTATTCGGCATAGGAAATGCTTGTATCGCTTTCATGAGATAAGTCTAACTCAAGTCGCGTTCTTTGGGGAACTTTTTTTTGTTGCCTTTTCCCACCTTTATCTAATTGTTCGTACCGCACACGGCTCGTATCGTCATCGTAGCGTATGCGGTGCGATGTGCGAGAGACATACGATTTGTTGTCGCACACTCTTGTATTTAAATGGAGAACCGCACACGACTCGTCTGCTACGCGTAATCGTCGCAGCATGATGCCCCGTTCACAATTGGGGCGTGATAACTAGACGAGAGCGATGCGAGAATCGCTCTCGCCTCGTTCTCGCTTTAAGCTCGTCCGGCAATTCACAATGAAACGTGGTACGTCGGCGAGTTTTTCTGACAACGAATAGAGGGACCACTGAAACTACAAAACCATATTGCCACTTCGATTTTTTTTACAAAACAGAGCTGCACTTTTATTGCTTTTTTAGCACTATTGCATGCAGTTTGAATATTCTAAAAACAACCAATTCGCAGATCGCAGTTTTCAGGCGTCGCTATCATCATTCGCTATAACTATCAGTAAAATGCAACCGAAAAAAATTCGGTTGCTTTTTTTGAGCACTTAAACTTAATGACTGAACTCAATCTTGGTCTTAAAATGTTGCTTATGAATTATAAAGTTAGTTAAAAAAAATTAAGCAATTGTTGTCTAAGGTTGAAAACTCACCGGATAAAGCAAAACGTGTTTTTTTGTTTCGTGAAACAAGAGCACATTGTTTCTTATGAGGCAACACACACCAAAGCAAATGAAACAAAACAGATGTTTTTGTTTTTAAGTGCTTCGGTGGTGGTGTCGAAAATACATGCCATTGCATACAAGCATAACACACACCGAATGCAACAAAACTGTTTCGAACCAGCGTCGTTGACGATAATTGCCTACTTTCTTAGAGCGCAACATACACCAAAGAAAACAAAACATAAAAACCAAAGCAAAACAGAAAAACATGTTTCGTTGCGGATAGTTAACCTGTTGTTTTTGCGAAACAAAATTTACATGTCGTTGTTTTTAAAATGTAAATAAGATTTGCACAACTTCATTGTCTGAGTCCGACCAACACTAAAAGCAAGTCGTAAATTCAACACCAAACGAAACAAGAAAACAAAACGTTTTGTTTTGCTACATTCTGTTTCGCTTGGTGTGTGTTCAAATAAAAAAAGATTTTTTTTTTCGAATCAAAAACGTGTTGTTTAATCTAGTTGTAGTACCTCGCACCACCTGTTCATCGGCGTTTCCTTATTCCTATACATTTCCTATTCTGCCAACCACAACTGCTCACAGAACCATATTACCGCATACCAAAAATGCATATATTCGATATTCCCAATAATTCGCCTCACTAGGTCAATGTCAAAGCATATCACACATATCGCCGACAAAACACATAAACAATATGAGTAATGGGACAGCAAGGGAACTCCACTTCAGTTCTGTACACATATGCTGATATCACACTGTGTGTAACTAAGGCGAAGAGTGAATGACATGCTGGTAATTCTGACGCACATATGCTGACAAAGCACTATGCGCAGCTAGGGCAAAACGCCAATGACTTGTTGCGATATCGATGGTATTTTTGGGTTACAAAGGTATGAAGGACTGCATCAGCATGGTTGAGCAACGCACTTCCAAGAAGTGCAAAAGAATATGTGTTGGAGGGGAACGCAAATGAAAGTGGATGAACTAGAAAAGACGTATAAAAGGACTGAGAATTTTGGAAGCAACAGAGAGTTGTTAAATAGATTTTGTATGGTAAAGGTTGCAGCCAAGCAATAAGACAGCGGGCCTTACCATTGAAATAAATAAATATAATAAAAACAAATAAACAAATAATTAGTAAAGGTTGCAGCCAAGCAATAAGACAGCGGGCCTTACTAATCAAAATAAAATAAAAACTTCTTTTATTTCCAACCTCTCCGCGAGTTCGTTCTTCTCCTGGTGACAGGAAAGCACGACGAACTTTGGCGATACAACAATTGGTGGCAGCGGTGGGATACCCAAAGAGGTCCCGACTACCATACCAACATACCGAAGCGTTCTCTGGGGCTATACACCAGAGAAAGTGTTAAAGCGTACTGGGGCATACACCAGTTAAGTGAAGTGAAAAAAAAAAGAGAAAAAAAGTGCAAAGTCCCAAATACTGTAAGACCTGGCGAATCCCTGGAATACGGGCGCCGGAGGCAAACAATTGGGCAGTGACATAAAAGACCAGGCCACCACACCTATAGGGCGGGAAGCCTGCCTGGCAGAGGAAGAAGAAAAAAAAAATACAGCACCATCATCACCATCGGCATCAGAAAACCTACCAGCAGCAGCAGAGGAAATTAAGGAAAAAAAAAGACAACAACAAAACCATCAGCATCCGCAGCAGAGAAATTTAAGATTTAAGGTATTTAAGAAGTTATATATATATATATATATTTTTTTTACACAAAAAAAAAAACACATTTGACTTAGTTACGCCACGTTTCTTTATATTTATACTTTTTTTTTATTTCGGTGAAGAAAAAGAAAAAAAAAACTCTAAAACCCAGAATTTTCATTTCCTACCCATTATTCTTCCTACACCCCCAATATTACCACAAGAAAGCAAGCTGCGATAGTGCAGCTCTTCGAACAACTACCTTTTTGTGTAGAAATACCCGAGAGTTCTGAATCCGGCACCACCATGTCTGAATACAAAATTAGTCTTAACGACATTTACAACATTATCCCGGCTTTCAGCGGAAACCCGGAAGAATTAAATAAATTTATAGCTTGTGGGAATATATTGTTCACGTCAATTAGAACTGACCCCGAACATAAACTTTTTCTGGAAGTCGTGAAAACGAGGCTCCAGGGACCGGCATTCGAGCTAGTCCAGTTAAAATCTTTTGCAAAATGGAATGACTTAGTCTCAGAACTAGAAAGACAATTCAAGGAAGAAAAATCTCGTTCCTCAGCTCAGAACGAGTTACTAAATGCTAAACAAAAGGCAGGAGAAAACGTTAAGGAATTTGGTGATCGCATCAATCGATTACTAAACTCCTTGAACTCTGCTACTTTTGCCAGCACTAGTGACGAAGCTGTGAGAAGGTTCCTTTCCCACGAAAATGATAGGCTAGCCATACAGGTTTTCGAAGACGGTCTTCTAAATCTAAATCTCAAATTCATGGTTCAAGCCCACGGGGAAGGCGATCTAAGGAAAGCCATAGCATACGCGGAAGAACATTCGGTTCGCCTCGAACGTACCGCAGTAACTCACCTTTCTGAAAACAACAAACATCCAACAAAGTTTTCCTCTTCAAAACCCACATGCCAAACTTGTAATAGGGTAGGACATACATCCACTACTTGTTTTAGAAATCGAAATATAGTCCCCACTCCCAGACCTATCTGCCAAACCTGTAACAAGGTGGGACACACGTCCGCAACCTGTTACAGAAACACCAATCTTCCTAACTTCGCTCCTCAGCAAATTAAAAGAGAAATACAGTATTTAAGATGTACCTACTGCAACAAACCCAATCATCACCAGGATGAATGCAGGACACGTTTGGCTCAAATTGGAGTTCCTCCACAAAATATACAACCAGACTCATTACAAAGGCAACACAACCAAAATAATAATAATAACTCCTCACGCAATATACGACGAGAATTCCGACACTATACCACTTCAAACGAAAATGAAGCGGGAAACGGGTTGACTCGGGGAGATGGTGTCGACAATCAGCCCCGAGCGCAAATACAAGTCGACATGCACAGAATCCCAAACTAAATTTCAATATATACGTACCATTTTGCCCCAAACGTCTGGAGCCAGTGGTACAAATAAAATTTCACCCATCAGAAAAAATATCAGCTACATTTTTGATTGACACAGGCGCTGACATCAGCCTTGTGAACCCAACAAAATTCGAAACAAAAATATGTAATAGAAATCAATGTACTATATCCACCATATCAGGAAAAGAATTTAAAACTATAGGAGAAACTATAGGAACTTTGGAATTCCAAACAGAAGACCACTTGATTCTTCTGGACCATCCGTTCCAAGTAATACCGAACCATTTGAGTTTAGCATATGATGGCATACTCGGTAACGATTTTTTAACCAAATTCCAATGTTACATTAACTATGAAAATAGGGAAATCGAAATTAAAACACCAGCAAACGGCTTAGTCACAACTCAGCAAAATAAAAAAGACTCAGCAATGGTCAATAAGACTGAGCAAAATAAAAAAGACTCAGCAATGGTCAATAAGCCTGAGCAACGAAATAAATATCCAGCAAAACGTAAGACTGAGGACAGCAGTGCCTCAGCAGAAAATAAGCCTGAGATAATGATAAATCCAGCAAAACGTAAGACTGAGGATAGAAGTGCCTCAGCAGAAGGTAAGACTGAACAAAATAAAAAGGACTCAGCAATAGTCAATAAGCCTGAGCAACAAAATAAAAACCCAGCTAAACGTAAGACTAAGGCAAAAGAGAACCTAGCAGACAGTAAGACTGAGGAAATTTTAACAAATAGCCAAACAAAAGCTGAGAAAGGCACCATCATACTTAAACCACGAACACAGCGCGTGGTAGAACTCCCATTTCATAAAACAGGTAATATCGATTTAATTATACGAAAAAAACAAATTATTCCAGGCGTATACCTCGGTGAAAGCCTGAGTAGATCCAAGGACTCCAAGATAAAAGTGTTGATGATGAATACCTTGGAAACAGAGCACAGGTTAAACACCGAAAATATCAACCCCGAATGGGAATCTCTAGACAATTTTAACTTGGTATCTAACAAACCAAATGACAAGATCAAAGGCAGACTAGACAAACTTAAGTCAATCATAGACGTCGAACATTGCAACCAAGAAGAAAAGGAATCAGTCCACAACATTTGTAGGGAATACAATGATTTGTTCTTCCTCGAAGGCGACCAACTTACTTTCACGGATGCCATAAGCCACAGAATCATAACTGACCAAAACAAACCACCACTATATGTCAAACCGTACAGATTGCCTAACGCACATACAAGTGAGATCCATAGGCAAGTTAACGATATGCTACAGGAAGGAATAATCCAGCCTAGTGCAAGCCCATGGAACTCCCCCTTGCTTCTGGTTCCTAAGAAACCAGACAAAGAAGGCAATAAGCGATGGCGAGTCGTGGTAGATTTTCGTCGACTAAATGAACTAACAGTCGCTGACGCATATCCGCTACCAAACATTACAGATATACTGGATCAACTTGGTAGAGCGAAGTATTTTAGTACCCTTGATTTGGCAAGTGGATTCCACCAAATTCGTATGGATAAGGAAGACAGGTGCAAGACGGGATTCAGCACTCCATATGGACACTACGAATATAATCGTATGCCATTTGGGCTAAGAAATGCCCCAGCAACCTTCCAACGCCTGATGAATACGGTATTAATTGGTCTACAAGGATTCGATTGCTTCGTATATGTTGATGACATTGTTCTATACGGATACAACCTGAAAGACCATAACGACAAATTGGTAAGAGTATTTGATCAATTACGCAAAAATAATTTGAAACTTCAGCCTGAAAAATGCAATTTCATGAAGAAAGAACTAACGTATTTAGGTCATATTATCTCCGAACACGGTCTTAAACCAGATCCAGAGAAAGTAAAGGCAGTCAAAACATATCCAACACCACAAAACACCAAAGGTATAAAATCGTTTCTAGGTCTCATAGGCTACTATAGAAGATTCATTGATAACTTCTCCAGTATAGCTAAACCCTTGACAAAATTACTAAAGAAAGATATCAAATTTGAATGGGATGCATTCTGTGATGAAGCATTCCGTCTACTTAAAAGTAAAATAATACACCCTCCTATTTTAGCTTATCCAAATTTTAAGGAAGAATTCATAGTCACTACAGACGCAAGTGACGTTGGACTAGGTGCGATATTATCACAAGGAGACATTGGTCAAGACAAACCAATCTGTTATACTAGTCGTCTACTATGATCTAACGCAACTCACGAAAGCTCTAAATCATGCTACTAATTACGTGGTGGAAATCAACGATTTGTGCCGCCTATTACAAGGAAACGCTAACTTTGGCATAATTTGTGATGGTGCAATAAGCGAAATCAACCACTTATTAATGAACCTTCAAAACAAATATATTCTCCTAGGCACACAAAAGCGATATAGACGAGCCCTAATCAATATAGTCGGTACATTAAGCAAATCCTTGTTTGGTACCTTGAATGAAGACGATGCAAAACACTACGACAAACAAATAGAGAAAATCAAAAGAAACGAAAACCATTTACTTGATCTTATGAAAAACCAAACATTTATAATGGAAACTACCAAAAATATTTTTAATAAATCGGAAAAAAACATAGAAGACCAAATGCTTGCGGTAAATGCAAAAATAACCAACATAAAAGGAGTAATGACTAACCTCGCGAGTCTCACTCAAGATCAAAATACATTTACTGAAATAGAATCTTTAACGTCACTAATAACTTTAATTATAATCAGATACCAGAACACGATCGACGATATTCTCGATTTAGCTACAGACGTCAAACATGGGAAACCCCACCCGGCCATAGTAACGCCAGATCAACTAAAATCTGCACTAAAAACTATCAGACAACAAATTCCAAACGGTCTTAGACTACCGCACCTAGCAAATGAAAATAACATCATCTCGCTTTACCATATTTGTACCACTAGCGTCGCAACTAACAAAGACAAAATAATCTACGAATTTAAAATACCCCTTTCCCTTGTAGACAATTTTCAAATATACAAAATTATCCCCTTTCCCATGAAATACAGAAACAATTTCGTATACTTACAACCAACAAATGATTATTTAGTAATAGATCACAAAAGAGAACATTACTCACCCCTGTACCTTAAAGACCTTAGCAATTGCAAAACTCAAGATAATGATTTCCTATGCCCAATTACACATCCACTTTTTGACACCGACACAGCTAATCCCCAATGCGAAATCCAACTCTTAATTGGAAATCCGACGCTTCACGATTCATGCGTGATAAAACAGGCAAACTTAACAACCATATGGATACAATCACACCAACCACATAAATGGCTATTTTCATCCATGGAACCATGCATTGCTAACGAAATCTGTCAAGATAATATGACAAGACATACTCTTCAGGGACCGGCAATAATAGAATTATCCGGTAACTGCTACCTCAAATCAAAAGATTTTACTTTATACGCCTACAATGAAAAATCGTCAATCATTAATAACTTCTTCATTCCACCAATAAATATCTCAAAATTCCTAACTAACCCCTCCATCAATTTTCCTAACTTCACCGAAAAAACCGCAATTGTAAGATTTTCAAGCCAAAATGAGCTAGAACTTGTTTCCCAAAGAATAAGCGAGCTAAAGAATGAAGAATCAAGACCACTTATTTCTTTGGATAAAAATGATGTTCACCACTATATTTTAATTTACGGAATAATTGTAACAATATTGATTCTTGTATCCTTAAAAAAATACAAGTCTTACAAACTCAGACATACTTCAAAAGAAAACAATAAAAAAAAGTCCAGCAATGAAACAATTAGGGACACCCCTACCTTCATTTTGGCCTAAAAATAAAAAGAAAAAAAAAAGGAAAATGTGTATCTACTTTTATAAATTCAAATAACAATAACATATAACCTTACAAACTTAACTTTGCATAAAATATTACAAGAATAATTTTTGGTAAATTGTCTAAAAATAAATTTCCATCAAAAATATATGTAAGAAAAAATAAGAAAATTTTTGTCTAAGATATTTTGTTTAAGCTAATTAAGAAATTTTTTTTACGATACTTCATTTTTTACAATATTTGGTTAAGAAAATACAATATTTTGTTTAAAGAATAACTAAGAAAATAAGAAAAAATTTTCTTACAATATCTTGTCTAAGTAAAGAAAAACGAACTATGTAATAGAAAATAAGCTAATAGAAAGTAATTGTAAATTGTTTCTAAAATTCTCCTAAGTCACTTCTCTGAAAGAAAATTGATCTTTTTACTCTCAATTTTCTTTTTCTAAGGGGGGAAGGATGTAGTACCTCGCACCACCTGTTCATCGGCGTTTCCTTATTCCTATACATTTCCTATTCTGCCAACCACAACTGCTCACAGAACCATATTACCGCATACCAAAAATGCATATATTCGATATTCCCAATAATTCGCCTCACTAGGTCAATGTCAAAGCATATCACACATATCGCCGACAAAACACATAAACAATATGAGTAATGGGACAGCAAGGGAACTCCACTTCAGTTCTGTACACATATGCTGATATCACACTGTGTGTAACTAAGGCGAAGAGTGAATGACATGCTGGTAATTCTGACGCACATATGCTGACAAAGCACTATGCGCAGCTAGGGCAAAACGCCAATGACTTGTTGCGATATCGATGGTATTTTTGGGTTACAAAGGTATGAAGGACTGCATCAGCATGGTTGAGCAACGCACTTCCAAGAAGTGCAAAAGAATATGTGTTGGAGGGGAACGCAAATGAAAGTGGATGAACTAGAAAAGACGTATAAAAGGACTGAGAATTTTGGAAGCAACAGAGAGTTGTTAAATAGATTTTGTATGGTAAAGGTTGCAGCCAAGCAATAAGACAGCGGGCCTTACCATTGAAATAAATAAATATAATAAAAACAAATAAACAAATAATTAGTAAAGGTTGCAGCCAAGCAATAAGACAGCGGGCCTTACTAATCAAAATAAAATAAAAACTTCTTTTATTTCCAACCTCTCCGCGAGTTCGTTCTTCTCCTGGTGACAGGAAAGCACGACGAACTTTGGCGATACAACATAGTCTACATTTTCTAGAAAATTAATTTATTAATTTTTTCGTACGTACCTACAACTTTTTCTGTTGAACTTCTTAGTCAACTCCAGAACAGGTTCCAATGAATTCCTATGAAAAGCTTACAGTCTTACATCCTAATAAAATTTGCTCAAGAAAATGACCCCCAATAACCAAGAAATCAAAAAGAAACACACTCAAAACATATATATTTTCGGGGCAATGTTTGTTTAAAGAAATGCGAAATTCCCCTTTTAACCGTCATTCATTATTATGGGAAAATAAGTTCTAACATTATCGCTGACTTATTTAAAAATTTCTCAGAATAATGAAACCGTATCAAAATAATAACAAAAAACGATAAAAGTGCCGCCCTGTTTGCTTGAGAAAATACAAGTGGCAACCTTAAGTACATTTCTATGAAAATGGCGTCGCTTCCCACTCAGAGAGTAAATGTCATCGGTGTGTCGGTGTCTCGGGCGAGATTTTTCCAAATTTCCGAAATGGTCGCGAGACGAGGCAACGAGTCTCGCGCCATTGTGTATTGGTGCATGCATTTCCTTTGATTGGAAATTATTTGACAACTCGCGCTAGACTCGATCTCGCTCTCGTCTCGCTCTCTCGCTGTATTGTGAATCGGCCATGAATGCTACATGACGAGTTTCGTCGAGAAGTGTCGGCCGCTTATTGTCTTTGTACATCTTTACGCTTTGTATTTTGACGATTGGAACACACTAGGTACGAGTTATGGTGGATTTATGTACATTACCACGCCACACAATTTTGCATGACTTCAGAGAGAGAGATCCGTTTCTTACAGTCAAGGATAATGATCTGTAAGAGTGAGAAAATTCAAATGATATCTGATGTGACTGATTGTGTATTGGTTAAAAAATAATAATTACATTATAGTACTTAAAGGCAGGAAATCTATGTACAATTTAGAAAATAAAGTAAAAATATAAAAACGTAACAATTTAGATATAAGATACTTTAATGATATTACAATGATATTTTTCGTGCTGATAAAGAAAAATAAATATACAAAAAAGAATTTAAAAAAAATCTTCAATGCTATCACAGTTTAAAGTGAACAAGCAGTCTTTTAGTTTTCTGATATAAGAGGAAAAACAAGGTATTTCTCTAATAAAAATGGGCAATTTATTAAAAAACGTTGCAGCTGTATGCGTATAAAAACGAGAAAAAAGTGTTCTGTGAGCAAATGGTGCAATGACAAAGTTCATATTACATAACAACATAACAACATCAGTGGCTCTAAAATGTGCGCTGTGGCTGTTAAAGTTGATGTTGCTGTGCCAATCTGTTTATCGCTTTAGACATTCGCGAGAGGTAGGCCAGTTAAAAAAAAAATCTTTAGAGGTTAAGTTTATTTTTGTAGGGACTTAATATGAAAATATTTGCTTAGTAATTCAACATACACACTAACCACTGGGTTACAAGCGAGCTTTTCTGTTTCCGAATAATAAATCTAAATACATATTTGTATAAATTTATTTACAGATGGGTATTCCAGAAGCAGTATTAGACTCTCTAAAAGATTGTCCGGAATTTTCACATTCATTTCTTTTAAGAAATATTGTTGTGGTCGGTGGAAGTTCCCTCTTTCCCGGTTTCTCAGCTCGTCTTAGAAAAGATCTTGAAAAATTGGCACCAGACCATTTCGATATACATGTCACCAGCCCTAAGGAGTAAGTTGTATATTTTCTTTACCTCATAACTAAATTTATTGCAATGTTTCTTTCTCTGTTTAGTCCCGTAACGTATAGTTGGAATGGTGGAAAACAATTTTCTACTGCACCGGAATTCGATGACTCAATTTTCACAAGGCAGGACTATGAAGAAAAAGGCTTTCAATATTAAGCTTGAATAATAATACTCGAACAGATAAATAAAATGTTTATTTTGTGTGGAATTTGTTAGATGTGATTTTCTTTGTTTCTGTGAATAAGTTATTTGTTTGATTAAATAGTTTAGTTACAGCCTCGCAAATAAAAAGTATTTTATCTTCAGGCCCGGGCAAGCGATGCTGAAATTCTATACTATCATCGGACCAAATTGTACAGAATGTGGTGTAGTATACAATATTCTACAGTATACATACTCCACACCAAATCCTCGTTACAGATTTAAGAAGCTCACCGGCCCATCAGGAAGCTCTCACTTTTTTGTTCAAAGTTGATTATCATAAATACCTACTGCATAACAGCTGTCTCTTGGTTGTCATCGAGGATATCGGGATTGCTGGTCAGCTTAGAGTAACAACAAAAACGAGAACCATGAAGCCAAATCAACGCCTAACCCCCATAAAAAGGCCATTAGAATGGGTCCACAAGGACCTAATTGTGGTACAGCAATATTCACACTGCTCTAGCTGTCCGTGAAGCTAACATAACCTTGTATCACTGGGAGCAGTTTCCAGTTCAATCTTCAGCAGCTGAAATGTCAACACAGCTATTATCTGGTCAACAAAAGGGAAGCCAACAAAAAAATAAGGAAGGGACAGGATCTGAATAGGTATAAAATGTTTGTTTGGGTTGTAAAGATAAAATCCGCACTAAAAACACCACCTCAATCATGGCCAAGCAAATAAAATGATTTTAGTTTCAATGTTTAGTTACATTTGATTTACATTCAGATCCTAAATTCGTGAGGTTTAGTTATTAGTTATTCATTGGTTCCGAAGTTAGAGGGGGGTCGAAAACAGCCTGAGTTTGTTCCTGTAAAAAGGATGTGTGCCTTTACTATAGAGAACTTATGGCGGGGGCACTACTGTGGACTTTGATTGGAGATTTATATTGAACACAATTTATTTATGTCAATCAAATTTAAATTTTTTTGACATAAATAAATTGATTTTGAACATAAAAAGTTTTGAGCCTGCTACTTGCGACAGGTTTGGATAAGGCACATCATTTTATTTCATTAAAGCTGAGTATAAGCTTTAATTTGGTTATAATTTGAAGCTGTAAGTAGATGGGTATAGTAATCACAAAAAAAAAAAAATTTAAAAAATGTGTGCCAGGAGACAGGATCTCATGAGGCACAAACATTTATTTTAATATAACTTTGTTAGCTTTAAGTTTTGGTGTTGATTTCAAGCTGTAAGGATATGGGTATTAATACCATGTAAAAAAGTGTGCAAAAGGGGGTAGTAACAGTTATTTAACAACTTCCGCTCAGACACAAACTTTTTTTTTTCATTGTCCCAGCATTGTCCAGCATCCTTCTACAGACGATCCCACTGCCTATTACTACCGATTATCTGCCTACGAAAATCAACTTCGAAAAAGGCTTCACCCATGAAATACCGGACAGGAATCAATGGGATTCACAAAATGTCTTACACAAATCACTGTCAATATTCACAGACGGTTCTAAGACACTGGAGGGAGTGGGCGCCGGAGTCTTTTCAGAAGAATTGAATCTGGGCCTCTCCATCTGTCTTCCGAAACAGTGTAATGTCTTCCAAGCCGAAATTACAGTTATTCGTCAAGCTACAGCGTGGCTGTCGATTAATGCGGTATCACAAAGGGATATCGTCATATGCATTGATACCCAAGCAATAAATACATTGATTTTTAATAAAATTTGGGGTTTTATTTCCTTTTTTGGCTCCTTATTTCCTAATGAAAATTTAGGTTTATTTTATTATGAAATAAGACCCCAAAAGAGGAAATGAAATAAGACCCCAAACGAAAAACGAAAACGTGTGGGGGCATGCTGCTCCCCTGCAAACCCCCTGCTTGGGTTTACTGTAAGATTCGAGGCCTTATTTCATTTCTTTTTGTGGCCTTATTTAATCGCAGTGGGGCCTTGCATAGAAAAAATAGGCCCAGCGGTTATCGAGTTATAACGTCATCGAGTTTCACCCCATAGAAGATGTTTTTAGTATGGGACGTGCCACGGCCCTTTGTCCAATTTTGATAAATTTTACAGAATTACTCCTGGGCCAATATCTAATGCCACTTCAAATTTGAGCTCAATCGAGTCTGTGGTCTTCGAGATATAAGATTTTGAATTAAAATTTTTAATTTTAAAAGTAATTAAAAGTTGAATTGAGTTGAGATTGTTTACATTTTTTCATAATGCATTTTCAATGGCCACCGGATTTGCATTGCGAAGTCACTGACGCTGAGTGAGAAAAAGAAAAGGTTACTACTGTATCTTAAATGACCATTCACATGAGAACGAACGAATGAATTGATGAAATGCGAACAAAACACTTTTTATGGGTTTCTCAACAGAAAATTTCTCATTTTACTATTTCAAGAGTAGGATAATTAATTATCCCATACAAATTCAAAATGTATGTATTAAGAAAACAAGTTTATAAACTATTTAAATTACGAAATTTCGTTTTCCAAACTTTTTGCCGTGAACGAAAACACCCTCGCCGCGAATTGTCAAAGTTTATTCGCAATGAACATCATTAACTAGAGCAGGAGTTTCCTAACTGTGCGTCGCTTGCACGCGGCGTTCCATAAACTTTAAGCTAGCTTTGAAATTAAATTTCTTTCATTTTTTGAACAAAGGAAGAGTTCAACATATGTACGTAGCATTACGTTTCTCTTTACGAATGGCAAGAACGAGGTCGAAGCGAAATCCAAATCCTCATTATAGTCGCATCCAATTCGAAGCTAAAGCGCGTTTGTGTCTTGGACCCACGGATTCGTATTTAGGGAGTAATTTCCTTTATCTGGAGACTAGTTTCAAGTGGTTATCACAATTATCCCAAATTTCAAAAAAATTGAGTTTTTAACATAGTATTACTCACCTGAGCCGCCACCACCGGCTGCAAGACTTTCATTTTTGAAATAAGAAATTTCCAAACTTTTTAGGGGTACTCATCTATTTTGGTTATCATCCACACCCAAAATTTGCAGCGGGCTCTTGGTCTATAAAGCGCGTTTGTGTTTCCCGCATTATCCACGCATACTTGCTTCGTGCACAGAACATTTACCAGCCACAAAATCTGTTTAAAAACAAAAAAATTAACTTAAACGGCTCCAATTTTCTCAATAATTTTTATTGAATGAAAAATAAAGCAACCGAACAAAAATAAAACATGACAAGATAAATTAAAGTAATAATTAACAAAAACGAGGTGCCGCATAATTAATTAAGGGACGGGACGAGTCGATGTTGGCACCCGGTAGAGTGTGGGGGCCACATTATTTTGGTGCCGTCTGTCTCATCTGGAGTTTATTACTCAGTCACTGATTCCAAATCAGCATTCGGCGGTTCGTGGAAGAGAACCCGACGCAGTCAATTCCTCGCCGTACACAAGAAGTCGACTTTTCGCAGATTTCATCTTGACGAATTTTGCATCGGGACTTGGGCCGACACCCGTACAAGATCCAACTGATCCAAGAGATCAAAGTTAATGACCATAGACAACGCCGTTTGTCCGCTGACGTTTTTTAAGATGACCCTAATTTTGGACGAAAAATCATCTTGAATGGCTATGTCAACAAGCAAAATTGCGATATATGGGACGACGCCATTTCAACATCGACCCGTCCTTATTGAAACCCCCTTTAATGAATCTTCGTAAGATCAGCTTCTATTAACATATCTTTTAGAAGGGCGTCTCAAAAATCTTACAACTTGTATAGGGAGTCGCAGTATAAAAAAGTTTGGGAACCCCTGATCTAGAGAAACCTATTGATTGATTGATTGATTTTATTTAACAATACCTATTTTAACAAATTTATTACATTAGAATTAAGACAATATCTTGACAAAAATTGTGCATTCCATTCTTTTTTTTTTTCTTCGCCGTTGTCTATTTCCATCAGTGACCTTGATCTGAAGCGTTTCGTTTATCCAATATGGCAAATCAAAATAATCTTATCAGATCAGCACACCTAGAACATGTCGCAGATCCACCTATCTCTGTCCTGCTCTACAACCTGCTCCCCAACCTACCCCCCAGCCCCAATTTGCTCAAGGTATTAATCCTAACAATGATAACGATTTAGTTCAACTGATCACCAGATTAGTAGCTGAAACGCTACACATACAAGGACGCCAAATTTTTAATTCAATAATAAATCAATTGATGTGTAAGAAAAAGTTACAACAGCTGGGTACCGCCAGGTTGATGCCAATCAGCGCCTACCCGATTCATACACACCCAACGAATCAACCTAGGTGAATGAAATTTTGTGAGAGGACTTCTTTTTACCGTTGTCAGGTATTGAAAATGGGCTATGTCGGTCATGTAGTTCTGGTACCTCCCACACAAAACCACTATTAGACCCGTCTGTTAAAATCACGATAGCGTCCAAACGAATCGACTTAGGCGAATGAAATTTTGTGAGAGCTCTTCTTTTTATCGTGTCGTCAGGTTGGTATGTATTAAAAATTGTCTATGTCGGTCAAGTAGTTCTGGTACCTCCTATACCAAACCAATATGGCATGGCAAACATTTTGCATGACTTTTATGCAGTGGAGGGTATCAAAGCATCGGCCAGGCCGATGATAACACTTTTACTTGTTTCTCTTCAAATGCTTTTTCGATTTTATCAGTGATTCTATATTCACCTGATCGATTGTAGAGTGCTTATTTCTAAATCCAAATTGGTGATTTGGGACTAGTGATTTTTCTTCAATTATTTTTTGCAGATGTTTTATCAGCATTTTCTCGAATAACTTTGACAACATTGGTAGTATAGATATTGGGCGATATGAGGTTATCATTATTACCTCCGCGACTTTCCACATGCTTGCAACATATCTCAACTTAAATGCAGCATTTATAATCTGCGCTAGTTTTTTCAGTCATTTTCGTTTAAATTGTTTCAAAATTTATCCTGTAATCAAATCATACCCTGGGGCCTTTTTTATATTTATGCCTTCTTTAATTTCTTTGGCAAGTTCTTTAGCTGTTACCGACCGAATAGGTCTATCTTCTTCACACCTTAATTCGAGTTCTTGATAACCTTTATCTTCATAAGGTTTAAATACATCTTCAGGATACTCTGCAAAAGTTGTTGCCTTTTCTTGGTTGCTTTTCGCCCAGTTACCTTCTCTAGTTTTTACTGGGGGAATATGAGCTATTGGCCTGTTCATCCTCTTTGTTGCCTTCCAGAGCGAGTAGTCAGTACTGGCATCATTTGTAAGGCTGGCGAGGTAAGTTTTTAAAAATTCGTTACTGAATTCTCTAATATATTGTCTAAGCTTGTTATTTAAGTTGTTCAGTGTAGTCTTGTCGCGTGGCGCCCTTGTCTGTTGCCAGCGTTTTCTAGCTTTCCTCTTTTCAGTAATAGACCGAGAGCCCGCAGTACATTTTGGACGTGAAAGGCAACCGGATGAATTTTACATAAACACGTTGCTCTAATGCCCACGATATCAAATATGCCCGTCTGGCAGCGCTTAATGGCAGCTAAAGCATGCAACTGCATATTAAAAATGCGCTATGATTCACAAAAGAAATAAATTGGTGCAACCGTTTGTATCTACTACCAAATACATAATAGAGAATGGTCCCCTCAGTACAAATACTATCCAAGACGTTTTAGGTGTCGCCAAAGCCCTGCCAGACGCAGTGGAAATGCATTAAAAATTCCAATTTTGAATAATTGTTGTTGTGTAATTGAGTATTTCTGGAAAATAACACGCTTTTCTCCGTCATATTTGGTGAATTTGAATTGTGTGTGTATCTCCTATCGCTGCGCTGCGCTGTGATGTAGTCACTTAGTCAGTTCCCTTTTTTACCTAATGATTTTCTGAGTTTTTCTGAGGTGAGTATCCTCTGTGCATACTTCCTTATGCAATAAAATAACACGCTTTTTTCCGAGTTATTTGGTGAATTTTGTAAGTATCTTTTAAAAAATAAACAAACTGATGTGCAGTTAAGATTATCCTTTTCGAAGGATCTTCTCTAGACACTATATAGCCGTCGAGGGCTTGGACAAGGCAAAGTTAACTGACATTTTAAAAACTCGATTAAAACCAAATATTCAAAACGGGGTAAAAATTCCCGAATCCTACATTGGATTACTGCAAGAAATTTACTTGAATACATTCAAAAACTACAAAATGAGAATAGTGGAAGATGTTCGGAATGAGGACAGGCAATGGAATCTAATTAGCCGGGAACATAGGAGAGCCCACAGAAACCCAAGGGAGAACAAAGAACAATTGCTGGAAAAGTATTACTTCCCTAGGATGAATAGTCTTGTGACACGATATGCAAAAACTTGCGACATCTGTCTGAGGAATAAGTATGATAGGCACCCAGCAACTCCTGATTTTCAACCTACACCCGTCCCATCATATCCATGCGAAATATTACACATGGACATAATGGAAATACAGGGCGAAAAATTAATTTCCTGTCTCGACAAATTCTCTAAATTTGCCAAACTGTTTCACATTAAAAACAAATCCTCCCTACATTTAAGAGATATAAATTCATTAAAATCCTACATTACTTTACCGTTCCAAGGGCATTAGTAACTGACAACGAACGCGGTTTCCTCAGCCCGATCATGGTTAATTTTATCAAAATGCTGGACATTCAAATTTACCAAACTCCCGTTAACCGTAGCGAAGTTAACGGTCAAGTGGAGAGATTTCACTCCACAATATTGGAAATCTATCGGTGCCTCAAGGCCGAATATAAAGATTTGAGGCTGAAGGAAATTTTGAATATCGCTGTAGATCGTTACAACAATACTGTGCACTCGGTAACGAAACGAAAACCAGCTGATATATTTTTTAATAGAACCAATAGGGCGCAGTAGCGCAGTGGTTAGTGTGCTGGACTACTGTGCGAGGGATCCCAGGTTCGATCCCCGGAAAAACACAAATTACATCTTAAGGTTTTCTCTACTGCGCCACCTCTCGCGAACGTCTGACAAACATCCGAGAGTATGACTGTCCTGAAAAAGCTTCTCAATTCAGCCGTTCGGACTCGGCATAAAATTGTAGGTCCCTTCCATTCGTTCCAAAAATAGAAACTCACACAAAAACAAATGGTTGCGAGAAGCTAGGCCTTGGGTGTCTACTAGGGTGGGTCATCGATGTATGAAAAAATTGTTTTTATTTTTTTTTTTTGATTGGAATAGTGATAAAAGTTTGATCCATATCCAAGGGATTATAAAAAGCAAAACAACTATTTTTTAAGAACCTTCCTTCTACCCGCGCATTGATTTTGAAAATTTGTGTTTTCCCCAATATTTCGATATTTTTCAACAAAGGCCATTTTATTTTGAAAACTTCCTTACTAGGCGTAAGCGGCTCTACAGTTCGAAGTGAACCAAGGCTTTAACTTCTCCAGTTAGCACAGTCTATTTTCAGCGACTTGTGCTCGCCACCTAAGGCGAGGTCTTCCTCTACTGCGCTGTCTCTTTGTCTCAGCCATCTTAAAGAACTGATGTCCAATTTTTGACTAGGTCGATGTCGCTGAACTGCTCGTAAAATTTGTCGATAAGTCTTCTCCTCCACAGACCATTAACGTAGACGGGACCGAGGATAGCTTCACCCGCTTTAGTCAGAGTACAATCTTCAGCGTCATAAAGCAGGACTGGGATAATAAAGGTCTTATATATGAGTAGAATCTCCTTAGTTCTTCGGAATTACCCACTTGCTTCTCAGCTCAAACAGAGGTTGGCAAGTGTTATCCATCGTTTAACTTCTTTTGGAGACGTTGTTATCAGCGCTGATAGAACAGCCGAGCTACTCGTACCTATACAAAGTCTCTCACTACCCCAAAGTTATAGCTGTCAATTGTAAGGTTTTGTCCGATCCGTTGATAACAGCATATACTTGGTTTTGCTCTCGTTGACCGCTAGACCCATTTTAGCCACCTCCGTTTCTGTACTAGATAACGTACTAGTGACAGCTCACTGTGTTCTACCAATTATGTCAAATATCATCGGCAAGTAATTCGACAGACTTTTGAAAGATCGTGTCTTGGGTGTTGGCCTGTGAGATGTGAGTCTCGGACAATTCTTTCAAGTATATGATGTTGAAGAAGTCGCTTGGCAGAACGTCAACTTGTCTAAATCCACCTTTAGCAGCGAGCTTTCTTCGTCATCACCCTATACAAACGATCGAGTTTTGCAGGGATGCCAAAACTATACATGGCAGGTCCGTAAAACTCGTCTCTATATTGATGAAAAAGTGGTGAGTGTCGAATTGGTCTTCTTGGGTTTTTTCCAGGATCACCTTAAGTGTGAACATTTGATCGACGGTAGGCTGTATTGGTCTAAAACCACACTGATAGGGACCAATCAGATCGCCATGCCGCTGGCCGTCTATATTAATGGTACGTTTTTCAAATCAATTTTTTTCAAATTTTTTTTTTTGCCCTAGGACATTCTTTTTATCTTTTGGTAAGACTTCCGTACATTGTGTCTGAAATAGCATCTCACAATTTCTTCAACCGTAGGCTTCTCGTGCTCTTTCTGTTTCTTCCTGAGGATCCGATGTTGATCCCGTATTGTCACTGAATGACCTATGAATATGGAAATATGGAGTAGGAAATGGATGTCTATTGCCAGACTTGCCAACTGTACTACCAAATATGTTCTCCTTGCCTACATATACTAGCGTTCAAACTTCCTAGGTTGTAATATTAACCTCGATTTTCTGGTATTGCTCGCATTTTTTTTCGAGGAGCTCTCATAGACACTTTCTTTGGTAGCGTGGTCCTTTTTTTCAGTGGCGATACGAGCACAAATGGGGCTAATGTTCGCGATTTTAGCCTTGATGCAGATAATCATAAGTCATTCACTAACGTGACGATAGATCTATACTTTTGCTAAGTCGCGGCGTATGACAAACCCACATCCAAATACACGTTCGTATGCTAGTAGTCCGGCTGCACGTTTCTAGTTTACTGTTCGAATTCATGTTCAGATACGACGATTATTGTCCTTATTTCGATTTGCAAGTTCGTTAAGAGTAAATAAATACTATGAATGCTTACATTTTCAACGTAAGGTACGTTTTAATTTATTTGGCAAACAATTCTACGAATTCTAATAAAATCAACCTATTTGTGTCAGATTTCACAAAATATCCTTATATTCAAATGAAATGCGCGGGTAGACCGACAAGAAAAAAAAATTTTTAAAAATATGTACACGCATTTTAAAGCTTGGGGTCACATTTTGGTTGCTATTCCAAAACGATCGGACGAAATTTAATTTTTCGACCCACCCTAGTGTCTACCGCCTGTTGCGCCGCCTATTTATTTTTTTTTTTTAATAGGGTTAACTACCAGAAGTTATTAAATTTTCGTGTTAAAGTTAATAACGAGCTTAGGGGGGAAATACAGAAAAGACAGGAAACAAGCAATAAATGGCACGACAAAAGGAAATCCGCACCTAAACGTTTTAGGAAAGGCGGCGTTATATACACTCCCTTCAAAAAAATACAGGGAAAGCCTTTGTTCCGAAAGGAAGTTGTAGCCAGAAATAATAAAGTAACCGTGGTCACGACCACAGGGCGAAAGATACATAAAGCCCACATCAAAAATGTATAATCATTGCATAAAATAAAAAAACCATTCGGTTCTCTTTAAAAAAAAAAAAAAAATAATAAAAAAGGGGAATGGCACGCCGCAAAGCACCTTAGTTAATAAAAGCAGTCTTCTTAGAAAACATGCTAAAAGGCTCAGGCTGGCAAACTCGGACAATTGTAGATTCTGCGATGACCTGCAAGCCGAAGAGGACATAACACATATACTTTGTGAATGTGAGGCAATATGTCGTAGTAGAAGGAAATTTCTGGGCAGGTACTTCTTCCAACATCTGGAGGAGATAGACAATACCAACTACAAGGGGCTACTTGGTTTTTGCAGGGAAATTGGGGTTTTCTCAAGGGCAAGTGTTTAGGTGTTTTTCCATTGTAGGTCACTGCAATTGGTTCCCTCTAGGGATCGCGATGGGCCCTTTTGGTGCCTAGTGCCGTATGAGATATCTCTCTCATACCCCTATTTAACCTAACCTAACCTAATAAAAGCACATCAATTAATGAGATATAAGAAAATAGATACACAAAAAATTGCACCTTATCAAATATTGTAAGAACATATTAACTAATAAAAACCTAACACTTAGAGTCTCAAGCTATCATCATAATATAGTAAAATGCATATAACTAAGTTAATTTAGGGCTTCGAAAGTTATTATGTATTTTAATATTGGAATTATATTGTTACTTTCATATGCTGTTCCACACGAGACATTGCATTTTTAAAACTAGATATCTAATTAAATAGATCTTAAGAAAATGTAAGTTAGAATAAGGTTACACTCATATTTTATTCAAAATTTTAACGTTTGTCAAATCATGCCAACTCTCTATTAGTTAAAATTTGGTGGAAATCTATTTTTACGATTACATATTATATAATAATTTACACAGATTACTGTTAGTAGCAGCTGCACATGGGTATCAAATATTCAACTATGAAGCACCGATTGTCCCAATTAAGGAAGGCAAAGGTTGGATAGTAGACGGCAACTTCAAGTTCGTGCACGTCGTCAACTTGGAATAGTTCGAGTACCTAATAAAAGCCCTCAACAAAACGCTCAATGAGGATGTAAAAGAACGTGAGAAGAAAGCCACAATCGAGCTTCACTTACATCAAATGAGCGATAGGCTGAAATTACTTAAAGGCAAGTCGGAACGAAGAGCAAGGTCAATAGACTGGTTAGGTTCTGCCTGGAAATGGATCGCAGGTAGTCCTGATGCGGCCGACTGGAGCAAAATCCTGCAGAGTGAACAGCAGATAGTGAACAACAACAATCACCAATACAAGATCAATAACAAAATCTTCAGTGTTATTGGAGATATAGTAAGGAAGACGAACCTGATCGATGATCGATCAGTTTAAAAATGGACTTAAAACACCTAACACGAGTGAGCACATTCAGGATTTCCTGAATAACGTCCTTATCATCAAGGAGGAGATAAACGAAGTTGTGCGCGCATGCCAAATGGCTAAGGGTGGAACGATCAATACCAACTTACTCAATAAGGAGGAAATCAACAGAATCATCAGCGAAATGGAAACATTACCATACGTGAACGAAATCCAGGCAGTGGAGTACGGATCACCGTCAATGGCTTACTCTTGCTTTACACACTCTCGATACCAAAAGTAAGGAATGAAGAATATAACCTGCTCGTGACAAGACCTTCAATCATAAATGGAACCCAAATTGACTTGACTTTCGCAAAATGTTGGTCAATCGTAGGGAAACCTTTGGGATTACAAAGAACTGCTTTACACTGAATAACTCTACAATATGCGACGAAGAATCTCTAAAGAAACTCGACGAAGATGGCTGCATACCGAAACTACTTAAAGGAGGACACACGACATGTACCTTTCAAACAAACAACGAGGAAGTGATCGAATTCATTAATAGCGACACAATTTTTCTAACGAATTTCGTAGGACAACTAATTTCTCAAAATTCCTCAATACATTTGAAGGGCACCTAATTTTACATCCAGCTACACGCAAAAAATATATATATTATTCTTCTTCCTCGTCACCTGTGGATTTCGAATCTTAGTCGATATGATTATCCATATGAAGTTCGTATATTTCCACCGACAAACGAAAACAATTTGCACAGCCGATGCACTGTCAAATAACGCACTAATACACTTACAAAAGCAGATCAATCTGCTTTCATGTTCCATTCGCCACGAAAAATCTGATATCTGAAATAAAAATCGGATGTGCCCAATGGAAAACGACATTAGTTTCGCTTGAGCACCGTATTTAGCAAAGAAGTAAAAAATATGGAGTCATAAATCAAAATCAATACTAAAAAAATTTAAACTACGTATTTCTAGATAACTGGGGCCTGTACCACAAAACAACACGTCTAGTTAAACAGGCAAATTTTAACAATTAACAACATTTTCTGTACCACCAAAACATAAGTTAACAACCGTCTAAACACTTGTTAACACAATTTCTAACAAGTGGGAAATTTGATGAATTCTCGGTTGCTGTACCACAAAAGGACAAGCGTTAAAATTGTCTGTTAAATTGTTGCAGAATTTGTAATAGGTATAATTTGGGAATTATAGAGGGCGTTGGAAGTGGATTGAAGACGGAAATCAGGATGTGGATGGGACTTAAGGTAGGAAGCGGAAATAGAAAGGGATGGAGTGCTAAGTGCGAGGAGCGTGGCATGCTTGCGTAGCACGGCTCTACTCGCCGGATGGGGTGGTTCTTGTCCTACACACTTAACAGGACCTACGACAACACATTAAACATGCCAATAAAAAAAGTTACCTTTTTAAAGCAGACGGACGTCCACCACACTGATAGGGCTGCTGATGGTGATGCAGCGAGGGCCAGTTCCCACCCTTCCTGGAAGTTTTCGGCCATTTTGTAAACTTCCCCAAAAATGTATAGTTGCCGTTGCCTAGACCATGTTCACCGAAAGAAATTTAGCGGACCTTACCGTACCCCTGAAATCTTGACTTAACAAGCCATTGGGCTCATATGAACCAAATTAAAATCCCAAATTTCAACCAACATGGCGTGATATACAACTTTTTTACTATCCAAAAACTAAATTAACTTTAATAAAGTATTTATATATTAACGCTAAAGATTTAAACTTTAACATAAGTAAAGTAAATATAACAAACAATTTATAAATAACAAAAATTAAATTTAAAATAAAACAGCTAAATTTCCCCGTCACCGTTTCAAAAAAATAAAAAATGGTATGCACCTGAAATTTTATATACCCAGTGTACCCTTTTTCTCGCTCTACCTTAATCGCGTTCCTACCCAAAAAGAGCTCTGTTTAGGGGGCTATTTGTTTTCAAAAATTCGACGCTAGCAAATAAAATTTCACGAAAAGGGGGAAACTCACTATACTAAATACAAAATAGACCAAAAATAAAGAAGAAAAGAAAAATTCAATAAATAAATAAATTAACAAAAAACCACGCCAAGTGAAATAAATAATAATAATAATATAAACGATTACAGGTAAGATT
Source organism: Cheilosia scutellata (assembly GCA_955612985.1). NCBI lineage: Eukaryota > Metazoa > Arthropoda > Insecta > Diptera > Syrphidae > Cheilosia > Cheilosia scutellata. The sequence continues at coordinate 80,823,912 of OY015312.1, read as the reverse complement.
ATATTCTATGTACATATATGATTAAATACAAATTAATTTAAAACAAATTTTTTTTTTTTTTATTGACCAATGGTCTATTGTTTTTGGCACTGACTGTAATTTCAGTTGCACTATATGTATGTAAGTAATTTTTTTTTTGTTTTTGTTTTTGGCATACAAATTCCTTTTATATATATATTTGTATATATAATTATGTATATTGTTACGTATGTATTAGGTGTATGCAAAAGGTACGTATGTTTGTAAATATATTAATGACAAAAAAAAACTATTGGCGGCAATCATATACCTTTAACACCATCGAAATATATAAATATATAGGCATATAATATAGTAATAAAAAAATATTTTTTTTTTGATGGCAACTAATTTTTTTGTTCCACTGTATATATGCTCTTGGCCTTATATGTTGATGTAGACCGCTTTATATTTAATATTATTATACATATATGTACTTCAGCACTACCATGTAAAATAGGTGAACGAAAACTTTTCGTATTGACTGTGACAGCTTTTGTTGGTTGTTGCAAAAAAAAATATTATGCGGTTCAGGTACGAGGTGCACAAATTATATATGTATCAATGGTTAGATGTCGCTCTGTTTCACCGTGTTCGGCGATGATGATTGCTATTATTTCAGGTGCAATCAAATTATGCGAACACGTCACAAAAAAACTGTTGGCGGCCACGAAGTACGTATGACCGCCAGTTCACGAAATTCAGGAATCTTATGTACGTAGATATTCGTATATACGAATATATGCCAAAAGCCAGATACTTTATTAAATATTATCTCTACGCTGTTTTTGGTAAGTATACACTGCCTTTGTTTGTACTATCCAAAGGGCTTTTAAAATAATACTTTCTATCACAACACTTTCTTTCTCTCTAGAGGGATATTACCTCAGCGACTGTACGTACAATAATGAAAATCAAAATTGATCGCCAGTTCTTTCTTAGCGGGCCTATTCTTTGATCTTGGTACTCAATCATCCGATCCTTTGTTAATTTTCCTTTTTTTGTTTGTTATAACGATTTAGTTGTTTTTTTTTTTTTTTTTTGTCTCTGACAGACACTACACGAAGAGAACCCAAAAACGAACCACAATTCGAATCTCTCAACGAATAATCGCAACGTAGACTCGGTAGTGTAACGTAACGCCATACCTTTTCTTGCCCTACAGAACGTATTGTATATGGTTTAGAGCTCCTCTAAAGCTCTGCATAAGCTCGAAATCGAATTTCGAAGTGTATAAATGTCAAAAAAATTGAAAGAGAAAACGAACAAAACCAACCAAAACAATATAGCAGACGAGAGACGAGACACGCTGATGATCACAAAAGGTAGGTAAGTTTGGAATTTTTTGTTTATATTTATTTGTATTTTATTTCTTGTTCGTGCTAATTTTCTTTTCTTCATTTTATTTAATGCAGAGATGGTGAATTGCTTCAAACATATGATCATAGCCCAAGGTATATAGAATACATGGTATGATATTGCGCATGTTGTTATCCTATCTCCCTCTCGCATAATACGTCACTGGGTGACAATTCTTCTGACATTTTAATAGTGCCTTGTTCGTTAATTTTGCGCGCGGAATTAAATTTTACCACTAATAAAATAAATATGGTACAATGTGCAATTTTCGGTTGCAAAAGCAATAATAATAAAAAGCTTAAGATAAATCAAAGTGAAAATTGTGAGAAGATAAAATTCTTTAAATTTCCGAAAGACAAAACAATCGAAAAAATATGGATAAATAAGTGTGGTCGCAAAGACAAAATAAATGCGAAATATGCTGTAGTGTGTTCAAAGCATTTTTCTCCCGAGAGTTATTATCGTAACCTCCAGCACGAGCTCCTAAATTATTCCCCTAAAAGTTGCAAAAAGCTTAAAAAAGACGCTATACCAACAGAAAACCTCCCATTTCCAGAAATACAGTCCAAAGGGCGGGAAGAAAGACAAAAAAAGCGGGAATCAAAAAAAGTTTTACGTGAATTATTGTAAGTTATTGAAATTCATATAAAGCAATAAATAAAATGCTTTCTTCTGTAGGGAAAGTAATATAATTTCCGACGAAATTGTTCCTGATAGCCCCAAGAGTCCTGAACCGTGTATTGTCCCAACACCACTGACAATTGATAAATCAACAAATACAGAAGATGATTATGAAGGGTAATGTTTACTCCGTTGATCTTTTCAATTTCGTATAATTATACCTAAAATATATTTAGACTTCTGAAGACACAAGCAGACCTGGAAGAGTTACTCTTAGAACACAAGAGTCTTCTAGCCGAAAATTACATTTTAAAAACAGAAAATGATGCCTTAAACAAAATCTTTACACCAGGACAAAGGAAACTTTTGCAAAAAGCTAAGCGTGTTAAGTGGCAAATAGACGATGTGTCGCAAGCAATTGCCATATATGCAAGTGGTCCAAAAGCGTACAGGCTTCTTCTTAAAAAAAAATATCCACTTCCTGCCGTGTCAACTTTAAGAGCATGGGCAGCAAAAATCGATATAAGCCCAGGCATCTTGAGAGTTGTTTTCAATTTGATGAAAAACGCTGATTTGACTCCATATCAAAAAGTTTGTGTCTTGATGGCCGACGAAATGAAAATTCAGAGATCATATGAGTATGACCAAAAAACCGACACTTTGTTGGCACCAACAAATTATGTACAGGTTATAATGGCAAGAGGTCTATTCGAGAATTGGAAACAACCACTATTTTATAATTATGACTACAATCTTACAACGATAATTTTTACAAAATTAATTCAAAAGCTGCATGCAATCGGATATGATGTTGTGGCTATTGTGTCCGATTTGGGTGGTAGTAACAGGTCACTCTGGAAAACTATGGAAATAACTGAAGACAACCCGTTTTTCAAGAATCCTTCTGATCCCACCAAAAATATTTATGTATTCAGTGATACTCCACATCTTATAAAACTTCTAAGGAATCATTTTTTAGACTTTGGGGTCCTAATGGAAGGTAAACTTTTAACTAAAGAACCGCTTGAGGAACTGCTGGCACTTCAATCGAATGTTGACCTTAAAATTGCTAGTCGGTTAACTCCTACGCATCTTTCAGTACAACGTGGTAAAAGGCAGAAAGTAAAATATGCTACGCAGCTGTTTTCACACACAAACCATTGTGCTCTCGAAAGAATCGGAACATGTGGGAAGGCAAAATCAAAATATTGGCCCGAGTTATCGATTTTGTTGAAAGTGGTAAGTTTTGTAAATCATATCACGGCTTTAATCTGAAAACTTAAACTATTTCCTTTTTTGTACAGGTAAACGACTGGTTCGATTTGTTCAATGTTAGAGTTCCAAGAATCGACTTTCGGGAAAGAATGGCGGCATACGGATTGGAGCTGGAAAGACATAACATTATCCTTTCAAAAATGGAAGATACAATAAGAAAGATACGCATAGGAAAACATAAGTGTCTTCTTCCATTTCAGAAAGGAATATTGAGCAACATTAGTGCCATAAAAACTATGTTTGACGATTTGAAGCTGCGGTATAACATCACATATTTGTTGACTTATCGGCTAAACCAGGACCCCTTGGAAATGTTTTTTGGTGTAATGCGAGCTAAAGGAGGTCTTTACGATCATCCAACAGCCTTACAATTTAAATACCGGCTAAGAAGTTATCTGTTGGGTCGCAATGAGTGTATAATATCCCAATCTGCAAACATCGAGTCAGATAGTTGCGAAGAGAAAAAAATGGATTTGGATAAGTCCATAATAACCGATGCTCTTGGTGGAGATGATGAAGAAGAAGAGGAAATATACGAAGTACATGAAGAATACTCAGAAGAACTTCTTACTGGCACTTTACTCTCGGGATTCGCTGATGAGCCCAACACACATTTTCAAGATCCAACCGAAGATATGAGCGACCTTGAATACGATGCGCTGGAACACGTAGCTGGTTACATTATATATCGTTTGAAATCTAAAATCCCGGATATGTTGCAAAATTATTCAGAAAGCCAACCAGCAAACTCTTTTACTTGGACCGATCAGCTGTCTGAAGGAGGACTTCAGAAACCGAATGACAGTTTTCTTCAAAGGCTGAAATATCTAGAAGACGTATTCAATGAAATAAATGGCACAACACTTAAAACTGGTCAACAGTTTATTCAACAGTTAATGACTGCGTCGAAAAATAGTACTTTAGAGCACGATGTAAAAAAATTGTTCTTTCGTTGCAAGATGTTTTTTAAAATCAAAATACTCAATTCACAATTACATTTAAACGTTAATTCAAAAAAAAGAAAACTTAATAAAACAATTAATTGAAAACTATCCAGTAGATATTTGTTTAATTACAGAAATCAATAGCAACACTTCTTGTTATTTTCTTATAGCAATCCAGTATCAAGGTCATTAACACTGCTGAAGTCATCATGGAACCAAAATGCCAATTTGTCGGATATTTGGATGGGACACGACTTAGTTTCTCTTAGCTTCAAAGTTGCATGAACTTCTTGTTACCACCACCAGCCTTTCAGATGATATCCTTTTAGATTAATCTGCAAATGAAAGCACTATGTAACACAAACAAAAACAGGTTCTAAGGAAAGTGTACTTGTGCCTTTGGTGAATCCAATCAAAGCTTCTATCCCATGCCAACCGAAGGAATATATTCTAGTTCCACTAGGTACTTACACTAAAATTGTTCTCTGAAATAAAAAGCAATGTTTTATCAATCGTACACGTAGGAGTAAGTACTTTTAAAATGATTTACCGATTCTAGACTCCTTTTCTCTAGCTGTTCTCACTTTCTGACGTGGAATTTAAAAAATAAAATTATCTACACCACATCAATAATACAAAATATAATTTCGTTGAAAGTTTGTTTATCCGGGCAACTAAGAAATTTAAGAATTTTCACTCGTATGAGTAGCGCAAGTGCAATATTATAAATATTTTCCTTTTAATTTCTTCCACTCACAAGTGACAGCTGATTCTGTTGTCATTGAGTGACGTACATGCGCAGAACGAAACAAAAATTCAACGCGGAATATCATACCATGTGTTCTATATACCTTGATCATAGCCTACCATCCGCCAGAACCACAGATCGATTGGTGCAGTAAACGATTCTTACTTTGGTTATTTCATTTCTTCCAATCATAATTTGCCTATAAGTGGATATAGCAGTTTTCAATTCCAGAAATTACATATTTTTTTCTTTTCAGGTGACCGCAACAAATTTTAACTGATGAATAGAAAATTGTTAGCTCGTGACGTAACAAGTTATATTTCTTTTTTGTATTCCAGATTTTCAAGTGCTTTTTTATTTTCTATTAAATTCGAATCATAATTATAAACTGTTTAATGTTTGTTTTGCTTTTATAAGACAAAAATCCTAAAGCCCAAGTTTCCAAACTGCAATTTCCAGCAGCAAAAACTCCAAGGTTGATCAAGTAGTGAAACAAGCGACTATAATAATTATTTTATTAAACAGTAGGTATAGCCCGTCCCAAAGCAAAAGAAAGATCCCAACATGCGCAGTAGTACTTTATTTAAGGTACATTTTTTTCTCTTAAGGATTTTTGATCGCATGAAATTGTTAATGCTTTTCTCTACTTTATCACAAAGTATACCGAAAATTCCATATCAACCCTTTTAAACACATAGTGGCTTCCACGCTGTTATAGTAAAGTTACTCAGAACTCTGGGGCCAGATTATGTAGGTAAGACCATAGACATATAATTACTAGATGGTGCATTTCATATAAAGGAAATGGTTATTCCCAAACACCCCAAAATCTAGATGGAGCCACCGTGAAAATATACCTCAAACTCGGATACATGCTGCAAATCACTTTATTTGTGGTGTACTGTTGAGAAACATTTCCGATCAACGTCATTGTATATAGACACTATAGTACTATCATCCCGTCGCATTGAATTACGCGTCTTCGACGATCCAGGTGGCGCGTCAGTTGATTTAGTTTGTACACTGCCAACTTCTAGCATTGGAGAAATGTGTATAGAGAAAACCAAAAGAAACAAAATAAAGTCAAACTGGTATGCCTCTTCTCTTTCTTCATTCATATCGCCTTTCCCATTCCGCAGTACACAATTATTTCTGATGTGATGTAACAGGGTAGGGAAACTGCATTTGGTTTGTTTTCTTATAGAAGAGAGGAACGAAGGAAAGGAGATGCAATATTATGAGCAAGATAAATCAATAGCATGGTGTAGATGTAGAATACGATGGTGCGATGGTGTAGGATTTGTGTGTTTTGAGAGGGGGACGATGCAAGGGGTGATCAGTTGGGAGAGACAAATTGAATAAAAACTGAATTTGGCTTTCTTTCTGTCATTGCAGAAGATTTGAGGATTGGGCATAAAATAATGTAGACTCTCACTATTATGCCTATATTTTTGTCAAATATGCATCGATTTAAGTGATTCTTTTTTTAATTGATTCAAAAATATTATATGTGTCTACTTTATGGAGTAGGTATATAATGTATTTTATGTCTGTATAAGTACAACGAGCTGCTAACTATTATATCTACTACATTTATCTTTATATAAAAATCAATTGTTATTCGCAAAAGTCGAAAAAAGTCTAGAAGCTAGACATTTGGATAGTTATTTTTTTTCTTTTGTTCGTCTTGATTCAGGGTTTGGCATAAAAGAAAATTCGGTAAATCCCAAATAAAAAGCCTACAAATCGAAAAAAAACTGAATTTCCATTTTGTATGGGAATTAAACCACCAATGATCGCAAAACTCGAAAGTCACCGAACCGATTGAGCTCAAATTTCCAAGCAGTCTTTGAAGTTGCTGTGAAGTTTGGGCAAATTAGACAATGCAAAAGAAAAAAAGAAATTTCAAACGCTTTTCTTCGACAGTCATGGGAGCAAAAGTTTTTTAAAATTTGGAACATTGACATGCATTTTGCTGAAGACAAAAATATAATCATTTCGATAAAACAACTAGCGAATTCAATCTGAAGAGTAGATAAATGCATACATATTCACGGGATTTATTCCGCATAAATATAAAAGTATGTATTTCATGTAGTATGTATTTAGAAGAAGTTCTAAGTTTGATTTTCATATAGTATTACTAGCAGCCCTGCTTGCGTTATTTGGGGTTACCCACATAATGCTGCCATAATCTGGTCTGAAGATAAATCTGAACAATTCGCTTTTCTTGAGTTCGCTCAATAACCCTATTTAAGGACGTAGAGGGTATAATTGTAAGAAATCCCGAACCAGCTATTTAGTATACCTAATGTTTGACATAATTGTCTATTCTCCCTTATAGGAATTACCAAATGATTGGTTTAGTGCAGCTATGTTAAAGACATTACATATCTTATTCCCTTTGATTTTTATTTTCCCTCACTTTCGTGTGATCGTTGATCAGTTGTTAGGAAACGGGCTTAGATTTTCCGTTATGGGCTGTGCGTTGATGACTTAGATATTTAAAACAAACACCAGCTTACTTAATTTCGTAACAAGTTTCTAAATATTCGTTAATTTCCTCCATACTATAATCCATATTTCAAATTTATAGGGATGAGTAGGTTGATTGCTGCAATAGCACTTAGCGTAGCACTGCGAACTTTCTACAGACGATCCCCTTGCCTATTAGGTACTACCGATTAACTGCCTACGAAAATCAACTTCGAAAAAGGCTTCACCCATGAAATCCCGGACAGGAATCAATGGGATTCACAAAATGTCCTACACAACAAATCACCATCAATATTTATAAACGGTTCCAAGACACTAGAGGGAGTTGGCGCCGGGGTCTTTTCAGAAGACCTGAAACTGGGCCTCTCCTTCTGTCTTCCGAAAAACTGCAGTGCAAAACTGCTATTCGTCAAGCTACAGCGTGGCTGGTCATTAATTCGATATCTCAAAGAGATATCGTCATAAATATTGATAGCCAAGCTGCAATCAAATCCCTTATATCCACCGAAATAAGATCTAAGGCGGTAGATGACAGCGGCGTATCTCTTAACTAGATAGCTGCACAGCGCAACCTAGCAAGGCTAGGCTCCTCTGGCTTGGATAGTAGATACATATAAGTCTGCACAACGTGTAGGTATGTATCACTTTCCTACGCTAAACAAATAATTAACGCGGACGCAGCACGCAGAGCAGGGTTCAGATGAAAACATTTAGGATACTGCTAGGCTCACCTGGCCAGCTCTGGAAACAAAAATATCAAAAGAGCTTTTTCTTCGACTTAAAAGATCCAGGATCTCGAAAGTCGTTAATGTCCTCTCCGGGCACTGCATATTAGGCAGATACGCCGCAAAGGCTCGGTCTGACATACAACGACTTCTGATGCAGAAGCTGCAGAGATGAAGAGGAGGACGAGTCCGTCACTCACTTTCTTTGCAGTTGCCCTGCACTGGCCAATCTGAGAAAGGACCACTTAAGAAACTATTTTCTCAATGATCTCTGTGATCTAGTCTAGGTAATACCAGCGCTGCTAACATTCTTAGTTTTATAACCGGTAGCAAACTAGCAAATGGTTTACATGAGTAGCGAGTAAAGGAAAGGCTCCCTAAATCGCAGTGATATGCACAAGCGGCCGACTAACGGCCTAAGTGTTTCTCTCACCGAGAGCCACTCTAACTAATTATCTAACTATCATCTTAATATATATCATAATTAATAGATATAAATTTGGACCTAAAACAATATCTTTCAAATACTACATACCTACATTATGAGAAAATTGAAAAATGGGATCGTTCTAGGTACGTCATTTTATTTCCTAAGATCCAACTTCCCCACTAGTACACCTACCAATCCTACCATGCACTTCACATGCTCACCCACCCCATAACTTTAAAATCATCATAACCTACCCTTGACACCTAAGTCCAAGAGCCACACCATGAAACCATCACTGCTGCCCATATATCGAAGAAATACAAAATATTGTAAAGAATCTGCGATTTCATATTTTCCTACAAAACAACAATTCCAATCGTCATCTCATCACTCATTCATCACACTCGTCACGCTAAAAGTACACTTCGCCTAACCTACACACCACCACTACTAACTACCTACGAGTATAGGTATATGCGAAAAGTACCCGATCATTCACTTTATTTTCCTTTGTATATTCCACTTCCACCACAACCATTATGCTATCGGTGGAGAATAAAAGACAACAGAAATAATAATGGTTCTTTCTCTTTCATCTGCATGTTGTCAATGAGACGAATAAGAAAAGAATAATTTCGTTTCAAATAATCAAAGACAACTACCATGTTCGATGTGAGTAGTTGGTCTTGGAAGTGGTTGGTGGCGCTAGTGCATAAATGCGAAGTGATAGTACTATAGTGTCTATATACAATGTCAACGTGAACCGTGGACTTCGTTGGCTTCTCAGTGGAGTTCATACCTCATTCTTCTTTATTTTCCTTTTTCGCAAAACAAAACACACAAACAAAATGTTCCTTCGTTTTTACGGCATCATGTATCCTAATGAGACTTTTGAATTTTGATATAGCATTGGGCAAATGTTTATAAAGAAAACCAAAGAAACAAAACAAAAACAAACTACTGGTTTGCCTCTTCTCTTTCTGCATTCATTATCGCCATCCCCATCTGTCAGTATAAAATTATTTCTGATGTGATGTAACAGGGTAGGGAACTGCAACTGGTTTGGTTGTTCTTGTAGAAGAGGCGAATAAAGGAAAGGTGATGCAATATTATGACAACGAAGCACGGTGTAGGATGGTGTCGTGTAGGATTTGTGTGATAGTAGAGAGGGACGATGCAAGGGTGATCAGTTGGGAGAGACAAATTGAATAAAAACTGACTATGGCTTGTTTTCTGTCATTGCAGAAGATTTTTATATTGTGCATATAGGTATACTATTAGACGCTCACTATTTTGCCTATATTTTTGTCAAATATGCATCGATTTAAGTGATTTTTTTTTTTTAATTGATTCGCAAATATTATATGTGTCTACTTTATGAAGTATATATTATAATGTAGAAGCATTTTATGTCGGTAGAACGAGCTGCTAACTATTATATCTACATCTATCTCTAGGTATATAAAAATGAATTGTTGTGCCTTAGTCTCGAGAAAGTCTAGAGGCTAGACCGATTTGGATGATTATTTTTTTTTGTAGGTACCTATTCATTCAGGGTTTGGGAAAAAAGAAAATTCGGGAAAACCCAAATGAAAAGCCAAAAAATCGGAAAAAAAATCTGAATTTCTATTTTGTATGGGAATATACATACATAGGTACATTTTTGTGTATCTTTGGTATTTTGCAAACACCAAAGATACAAATATGGAAATATGCAAACACAAAAAATTTTTATAAGTTGACCAACTGCATTGGGACGCCATCTACTAGGAGTAAAATTATGAGGTATACGCTGTTCCAGGTTGGGGTATGAAATGCACCATCTAGTAATATGTGTCTATGGTAAGACGAAAACGATCGAACGTTTTCGTTTCGACAATAGCAGTCTCTGTCTATTGCCACAGGTATGATAGAGACCCCTGGCTTTTTGCTACTGTGTGGACAATCTTCGCAAGCAGGGGTATGCTTGTTGTTTGAAATGCGCACATATTTTTTTAGCTGTAGTTCTGGTTGGAAAAGTAGTTAAGAGAATAAAATCCCTAATGTGAAGAGTCCTGCGCAAGAAATGTTCACTTAAGTTGGGACGGGTTATACCTAAGTGGCCCGCTTCATATTGTGATTAAGGGACTCAGATGCTCTTATCAGTCGTTTGCTTTAATTTCCAGACTACTATTTATGAATATTTCACTATTCTAGAGAATTCCTCATTCTAATCGTGCATATATGTAGTCTGCATTCCGCTTTGAACTACATATTATATTAGCCTAATCTAAACTAAACTACTCTCCCAACGCGCACATGCTTTGAATCACCATTTAGTTTTGCAAAATTCTACAACAAGTGTTAAGGGAAATTTTCCTTGTTAACTTTCATAGCGAATAATTTAATGGTACAGAAACTAACTTCGCCTGTTAAATACCAAAAATGTTTCAAGTCATGAATAAATATTTCAAGAAATGAATAAAGTTTGTGGAGTAAGCATTAAATATTGTGAAAACATTTAAGTGGCCTCAACTCCAAATGCGTTTCGCCCCGATATGGTGGGTTGGCTCATCAGTAGACGAACCCACCACATGGGGGCGAAACGCATTTGGAGTTAAGGCCACTTAAATGACTTTGCGAAGATTGTCCACACAGCAGCAAAACAGCACCGTCGTTTACCAAAGATACACATTTACCCACTCCAAAGCAGAGGGAAGCTGGGTGTTGCACAATGCACTTCTCAAATAGCTATGTGTTGAGTAATGAAAGCCAGAGTTCTGAGTAACTTTACTATAACAGCGTGGAACCCACTATTTGTTTAAAAGGGTTGATATGGAATTTTCGGTATACTTTGTGATAAAGTAGAGAAAAGCATTAACAATTTCATGCGATCAAAAATCCTTAAGAGAAAAAAATGTACCTTAAATAACATGCTGTGAATCACCATTTAGTTTTGCAAAATTCTACAACAATTGTTAAGGGAAATTTTCCTTGTTAACTTTCATAGCGAATAATTTGGTGGTACAGAAACTAACTTCGCCTGTTAAATACCAAAAATGTTTCAAGTCAAGAATAAATAATTCAAGAAATGAATAAAGTTTGTGGAGTGAGCATTAAATATTATAAAAACATTTAAGTGGCCTCAATTCCAAATGCGTTTCGCCCCGATGTGTTGGGTGGGCTCATCAGTAGACGAACCCACCACATCGGGGGAAACGCATTTGGAGTTGAGGCCACTTAAATGTTTTTATAATATTCGCCTGTTAAATTTATATGTTAAGAAATTACTTGTTAAAAAGTTAAATTGTTGTTTTGTGGTACAGGCCCCTGATCTACTAACTGCTCTCAGGTACTTTCATAGGAAGGTTTCCTTCGTGATATTTAAGATCCTGAGGGCTGCGCGAGCGAAGCCACGGGAAGAAACTAGTCTGATAATATGTCTAATTCTAATGACGCCGTGTTGTTGTGTTTAGGTACACATTTCCTTGGATCTTTGGTTAGGAACGGACAATGAATTTTAGCATACCTAGTCCAAGAGCCGACCGCATGATGTCCTAAGGTATAAAACAATAGGATGAGTTTAGTAAAAAATGAAAGCTTGCTATTAGACTTAGAGAAAACGCCCAGGGTTGTCGGGAATTTTTGCCCAGGGGAGGAATAAATGGGCTACTTCCGGTACCATTTTTTTGTGATATTCATAGGCATAAAACAATAGAATAAACGTATAGCCATTCGATAGAGGGCATTGAATGCTCTTCAAAAATATAGGGTTGTCAGGCACCAACTGCCCACAAAGCCCTGACAACCCTATTTTAAGTGACCCATTTTTTTCGATTTACCATAGGCATAAAACAATAGGATGAAACTTACACCAAATGAAAGATTACAACTTACCATTTACGAATATATAGGGTTGTCTGTGGCCAATTGGCCAGGTACCTAGACAACCCTTCATTTAAAGCACTCTTAAAAAAGAAAACGAAACATTTTGCTTTTCAACGTATAATAGCAATTGGCTATAGTAAATTTTAATAAACACAAATTTTTATTTTACATTTTCTTGTTTTTAAATATAACTAATAGTTAATACAATTTCAGTGAGGTATACTCTTGTATTAAATTTATTTTTTCATCATCATCAATATCCCTGATATCATTCAACGAAGCGAAAAGATCCTGAAATTTTGTATTTTCCTTAAGAAGTTGAAACGGTTTCGTTTTGCCTTTACGGAAGAAGCTTGATGTATAATCGCACCCAGTAAATACATGAAAAGCAGGTAATGCACGACATAAATTCGATCCGAGAGCTACCGCTAAGGTATTGCAGTTAATACTACTATAGCCTGCGCTTTTGAAAATGGTACTTATCATCCAAATTTCTATGCTCGGAAATTTGTACATGTTGGCCAGCAATATTATCAAAATATCAGTGTCTGAAGCTTTCACGTTGATTTTCGAATTTTCAGTACACCTGCCAATATGATACATTATTCTTGTATCCGCTTCCTCGTGCTGACATTCGAAATCATGTTCAATTGTTTTAATAACGCGATTATTGCCTTCCGAACGATATGAAAAGCAGCGCTCATCAACTGTTATAAAAACTTTTTTATTTTGGATAATTGGTGCCATGCAACAGTTTTCCCAGTGATCTGCCAAAAATTTGACAATGGCTTCCTTGAATTTGTAATTCTTTAAGCTTTTGATAAAGTCGTTAGGTCTGGATTGCTGCGCTCCGACAATAAAGTACGGGGAGTCCTGCTCCTGCCTACTGCAACGCTCACAGTCCTTAATAGAAGGAGACATATATCTATCGAATATCAAATGTATCTCGGATGCATTTGTAGCGCATATTTTTGTTAAGATCATTTCAGCGATTTTTCCAAAAGTTTGTGGGACAGACGCACACTGGGACCTCGTCATACAAAGCAATGCTCAAAATGCTGTATCTTATTTAAACTCATAAATACTATTGTATACAGATACTTACTACTGTTAAAAATAAATATAAGTAGATAATATAAGTAAACAAATAATTTTAACAAAATTTTCATAGTTTTAGTATATTTTATTTTCAGGAAATTAATGGCTCTTCTAATAGCATTTCTATGACTTCAGGATAAAACGCTTTTCGGTTGACGACTGGAATTGAGCGCGTGTATGTAATCAAGGGATCAGAAGAGATAAGCAACCTATTGAAAACATCCGTCATATTATCCTTTCGTGATGTTTTCCTGCTATAATTTTCCCGATATATTTTAAAGTCTTTATTTCTCGCCTCCTGAGCTTCTTCGCTTAACTGCCCAATAGGAAGTAAGACATGAGCTATTATTTCACTTCCATGAATAAGGATTTTGTGAAGACTTGTACTCATAGGATACCAAGAATACAATTCCACATACAGTCGAGCTGTTTCTAAGCAATAACACCTAAATTTGTCAGCGTTTATACTAAAACCGCTCGATATCGTCTGCAATATGATATAGAATCTGCGAATTAAGTTTTTCGGCCTTACTAATAATCAAACACTAATGTCGGCTATTAGTTAGCTGTCAGGTTTAACTATAGTGTACAGCTTTATTGAAAATGTACCAATAAACAATTTGACCTCCGCACTAACTAGTACTAGTTGTCAAAACAAATGTCAGATCACTGTTTTGATTTTATTTTTAACACGGTTGAGAATTTGATTTCGGGAAAAGTAAAATAACTATTAAATTAAAAATGAATTCAGACATAGACGAAGAGATTTTAATGGATTTAGCATTAATTGAGGAAGCGGCATCGTCTAGAAGGAAAAAAGTTTATAAAAAACATATTAATGCATTTGAAAAATATGATGATCGAGAGTTCTTTGTACACTATCGGTTCGTTTATTCGGCTTGGTGTGAAGTGTTTGTGAAAAAAAAAATGATTACAAATATTTACAGATTTAACAAAGAAACTCTTCGATACATTGTGGAAACAGTTCGGGAAGAGCTTGCTCCACGGACAAATCGCGGAGGAGCGATTTCCGTAGAAACGATTGTTCTGGTTGCAATAAGATACTTAGGGAAAGGATCTTATCAAAGCGACGTTGGTAAGCATACAAAATTCTGTAATAACATGGTTATCAATCTAAACGTTATTAATTTGTTTTTCTACATTTAGGTGATTTACACAATATTTCACAACAGTCTGTGAGCAACTGTGTAACGAAATTTGTCCGAGCTTTGGCAAATAAAATGAGCGAATTCATAAATTTTCCCTTGGATTCAGACAGTCTGGTAAGAACTAAGTCTGAATTTTATAGAGTTGCAGGTTTTCCCCAGTGTATAGGAGCAGTTGATGGCACACACATCAAAATAAAAAATCCAGGTGGCGAATTTGGTGCTCGGCATAGATGTAGAAAACAGTTTTACTCCATAAACGTACAGGTAAGATTATCTAAATTTAAATATGTACGTATAACTTACAGTTACACCAGGAAGCACAAAAATTCACATATAATTCACCTAGAATATTGTACAAACAATATTTTATCCATAAAGAAATCCAAAAGAAATCCATAAAGAAATTTCTTCTCCGATTTTACCCACAACTTTATTTTGAGGTAGACTCAAAACTCTACACATGCAACAATTGTACCTATCCATGCGCTCAAGTATATCTTCCAATCAAAATATGTACAAGAAAGCAACGTCCCTAACCCACACCGAAACTTTACAAATACTTTATTTACCACACACAGAAAGTAGTGTAGCGACTAATTATCAAAAAAACGAAATTTCTTTACAGATAGTCTGTGACGCCAGGTTCAAAATTGTGGACATCGTGGCCCGTTGGAGAGGATCTGCTCATGACTCTCGTATTTGGCGGGAATCTTTGATAGCGAGTCGCCTGCAAAGTGCTGACTTGCGCGGAGGAGTTTTGCTGGGAGACGGTGGATATGCATGCTCAAGTATTTTGCTGACACCGTTCAGACTATCTGCTCAATTAAGCCCGGCAGAACAACGCTACAATCGAGCACATATACGTACCCGAAACCACGTTGAGCAGCTTTTCGGTCAAATGAAAAATAAGTTCCGAACTTGTTTCAATGGAATCCAAGTGAACTATGAAACAGCAAAAGCTACAATTGTTGCAATAGCCATATTGCACAATATTTCGAAAGATCGTTTAAACGGTAATCACACCTTATTTCAAAGTAACAAGAAACAGATGATGTATTACATAATACATACTTTTTTTCCATTTGTACAGGTTTCCTAGGGGATTCGTCAGCTGCGCAACTAGATCGAGATACCGAAGACGATTATCCTGACGACGACGATGAGGATATAAATATCCCAAACACCTCAAATAGAAGAATATCTGGAAGCTCGTACAGATCGCGCTTTATCGAAAAATATTTCCATACTCCACAATGAAATAGAAAAAAACACTTGCTTGTACATATATACATGTGTATTTCAAACACAAAAAACATAAATAAAAAGGAACAATTCATTTTTTAAAACTAGGTAGTGACTTCAATATTTCATTTAAAACAAACAAATATTTCAGGTACGGAAATAACTGAGGAAAACATATATACATGTGTATTTCAAACACAAAAAACATAAATAAAAAGGAACAATATTCATTTTTTAAAACTAGGTAGTAAATATTTCATTTAAAACAAACAAATATTTCAGGTACGGAAATAACTGAGGAAAACATATATACATGTGTATTTCAAACACAAAAAACATAAATAAAAAGGAACAATATTCATTTTTTAAAACTAGGTAGTAAATATTTCATTTAAAACAAAAAATAATTCAGGTATAATGTTCAACACACTTTGTCCTCTTCATTTTTAATTTTTAGGCAGAGTAAAATAAATTTTTTTTCCTGCACCTTCAGCTTCATCTTCTGCACTTGTTCTTTCAAGTCTAGTATTGCTTTTGCTTTAGAGGTCTCCTGTTCCAGTTGTAGGATACGTGTTTTTAACAATTCCTCGGACGTTGCAGCAGTAGCAAAAACACGTTTCCTCTTGTTTTCTACGGCTACGGGACCTGCTTTTTTTGCTATTTTTATAGGGCTCTTTCGTGGAGTACCTGGCGTCGCCGCTGAGTGTTTACCTCGAACAGCATTTTTTGAACATGATGGAGATGGAATGTTTGGTGATCGATTTTCTCTGTGGAATAGAAAAAGGTTTTCATTAATATGCATACATATTCATCCATTACGTACAGGTACTAATATTGGTTTCAATAGACCAGTGAAATGATTTTAGGTACTTACAATTCTGTCAGCAATTTATTTTCTAAGGATAGACACATTTGAGGACTACCTGTTGGCGAAGTATGGGTTTTTTCATCGAATCTTTCAATTTCTCTGAAAAAATGAAAAGGGTTGGTATGGTATGATTGCATATGTTTGCACTTATAGTAGGTATATTATTATGCTTACATATTTTCTTCGTGAAATAAAACTGCATCGGAATCAAATCTTGATGTATCGGGTTGGAAATCGATCACAGATAAATCTTGTATCTCGTAGTCGATCTCATCCGGCTCCTTCGGTGGAGTTCCACCACCAGTTTGTCTTTGATTAATTTTATGCGTTGAAATTTTCGATCTAGCAATTTGCTTATATCTATTCCATTGCTCTCGTATTTGTTTTGTGTTGAAATGGTATCCGTTGGCGACAAACTCACAACGCACTTGCTCCCAGGCACCAAATTTTTTTTGTATCATTGATGTGTTGTTGAGTTTGCTATCAATGATGCCCACCAACGGTCTCACCAAAGTTATAAGAAGCTCCTTCATTTCTGCTGTCCAATTTGCAGATCTTGGTCTTTTTATTTTTTCCATTTTATTTTTTATTTTCGCAGAAATAACACGACCGAATCAAAAGCCAAGCCGAACGAGCCAACAACGAAAACAAACTCAGCTAATCGGTTTTTGTGTAGGTCATGTCAAATTACATAGGGTAACTTCGGGCATTATGGCACAGGGATTATTATGATGCAGTATTTTTATGTGTGGTCGTCGTTTGCACTCATTTTAAGGCCGTGTGTCAATTGGGCTAAATAATTATCCTCGGATAATTTTCTGCCACATAAGTACATGAGTGTTGAAAAGAAAAGTTCAACAAACTCCAATCTTAAAACAGATACTTATTTAATTTGCCCCATGCATAGGGCTTTATGGTTTTTTATATAACATACTTTTTTTTTCTTGTATCCTTGAATTTGTAGTTTAATTTAATTTATATTTGTTCTATGTTTCCTATGTTTAATAAATCTATTTGTCATTTGATAAAATAATTATTCGTGTTAACGTGAAAGAACAAGAGTGGCTATAATGCCCGATGTTACCCTATTTTTCTATTTACTTCCGGGGTGAGTTGTGACAGAAAAATAATTTGTATTAGTGTACGACTTAAACATGGCTTTCCGACCATTAACATTTGACCCTACAGTTAACGATATTCCGGCAACTAAATTTGTTTATTGGTATGCGCATTTTGGAAAGTGTTGAGTCTTTGTGTTAGCTGCCAGACTAAAGTTGATTATAATTGGTAAGGCCGTGTCTATTCCAGTTATAGTTGCCGACAATTCATAGTGCTGAAAGAACTTTCTTGCTACATTACCATCATTAGTATTACCAAAGCCAGGTTTGGGTCTGTCGACTATTAACGACATTTGCTCCTTAAATGATCTCTGGATGTCGCATTTGGTGTTTCTAACTTGTTCCTCATTTTCTTTATTTACACGCCATGACTTCAGAGGTAATTTATAAGCGATATGTAAAATACATTCGAACATTCTTATCCACGAATGTAAAATAGAAATACCAAAAGATAAATGATTCCTTTTTATAGGCCTTTCTAACATATCGTCTATTTTATTGAAATTCTTAGATGTAGCATCGCATAAATAACATCTTAAGGTGGATTTTGTTTCAGACAACGCGTTACAGATTTTGCCATCCACCATTGTCAAAATAAGTATATGTTTTATTTTAAACTTTTTGTCATTTGGAATGAATTCTGTTGGTGCTAAATTATTAATTTGATTCTCTATGTTCTCCTTTTCGGCTTTTGTGAGTTCATTGGTTTCTTTTTTGTACTGAAGTTTAATAGGCCTGCAAAACCGTGGAGATGAGGGCTGTGGATTTTGCAACACAATAGATTTCTTATTGTTTTGTTCACTTATTAATCGTAAAGGCACCATTGATGATAAAAACATGTACTTATCGTCACTGTTATCCGATGTGAACTTTTGCATATATTGTGTATGACTTGAGCTCCCATCGAATCCCCATTTAGTGCAGCAGTCGGGTTATTGTGTGGTCTAATAACGACTGTACTGGTACCACTGCCTCAACTTCCGTTACAGATATTCTTTCTGGATAACACTTGGACTTTTCCTTTTTTATTTCTTTATAGGATGGGAAAATGTCCTTGGCATAATTTCGAATAATGTTGTATTGATTCTTAGACAACTGAGCTTCCATAATCATGGACAAAGCTTGTACAGAAGACACTTTAGGGGAACTTCTTTCATCTGTATTTTGCTGGTTAGAATTTGTTTCACTTACGCGTTTCACAACATCTGATTCTAGAGGTCTCCCGCTAGCCATGAATTTCATCTGTGCAGCATAGGCTAACTCTTCTGCAGTATATGAAGCACGTAATTCAGCTGTTTTTCTTCACTTCGTTTGTTCGCTACTCTGCAGAAAATCGGTTGTTGGGCGGCCACGTTTAAATGAAGAATATAAATTAAAATCTATTTCACCTAGTAACCAAACTTTTTCGTCTCTCAAGAATCTCTCTCTATGTCTATTACAATTGTGCCATTTTAAAATGAATTGCTTTTTAAAATTCATTAATTTAAATTTTATGTTTTTTATCATATTATCAGGGCAACATGTTTTTTCGGTAACAAATTTCTGCAGATTCAAAAACTTTTCATCAATTTCATGAAATTCGCTGTCAAATATTATTTTGCACAGCTCATTTCTTTTGAATTTTATGCTATTTTCCTCTGAGAATTCACCTGAAGGACAAGAAGGCACAGTATTATGTACTAGAAATTATTTGAACATATTCTCAAAAAGCAGAAAGTAGAAAGGGATACATTTCGATCGCAGCAGGTTAGTTTTTTTTGCTTAATCACGAATTTAAACAACGTTATTTTAAAAATGCGCAACTGGATCCCACTTTTTTCTTCGGATTTATAATAACAAAGGTCTGTTCTTTCGTTTTGTATTATTCGATTTGAGAGCACTTTGCGCAAATTAAAAAAACACCGTTACAAAAATTTATTTGCATGCGATCGAAACCCTATTCCGTTTATTAATTTTATATACTCAAGAACACTTTCAAAACAAAAACAAAAAATATAGAAGTAATCTACATACCTTGGTCACTTAACGACATATTTTTGATATTACCTATCTTAAATGGACCAATATCACAATTAAAATTAAAAAAAGTAAGCACGAAATCCAAACCACCGCGTGTGTTAAGCAAAAACAATAACAAAGTGTGAACTTTAAAGTACCGTAACTCGAACACCAGACTAAGTCAGAAGTTAATACTTACGTATGACAAGTGTTATACCTTTCATATCGATTTGGCATTTTTTATTTTTTTTTATTCCCAAAAATCAAAAACGGTATTTTGATCACTGCTTTGTATGAAGAGGTCCTAGTGTGAGACGGTCCCAAAAGATGTAAAAAATAAAATCCATCAATAATGTCTACATCTACGTGTGTAGGTTTTGATGGTTCAATAAGAGATTTTAATTTTCTTGCAAGAACGGATTTGTCAGTCTTATACATCTCTCCTGTGGGCTGACAGAGAGCTGGGGGTGCAGGTGCTAACGGATAAGAAAGACAAAGTTCCAAATTAATTTTTTTTTCCAGTGCAATCGCTAAAAGGCGACCAAAAATATCTCGCTCCATTTTAAATAAGACTTGCTTACTTCCATTCCTTTGTATTTTCTTAATGCAATCCAATGTAAAATTCAAAATGACATTGCGTTTTATTGGTTTTTGAAAACGATCGCCAATTGTTTCACATTCTTTTATAAAACTAAGCTTCTGTTGTCGGCCTATTTCATTGACATTTAAAAGGAAATCAGCTGCCTTAGAAGAGACAGCTCTGCCTGTTGCAATATTATACAAATTATTTTTATTGGCACCTGTGTCGAACGGATTCATGTTTTGTTTGATTGTGTTGGCAATGGTATCAAGAGACTTCCTGTCCTTGTCAATTCTATTTTTCTGCAATTCATAGGCAATGTTATCTTTACGGTTAATTTGAACTTCCTCTTGTAAATGCGTTAACATTTTTGTTCTAACACTATGACTGAGAGCCCAACGTTGCCTAGCAGATATTGAATTGGTGAAGTGACTTATGCCCGTCAAAGAATTAGCAGCGTCAGCATTAATTGTTTGCTCAACTGTCAAATCGACAGGAGCACGCGCTAAATTTCCTTTAGTCCTTTTCACGCCAAATGCGCCCCGTTTGAACTCATCTAACAAGGGTAAATTTGTCAACTTTAAATTTATCAAGTTACTCAACTGCTTTAATGACCATCTTGCATAATTTGGCTGATTAAATGCAAAAAATAAATTGGCAAACTCAAAAGTGGAATCGATATGCAACTGGTAATCACTAGTTCTTATGCTTCGAGAGAAGCGAAAGAAAGTGTTAACGAATTCCACGTATTGCATGTAATATTGTGCAGTTTTTCCGTGTTCACCAGTCAAAGTTTCAGAACGAAATTTCCGGTAAAACTTCAAAACATCCTTTAACGAAGAAGATGGATTTAAAGGTACATGTGCTTCAATGGGATTTTCTAATAAATTATTTAAATCGTCAACCAATCTCTCAGTAATTGACTCGTATTGTGCTAGAAATATCTCAAAATGCAACATTTGCAACGCACCTGATAGCAATGGATGAATTCGTTTACATCTATTAAAATGTTTACAATCAATGAAGCGATTAACTGAACCTCCAGCTAAAATTCCAGATTGCACTAGAATGTCTATAATTCCAGAACCATCAATGTATTTTCCCAATGCCTTAAAGTATGCTATTTGCATATGAAATGCACCGAAATTAACGAAAATATTATCAAAAGTAGGGCTACAGTCATTTTGGATTTGCTTAGCCATTTTAGCAATTGCTAAATCGTAGGTTACGATAATTCGTTCTTGATTGCACTGTTTTGCAATTTTACTTGCATAAACAAGAGTTTCATTAACAACATTATATGCGGTGGGTGATAAATTTATCTGGGGCAGGTAATCTACTTTTTGAACTTCGCTGTTGTCAATAACAGTTTTGCTGTTGTACCCAATCCACATTGGTACGGTGGTGATTTGGGATAAGGAAATTGCCCACATCAAATCTTTGAGGACAGCATTTTCTTTAGCAGTTTCGCACTGCTGTATAACTTCTGTTATTTTTTGAAGTGGTAACAACTGAATGATTTTCGAAGGTTTTCCAAAATAAGATGGTATGTCATGTGGAATCTCTTCGAAGCGTCTCCTCTTGCGAGGTGGAGGTACATTATATTCGACGGAATCAGAAGGTATTGGAGCAGTGTTGCATTCGCAAATATGCCTCTCCTATATCCTAATTACCTAATCTTACATTCATACACTTCTTCTCACATCGCATATTTCTTCCCACGAATTAATAATTTTATATCGTGTCTTATTCGCATATCTCACTTATCTATCTTATATTTGTCTACCTTTTATCTATACTAATTCAAATTACATGAACTGGTCACTGCCAGCATACGCAAATCGTATTTCGCATTCTTACTCTTCTTCCCACGAATTAATAATTTTATATCGTGTCTTATTCGCATATCTCACTTATCTATCTTATATTTGTCTACCTTTTATCTATACTAATTCAAATTACCTGAGTGAACTGGTCACTGCCAACGTTCTCAAAGGTATCACCTATCACCTTCAGTGTACTGTCACAAAATTTTGATGTTCGGAGGCAGAGCAGACAATTAAAAATTAGGAGTTGAAAAAGTATCGCGCCGGAGTAAGGGTCTCTGATTTATACCGTATAAGAATAAAATAATATTGCAATTTTATTTCTAATTATTTTGCAATAAAATCCACTTTGTGATCAACTAAAAGTTCAGTCTAATTATTTTGGTGTTAATCTTCTTCCTATCGCTATACAATACAAAATAAACAAGTTTCAAATTAAACTCCCAACCCAAGTGTGTAGTTTAAAAATCCGAAAGACAAAACACATCGAAGGGAAGTTAATAGTGTCGTGCACAACAACTGTGTCTTACTCCAATATCCTGTTCCGCAAATGTGCTCTAATTGCGTATGTTGGATTATATCAGTCTTAGTGTTTGGATTATCCATACCGCGGTAAAACTAGAACAATTTGGCGCAGCCGGTAGGATTAAGGAAGCAACAGTTTTACACTGGTAATAGCTTGAAAAGCCTTAATCTGAACATCTCATACTGGGCAAGACTACTTTACCTTTTAACTCGAAACTGAGTCTGGTTTCGAGGGTATGAGTAACACCACTCCCGAACAAGATTATCCAGAAGACCAACCAGGAACATCCAAAAATCAACCACCGCAACTACCCCAACCATCACGAGGACCACCACCGCAACTACCCCAAATATCACGAGGACAACCACCGCAATCACCCCAACCAGTTCTATCCCCGAGAAAGCTGCGATCAGGAACGATATTGCAGACCAATAATAGTGTAAGTCTAAGTGATTATTTAAAACTAGTGTTAGAGAAAGCCCGAAACAGTGAAGACCTAACAGTTCTGCAGTGTGACCATTTAAACAGAGAGTTAGAAAAAATTCGTGAGCAGAGACTCAGTAAAATTAGCAATTTAAAGGAAGCTACTGCACATTTTAAAAGGGAACTGTTCGGTTTTCAAGGTCAAGCGCAATCTCTCGCTTTAGAAAATAAGTTGACTCGAGTAGATAGTAGTGCGAGTGATTCGAGGGATAACGACATTTCTTTAAACTGGTTAGATATTTCGATTCCTGAGTCTGAACAGGAATTTTTCATTGAACATAAAACAAAAAAAAATTTAAAAATGTCTGTCGATGTCGACTACTGTAAAATCGCCAAGTTAACTGCGCAGTTAGTTCCAATATTTTCGGGTGAACAAAACCCTGCATTGAGTACCGAACTACAGACGTTTCTAGGCTGCTGTAGGAAGGTACTTGATTGCCTACCTGAGGGAGAACACCAAGCTTTTGTTCAAATATTCCCTACAAGACTGCGAGGGGAAGCGTATTTGTTAGTCGCAAGTAACCAAATAACGTCCTTCGAGGAAGCAGAAAAGCTCCTCAACCGCACTTATTTACCAAGGGAAACTTACCAAGAAGTGGTAAATAAACTAATAACAATGAGACAGTACCCCTTGGAAGCTCTCATCGCTTTTACCGGAAGGATAAAGCAGATGCTGCAGCTTTGCAAGGAGGCGGCGGACCACAAGTATGGTTCTACGGCAGCTCCCGCTGTGAAAACACAGCTAGAAGATTTTGCCAAAAACACTTTAAAAACTGGGGTCTCTAACCCCCATCTCTGCCAGTATCTATTAACGATAGGAGATGGAACCCTAGATCAATTAGTGCAGAAAGCGTTAGACATGGAAAGGTTACAACAAACTGTCTTTCCACCACAACAAATTCCCCATTCCACTACCCAAGTTCCTACTAATACACCCTACAATAGTTTCGCAAATCCACAGTTATTGTTCGGGAACAATAGTAGTTTTTCTCAACCGCAATTAAATCCGCAAGCCACACCGTTCGATTCACAACATAATAAATTCAACCAC
Organism: Cheilosia scutellata; assembly: GCA_955612985.1. Classification (NCBI taxonomy): domain Eukaryota; kingdom Metazoa; phylum Arthropoda; class Insecta; order Diptera; family Syrphidae; genus Cheilosia; species Cheilosia scutellata. Next base: position 80,799,470 of record OY015312.1, on the reverse strand, counting down.
AGCATAATTTGTAGTTTCTGCGGAAAGACTGGGCATACTTACAGTGATTGCCTAAGTAGAAAGAATACACCTTTCTGCACAAATTGTAGGCTATATAACCACGATATTAGAGACTGCCGACGAGCTAACAGGCCAAATAACAACAAGTTTTCCAATAATAGGAAAAAGGACTTCAACCATCGAACCCCTACAAGAGTTTACGAAAATTCCCCCTCAAACCAGACGACCAACAACTCGCCGCAAAACATCTCTAGGGTTTATAACATACAAAAAAAATGTGATTTCTGTGGTCGACCTGGTCATGAAGTCACCCAATGTAGACAAAAGGTTAAATGGGAATCGGAGAACCAGGGAAACTTCCAACTGTCGAGCCCAAAACCCCCGGCTCGACATTAACTTCCAACAAAAAAGACAAAAGGTATTTCCGGAAGCCCGAACACGGTGTCCCCACAATAGTTCTTCCTCTTGACATAGGCCTAAACGGTCATGCAAAACTAATCGTGGACACCGGCTCCGAAGTTAGTTTAATAAAACAAAATTCACTTAAGCCAGATATAAAACTAGAAACCGATAAGTCATGCCTCCTACAAACACCATTCGGGAACGGGAAGAGCATCGGAGCTTGTCAGGGACATTTTGAGCTCAATACTAAAATTCCATGCACCTTCCAAGTTGTGGGTAATACGCCCACGTTTCCAGACGACGGGATACTTGGAAACGATTTTCTGTCAAAAAATTGTAACGTGGAAGGACCTAACCAACATCTTAAATTCCCTCAAACGAAAACTAATCCCGAGCTGTTTAGCTTACCTCTCAGCTCAACTAACAAAGGTAGCTCAATCCGAAATATTGCAGAAAATAGGCAAACTACAAATAACAATAGTGCAAATGTACTAATCTCTCCCTATAGCGAAGGCGGCCCTGGTATCAAACAGTCAAACATACTAACCTCTTCCTATAGCGGAGCAGACTCTAGTACCACTATTATAGAAGTAGTATTAGATAAGCCTATCTGCCTGCCTGAACGGTCACAAAAACTTATAACAGTTCCTTTGGAATGGTCGGAAGAAATGCTCTGCTTACCCGATAAGGTAGGCGATGGAGTCTTCCTATCTAACTGTATTTTCCCTTCAGGCCATAATAGATCTTTAATAAGTGCCCTCAATACTAATAACAAACCAGTAGCTATACAAAAATTAAAGCTGCAACTAAGTCCAGCGCAAAACTATAAAATAATCCCTCTGGAAACCGAAAAGGAACACCCTCTAGAGGCGAAACATTCAATTCATCATGTAAAATGCTACCCACCGGACAACGAGATTCCGGAACACACACAATATAACTGGAGAATTAAAAAACTCAAAAACGAGCTCAACGTAGGAAAAAACCTTTCTTATGAAGAAAAGGCCGCTATAATAAACCTCTGCAATGAGTATTGTGATATTTTTCATTTAAAAGGCGATCGCCTCTCACACACAACAGCTATCACACATGAAATACCATTAGTTCAGAATCAGGCACCGATAAACCAGAGAATGTACAGACTGCCCGAGACAAAAAGGCAAATAATCAACGAACAAATGAAGGAAATGTTGGAAAATGACGTTGTCCAACCTAGCAAGAGTCCTTGGAACTCACCCCTCCTGGTAGTTCCCAAAAAGCCGGGTCCGGATGGTGAAAATAGGTGGCGAGTTGTGGTTGATTTTCGCAAGCTAAATGATTGCACCATAGGTGACGCTTACCCTCTACCTCGAATTGAAGACATACTTGATCAACTCGGTCATTCCCGTTATTTCTCCACGCTCGATCTAGCCAGTGGCTACCACCAGGTTCTGGTAGATCCCAAAGATCAACCAAAAACCGCTTTCAGCACCAACTACGGACATTATGAGTTTAAGCGCATGCCTTTCGGCTTAAAAGGAGCGCCGGCTACGTTTCAACGCTTGATGAACTATCCCAACTAACAATTTAACTTGTATAAGGTCCAATTGTTTCAATTTAACAAGCTATAACTGCTATAGTGTTGTTATAAGGCTGATTTACGGAAGTTTTCATTAATAGCTTCTTTAAGGCATTTCGTAAACAATTCCACAAGCTGTACAGAGGGGTGCGATATTCTTATTTAACGAGGTCTCTATAAGGCCTGCCGAAGTAAGTTAATCGAAATCTGAAAAATAAGAGCTTCTATAAAGCTTGGTATTCGATGTCAATTCAAATATCCTCTATAGGGCTGTGGAATCAAGAATTAAGTCAATGCAAGTAATGTAAAAATCTATTTAAATACTAGCTTCGGCGATAATGAAAAATACTAATTATGGAACTAGATTTTTCTAAGAATTTCGTCTATTCTTTTTTCATGTATTTTTTTAAGAATGAGTAAAGGAATACTAGCATTTTTACAGTCAACATTGGTTTTACCTTACTCTCCATAGAATGACGTGTTAAGAAATTATTTCTTTTAAGTTCACTTGTAATAAACTATGTGGATAATTGCAGCAAATTAAAAAAATACATTTTCGCTTCCTTAGGTTTGTTATAAACATTTAATCGAAGTGATGATGCTTGCATGCAAGCTAATAGCTGTCATAATAAATATAAACTATACTACGGAAGCTATTGACTTTCTTATAGAGGATCTTTGAATTGGCTTCGATTAACAAGCTTTATAGAAGCTTTTATTATTCAGACTTCAACCACAAAACAATCTCTGGTTTGTGCTTCAACTAACCAACATTCGGCGTGTGTTCGAGCCTCAGTGAAGCACAGATTTTTTTTTTTTTTTAGATAGATAATAATGCATGATTTTTTTCCAGAGAGTTTGGGATATAATAATTATAGCGTACATACTACTTTCAGAACGAGTGTAGTAATAAATATTTGTTTTCAAATTCCAAAAAAAAAACAAGACGACCTTGATTTTCTCGTACAAGGAAATTATTGTTGCTATTAATTTCGTAAAGTCCTATACGTACATTATCTACATCTATGAAGCTTGAAAAGTTAATTTAGTTCAACTTATACATTTTTAAACTACATTCTGTATAAGTCATATTGGCCTATTGGTTGCGTGTTGGGCTGGGGTTCCGGAGGGTGCGAGTTCGATTCTTGAACGAAGCAAGTAAGTTTGCATTTTTTTCAATTAAAATAAATTTATATACTTTCAGAACGTTGAATAAAATTACGTGTACAATCCAAATGGCGGATAATGTCAAATAAAAGCAATAAAAATACTAAATAAAAAAATATACACAAATAATTTTTTGTTTGGATTTTTCTAATTTCGTTAAGATTTCCGTAATGACTTCTATAAGGCCTTAGCATAACATCTTACAGCCTGTCATGAGCAGTTATGTAGCTTTCACAGAGCCTGCGGGGAAAAGTCGTAGGGAAAGTAAATAGCTTCGCAAAAGTGCGCCAAATAGGTTTCCATAAGATCATTTACAGTTGTTATGGAAATAAGAAAATAACTTCCTTTGAGCCTTATGGAAACTAAATTGTTACTTGGGATGTCCTTACCGGGTTACAAGGCATAGAATGCTTTGTATACCTGGATGACATCGTCATATACGGAAAAAATCTCACAGATCATAACAACAAACTGAAAAAGGTCTTTAACAGACTAAGAGAAAATAATTTAAAGTTGCAGCCGGAAAAGTGCAGGTTCCTACAAAAGGAAGTAATATATTTGGGACATATATGTTCAGAAAAAGGAGCACTTCCGAATCCCAGCACAACTGCCACTGTTCAAAATTTTCCACCTCCACGTACAGTTAGGCACGTCCAATCTTTCTTGGGACTCGCCAACTACTATCGTAAATTTATACCCCAGTTTTCTAAAATAGTTCGACCTCTGAGTAACTTACTCCGTAAGGATGTAAGATTCAACTGGACCGACAAATGTCAGATAGCATTTCAAAAAATTAAAGAACTTTTAGTCTCACCCCCTCTCTTGATCTACCCTGATTTTTCAAAGCCTTTTAATCTGACGACGGATGCCAGTGGCGAAGCCATCAGGGCTGTACTTTCCCAAGGCGACGTAGGAAAAGACCAGCCCATTGCATATGCTAGCCGCACTTTAAACAAAGCCGAACGTAACTACTCTACTATTGAAAAGGAGTTATTAGCGATTGTATGGGCTACCAGAAATTTCCGATGCTACCTTCAAGGACGCAAATTTACTATATATACAGATCATAAGCCTTTAAAGGGCGTATTTAATGTAAAAGACCCTACAACTCGCCTCGTTCGATTTCATCATAAATTGTCGGAATTTGATTATAAAATAGAATATAAGCCAGGCAAATACAATACTAATGCTGATGCCCTTAGCAGAATTCCACAATTTAAGGTGGCAAAATCTGCACAAGAACCCAAACAGTGTACTTTTGCAGACAAAATCCTAACATATGATGAGTACGAAGCCGAAAAAGCGAAGCAAACAATTAAAGAACCTGTAGAGTGCACAATGTGTGCGAATTTAAAAGCATCTCCGTCAAATACACAAGAAACTACGGAGCCTTTTTCAATGACAGTACAAGCCGAGGTGCACCAACCACCAAACGAGCTAATCAACATTGTACCGATAAATACAGCAGCATGTAATGCTGTAACGCGGTTACAATTACAAAAAAAGAGTACAGCTCCTGACCCAGCACATACGGTTATTCAAAGCAATCAAACCAAACCAACTGAAAAATCAAAAGCTGCCATAACACCGAGCGCAACGGAATTGCCACCCGTAAATGCAAAACCCATAGAAGCAATCAGTAGCCCCGAGGAGATACAAACCATTCTCAAGGACTATCATGACTCGATTTTTGGCGGTCATCAAGGCGTAGTAAAAACGTATAAACGAATTCGAAAAAAATATTGGTTGCGGCACATGCTCAGAGACATAAAAAATTACATTAAAAAATGTAAAAAATGTCAGACCATGAAAGCAACACCTTTGATACGAATGCCAATGATGATCACTGATATCGCCGAAAAACCTTTCGATAAGGTCTATTTAGATATCGTAGGCCCATTAGAACAGTCAGAGTCTGGAAATTTGTATATTCTAACTTTTCAGGATAATTTGACGAAATTTGTAGATTGCCATGCCATGCAAAATGCAGAGGCCCAAACAGTGGCGCAAGTGGTTTTCGATAACATCATTACACGTTTCGGTATTCCTAAACGGATTGTAACTGATCAGGGGACAAATTTTCTCAGTGACTTATTTAAAGGGCTCTGCAAACTACTCAAGATAAAGAAATTACAGACAACAGCTTACCATCCCCAGTCTAATGGTGCACTTGAACGAGCACACCGGCCAATAGTGGAATATTTGCGCAGCATAACTGATGAAAACCCCAAGTCATGGGATCAGTTCTTGCGAACAGCGACTTTTGTTTATAATAATAGTATTCATGATAGTACTAAACTCACACCCATGGAATGCCTATATGGGTTCACTCCTGACATACCTTCTAATCTGAAAAGAGATCCTGAACCCATATATAATCATGAAAATTACTGCCATCTTCTACGATATAGACTTCAAAAATCGTATTCCATAGCCCGACGCAACCTCTTAGCAAGCAAACATAGGTCGAAAAACTATTTTGACAGAACAATAAGACCTCATTCATTTCATGTAGGGGATAAAGTACTCGTCAAAAGCGAAAATCGAAAAGGAAAATTATCACCGATATGGAGAGGGCCTTATCCAGTAATAAGTATAAAAGGACCCGTAAACACAGCCATCAAATTTGGTAGAAAAGAAATTGTGATCCATAACAATCGATTAAAGCCTTACTACGAATAATGCAAAATAAAACTAACTCTAAACGCATTTTCCCACCGTTAAGTATTACTTTCTGACTTCTCCTTTTTCATCTCCCTACAGTACATTATGGAGCTGATGATTATTTTCTTAATAATTATGCTTCCCGTTGGTCAACCTTTCGCGCAACCATACACGGTAAATACTCTCAATAACACAGGCGTGGTATTCGAGGGCCTAGGCGACTTATGGGTGTACCACAACACATGGACCGTTTTCACAGAAATAGACTTATCCGAATTGAGCAACCAAACACAGCTGGCCGAACATGCGGAACACCTTGTCAGTCAGCTCTGTAATACCAAAAATAGCACGGATTATTGCAAACTGCAACAACGGCACATTCATGCAGCAATGGAAACGATTAAAAGTCGTACCAAAATAATCCACGAGCTACTCCCGAAACCCAGGCACCCGAGGTCTCTTTTCAACGGCATAGGAAACGTTTTCCATTACCTTTTTGGCACGATGGATAACGAAAATGAAGAGGAAATCTACAGCAAACTAGATCAACTACAAAGCGACGAACAAAAACTAGTTGAATTAAACAAACAACAAATTTCCATAGTTAGCACCACCCTTAAACAAATTCAAACACCTTTAAGAACACTAATGGACCGACAGCAACAAATTGGTCTCCAAATAAACGAGATCGTAAAACTGACTGACGATTTCGCTAAAATTCAGTTGAGGCAGGAGATAGTAACAAGTATCCTCCTACAAGTCCTCGAGATTGAAACACGCCAAAGTACTCTACTTGACATCATACTAGCCTCCAGAAACAATGAAATACATCCATTATTAATTTCCCCAAATTCTTTCTCAAATATTTATAAAAGGTCGAACCCAATTTGTGAAGACAAATGCATGTCAATGGTATACCAAACAGCAGAAGTTAAGTCACATCTCTTACAGGAAAAACTAGTGGTTAAAATTATCCTACCTATTTTTGCACTACCCAAGATGCAATTTTTTAGAATTCTTTGTTTCCCGATACACCTTTTAGCGGGACATTCTTTAGTACCCGATATAAAGTATTCCCATATAGCTACGCAAATAGAATCCCAAGAGTTTCTCCTAATTAAGGGTGAAGAAATCAAATCTTTTATCACATTTACCCGTGGGTTGAACGTTACCACTTATGTGGGAAAACTAGAGATTCCCATAACACGAGCAATAGCCACAAACGAATGCATCGTTAAAATATTCTTTAATCCCCTTAATGATAGCACCCAATGCCATTATCGAGTACAATACCCTTCGCAAGATACACTAATCAAAATGACTAGGCCAAATACTTGGTTGTACTCAGTTACCAACCCTACCATACTCTACATAGTCTGCTCGAAGGTATTATCAACCCCAAAACTGACAGGACAAGGCATCCTAACAATAAACGAACCATGTGAAGTGCAAGTTCTCGATAAAACAATCCATTATCAAGGTAATTCAAGTCCCACTTTGTTAATTGTACAACCACAATATTTCCCCCCTGCTAGTGAAGAATTTTCCAGCTTAAACCTTACTTCCCTTAGCCCCTCTGCTCCAAATTTGAATCGAACGCGATTAATAATAGGTTCAGATACAAATGAAATAATTCACAAAAGCACTCAATCCCTGGAGGAAATACAAGATAAATTGAAGCAACTAAAAGAGACTACCAAAGCTACTAATCACCGCACCCTATCCATAACTTCCCTCTCAATTTCCAGTCTACTAATAATAGGACTAATACTAGCTATAGTGTTTAAAACTATACCCATCATATTAAGAAACTGGCAGAGTAATAAAAGCACTCCTTTAAGGGACATAGAAATGCAGATTATAGAGCCCGCTACAGAGCCCCCAAAGGTTAATGAACCTTCATGTAGTGAAACCCCCAGGAAACCGTTAACTCGATCACTTACACTACCAAAATCCGTTCAGCTAGTATAAAAATATAGGTAATTAAAAAAAAAAAAAAAAAAAAACAAACATTATACTATTACACTAAAAATGAATGCTTAATAAAAATAAAAAATATATTTAAGAAATGTAACATTATATATTAATAAACATAAAATAAATATTAGATTTAACTACATACATAGTACACACTATCAAACAAACAAAATCATTAGATTTTTAAATTTTTAAATCCAGTTTCAATAAACTACCCGTCATGTGCATGTCATAAACATACATACCTAATGATGTAAAATAGGTTTCGATAATAAAAATAAAAATAAATGAACACAGATTCCTATTATAAAAACAAAATGTTGTTGCCAAAATAATTACATGTATGTATCTATGCACAACTAATTATGTAATCAAAAAAAAAAAAAAAAAAAACATATGTAAACATAAACATTAAATATATAACTATTAGTAATTATTATATCATAAATTGCTATACGTTAAAACATAAAATACGTAATGATAAAAAAAAAAAAAATAAAAAAAAACACGTTGTAAATTATTGCTCTGATCTGCCTTCAAATTTGTACCGAGTATTCCAATTCTATTACATACTAGTTTCTGAGTATTATTCCTCTTCAAAGAATAATCCTCTTTTATTAAGAGGGAAGGATTTGTTGCATTCGCAAATATGCCTCTCCTATATCCTAATTACCTAATCTTACATTCATACACTTCTTCTCACATCGCATATTTCTTCCCACGAATTAATAATTTTATATCGTGTCTTATTCGCATATCTCACTTATCTATCTTATATTTGTCTACCTTTTATCTATACTAATTCAAATTACATGAACTGGTCACTGCCAGCATACGCAAATCGTATTTCGCATTCTTACTCTTCTTCCCACGAATTAATAATTTTATATCGTGTCTTATTCGCATATCTCACTTATCTATCTTATATTTGTCTACCTTTTATCTATACTAATTCAAATTACCTGAGTGAACTGGTCACTGCCAACGTTCTCAAAGGTATCACCTATCACCTTCAGTGTACTGTCACAAAATTTTGATGTTCGGAGGCAGAGCAGACAATTAAAAATTAGGAGTTGAAAAAGTATCGCGCCGGAGTAAGGGTCTCTGATTTATACCGTATAAGAATAAAATAATATTGCAATTTTATTTCTAATTATTTTGCAATAAAATCCACTTTGTGATCAACTAAAAGTTCAGTCTAATTATTTTGGTGTTAATCTTCTTCCTATCGCTATACAATACAAAATAAACAAGTTTCAAATTAAACTCCCAACCCAAGTGTGTAGTTTAAAAATCCGAAAGTCAAAACACATCGAAGGGAAGTTAATAGTGTCGTGCACAACAACTGTGTCTTACTCCAATATCCTGTTCCGCAAATGTGCTCTAATTGCGTATGTTGGATTATATCAGTCTTAGTGTTTGGATTATCCATACCGCGGTAAAACTAGAACAGCAGCATCAGTTATTGGAGGAGATGCTGTTGCAGCAGGTACTACGTCATTTAACTGACAGAATTGGTATATGATTCCAACAGTATCGTGCAATGTGTCCTTACCTGAAAAAGTGTCAACAAAGCGGTCATAGTTATCAAACGCTAAGTGTGTACATTGTCCACTAACCGAATTGATACCAGCCGGAATTAAATGATTCTCGTCATAAGCTGCGAACGTCATTTCCGTTTCTAATTCTTCAGCAAGAGTATACCCCACTGTGTGACCATATTTATTTAAAATCGTTAATACCTTTCTGCTACTCGTTATAGATTTCTTTGCTAAGATTTCAAGTGTTTAGATGGTTTAACTCTGCCTTTTGTCACTATATAGATTATATCTGAGCACAATGATTTAATTTTTGTGTTATCATCATTTGAACGTTTCCTACGTAAGTCAGGTCCTTGAATAAGATTACAAATAAAATTATACAATATATCGGGTATAACACATTCACCGGTAATAATGTCGTCTACTTTTAACTTATCAGGAAGTTTCTTTGTTTTCAAAGATTTTACTGCATTTCTAATTTCGTAAGCTAAGTCTTCGAGTCTTGTAGATTCGGAATTTTCTCGAATTACAGTTTGGTTTATAAGTCTACTTATATCGAGTTCTTTTTTATAAACAATTTTTTTTTTGTGAGGTGTATTTGATGCCTCAATAATTAGAATGCTACCGAAAGCTTGCATAATTTTACCCTGCAATTGAATAGGTGTATAATTTTTGAAGTCATCTTTGCAAAATTTGCCGTCACTTACTTCTAATAAAAAAAATATATAACGAGAAAATAATTCACTAAGGAAAAAAATGTTTTCTTTTTGAATAACTTCTTCAATTATAAATTCTGAAAGAGAGTCAAATGCAAATTTATGTATTTTTCGTTTCTCGTGCCAACGCCTTTCGTTTCTATTTTCGGCAAAGCATAAGTTATATTGGGATAATTCAACATAACATGCTGAATGATATACAATGTTATTACAATTTGTCAATTCATCGATTAAACACATTGGCGATTTGTTTTATATTATTAATTATTTTCAGTGAACCAGTTACTGATACAAACGTCCTTCGTGACCCTACTTTTTATTCTACCCGCAAACAAAATATGCAAATCCTCTGCGTCTTATTCGAAGTGCTTGCTTCCGCAGCAGTTACCTGCTCTAATTGCTCCTCCGAAATGTTTACTTCTTTTGATGAGGATGGGGATAAGGGCTCAGGATCAGGATCGTTCGCAATGGTATCTGCAATAGTCGTCTGCAGACAATAAAGAGGGTAGGTATTTGGTCGGTCAAAACATTGAAAAAACTATAGGAGATAACTATTTATATAACCAGATAAACCCAACTATTAAAAACCGAGACTCTTGCGTTATTTGTAATTTTCACTAAGCAAACTGCTTTAATTATTTATTATAATTAATAAATTAATTAGTTATTTTCTGTAAGTTAACTTCACACAAGAAACAATTAATAAAAGGGGGAACACTAATGTATACTATTCAATCCATAGGTACAGTGAGCGTCAAAAGTAAGTGAACACCAATGCTGTCTTAAGTTTTCTTTAGGGTCTTGTAACCGGCGTAAAAACCAACAATCTGTAAAAAGTTTGATATCGACATATTTATAATAAAACGGATTTCATTTCGGCAGCATAAAATACTTTATATATAGTTAAAGAAATGTTTCCAAACATGTGATGTTCATTCACTTTTGACGCTCATTGTACATAAAAAAGAAACAAATGTATACATTTTTGTGCTGCAAAATCGGGAAGTTGAGTTTTTTGTGGGTACCGTTAATGGTCGAGGTCTTCAAGAAAGTGTACTTACGTTTTCAGTCTGACTGACAATTTCAAATTCTGTTTTATATTTACTCATTAGAACCGTGGCTTTTTCATAGCATGATGAGTGGTACCCGAAATCATTAATTGCTTCCCGATCAAGTTCGATGTCACTATATTTAAACTTCTTCATCCGACGAAAGGACAGAGATTTCGACAACTTTTCAAAAGTCTCATTCGTGAAGTTTATCACATTTTCGTTTTTGCCACAACAAACACACTTTTTCATTTTAAATATGGAATTACCTCCAAAGAAATCAATCAAATTATTTCAACACTCACTAAAACAAACCAGTTAACACAGTTCAAGAGACTTTGCTTGCTTTTTGAATAACCAATAACTATGTAATGATAAGCCGAAACGTTTTACTAACTTGTTGTACTATAACTATAACACGCGACAAGTACATAATTAAAATATAAGTTTGATGAGTTCTCTCAACTTTACTCAATGGAGAGAATTCCATATGGTCATTCCATATAAGTTCGTACATACATGCTATGAACACACGGTCAATGCCCGCGTTCCATTGACCGCTAGATAACTAGAGGCATGCCAAACTCCATATAAAAACCAGTAAGACAATTATCTTCGACTATGCCGAAGCTCAAATACCCGGTACTATATTAGGCGTATTTTTTGGGAAGTGAGTATAACAAAATCAAAAGTGAGTATAACCGTTTTGCATGTAAAACCAAAAGTGGGTATAACAAAACCAAAAGTGAGTATACCAGTTTTGCATGTAAAAGTAAAAGTGAACTAGCTATAGATTTCCAAAAAATACGCCTATTATTGTAAAATAAAAAAATATTTTAGTATTAAAAAATTATATATTTGTATGGGAGGTATGGGTAGTTTTTATTCGATCAAGCTCCTTTTTTGTCAAAAAATTTTAAATATTATTAAAACAATACGTGCAAAGTTTAAACTTGCTATCTTCTTTACTGTAGCTATTTAAATTTAATTTTTAACATAAAAAGCTATATAAATCTGATACTTTTGTATGGGAGGTAGTAGTAGTTTTCATCCGATCTTGCTCATCTTCGAACTTAGCCTCAGTCTGGTGGATAAAAGCTTATGTACCAAATTTCAAGTCGATAGCTCTTAAATTACGGCCGTAATCGTGCGGACAGACAGACAGACGGACAGACAGACGGACAGACGGACAGACAGACGGACATCGCTAGATCGACTAAGAAAGTGATGCTGATCAATAATATATATAGTTTGTCATACCTACAACGCCTCCTTATGGGCGTTACAAATGGAATGACAAAGTGAATATACCCTCACCACAGTGTGGTACCGGGTATAAAAACTGACATTTCAGCATTTGCGCTAGAACTCTAGCACATATTGTAAAATGTCGGTTTTTTTTGTATGGAGTTTGGCATGCCGCTAGTCATCTAGCGGGTTAATGGAACGCGGGCAATGTTAGTCGAAAAACAGATGCTAGCAAGCTTATCTTATTGTAAGATGATAATATTATAAGATTATACATGATATAATTTCGTCCACAAATTATTGTTGAGAGAATAATAATTACACCTGTTAGAGACGGTCACTTTTGTTAGAAATTATATTATACATATTTCGAATCACACCACTAATATATCATCAGGCTCCTTTTAAGTGACTGTTATTGAATATTTTAAATTTTGTCTGTAGAATCTCTGTATATAATCCATTTGCATGTGGTTATGATATACTTTCTTCGAGTATTTTAAGCCATAACTGGAATTAGTTGATGGGTAGTCAGTTATATTAGTTAGTCAATTAGTTGGTATGAGAAAACTTTTACAGGGTTGTCTAGGTACCTGGCCAATTGACCAAAGACAACCCTATATATTCGTAAATGGTAAGTTGTAATCTTTCATTTGGTGTAAGTTTCATCCTATTGTTTTATGCCTATGGTCAATCGAAAAAAATGGGTCACTTAAAATAGGGTTGTCAGGGCTTTGTGGGCAGTTGGTGCCTGACAACCCTATATTTTTGAAGAGCATTCAATGCCCTCTATCGAATGGCTATACGTTTATTCTATTGTTTTATGCCTATGAATATCACAAAAAAATGGTACCGGAAGAAGCCCATTTATTCCTCCCTGGGCAAAAATTCCCGACAACCCTGGGCGTTTTCTCTAAGTCTAATAGCAAGCTTTCATTTTTTACTAAACTCATCCTATTGTTTTATACCTTAGGACATCATGCGGTCGGCTCTCCTACTACTATAACCTAACCAATTTTCGGTCAAAGATGGAACGTGTTTGAATTGCAATTGATTCAACCATTCTTATATGGTGTTATTGGGCATATGCTGAAAACCTAAATGTTCTTATTAATTAAAATAAATTGTTAAGAACTCAGAAAATGTTTAGTTTTATTCGTATTCTTTGATATTTTACAGCATAGATATAAGGAAAGAAAAATCGCTATTATTTCCAATGTTATTGCGCTGATTATGAATCCAAGTAATATCTCTGAATTTTTGGATGTAAATTGAGCCAATTTACTTACGCACCCCTATAAAAATATGATAAGTGTAGTAGAAGGTATTGTAATAATATAGGTAGGTACATGTTATGTATAATTGATGTTAGTCCAGTCATTTTAGCGATCAACCTCGGAATGAGAGATAATAAGCTGAATTTTGGTATATACTTTAATTTTGGCCGTTCTAAATGTTCTCTCAAAAGTCTCATAAAATCTCGTGTCTGCGTCATAAGTTATTCGAGGTCAAAAGTCAATAAAATCAGTTTTTTGCAATTATCTCAGTTTCTATTGCTCCAATGATGTTAACATCTACTACAAAATTGTAGACCATAAAAATTTTCATAAAATTTCATTATAACCATTTTTTTCATGCGCTCAACCGTTTTTGAGATAGAGGGCGGTGAGCGCGTAGCGTTCATGCCATACGTGGTAGATTTTACTTTACTGCCCATTCGAATTTAGCTTTTTTTAATTACATTATATCTCCGGTTTTTATGATCCGTTTTAGTTAACTGAACTTTTAGTAAATATAAAATAATTAATTTTCGAAAAATTGGACACTCCGTTCTTGAAATTATGGTACTATTTCATATGGTATTTTTTTTAACGTGCCACACCCAAACGGTAAGAGAGCGCCAATTTTTGTTTGCAGATTTGAACTCAGACAATAATAAAAATAAAATCAATCAGATTAAACAAAAAAAAAAGTATATTTTTTTTTTCGAATGGACAGTAAAGTAAAATTTATCACGTATTGTAGCGCTGCGCGCTCACCGCCCTCTATCTCAAAACGGTTGAGCGCATGAAAAAAATGATTTTAAGGAAATTTGTTGCAAATTTTATGCTCTACAATTTTGTAGTAGATATTAACATCATTGGAGAAATATAAACTGAGATAATTGCAAAAAACTGATTTTGTTGACCTATGACCTCGAATAACTTACGACGCAGACACGAGATTTTATGAGACTTTTGAAAGAACATTTAGAACGCCAAAATTAAAGTACATATATACCATAATTCAGCTTATTATCTCTCATTCCGAGATTTACCCCTTTTTTATGCTAAAATGACTGGACTATGTCCTTAAATGGTACCTCTTCATATATGCCTGCATGGAACACTGAATCGAATTTATGCTTCCTCGCTATCTCGCATGTTATTTCACTCAAATCTTGATTGCAACATGATTCTGGGATATTGAAAAACATGTTCAGTGACGAAAATGCAATATTTATAATATCTTCTCGACCAACGTTGTTGTATCGACTTGCTATCCAATCACTGGGTCCATCAGCGCCACAACATTTAAACTGAAACAATATTAGATTTGATATTGTCCGATTTTTATAAAAAATTTTACATACTTGCTTTTGAATAACGTCGAAAGTAACCGTAATAGTACTAATTTGACCATATTCTTCCTGAAGTGAGTGTTTAAGGGAAACTCTAATAATATCATTTATTCTATCTATATTTTTCAAGATCCATATTCCTGTTGCTATTTCAAACCCGACAATGATGAATAGAGTGCACACAAACTAAAACAAATTCCAATGATTATAGAAAATTATTTGGTGTAATATTTGTTTTTAAATATGTAGGTACCTATAGATAGAGTTTACCAACTTACCGCACCAAGAATACATTTCGATCGCCTCAGAATACCGTAGCATGCGAGCGATGCGCTCAAAAGTATAGAGCAGCCAGCAAAGAGTAGAAGATAGATAACTACATACAAGAATTCCCCAGACTGCGTTAATATTAACGAAAATACAGGGCCGTTAAGTATCCAAAAGCTTCCAATAACGATGGAAGATCCTAAAACCTAAAAATAATAGAGATTTTTTTTTTAAATTGCATGTTTACAAAATGAGATATCTAATATAATAATGTAGTTGCATAGTGTATAGGTATAAAGTTATATGTATAAGTCCAATGGATATAATTTATTTGTAAAAATGGGTGTCTAGAATCGTGTATAGCATATTAGGTATCGTAGAGTCAATACAACTTTTGCCGATCGCGTCTCCCTCAACCTCTCGAGAAGTCTTTTGCAGCATTCATCAAGTGCTGAAGACCAGTGGCATCGATGCCAAGAAGCCGTCAGAAAAGCCGCAACTGATGTGCTCGGTTTCACCCGACCACCACCACGAAACCCTTGGTTTGATGAAGAGTGCCGGCAAGCACATGCACCGAAGCAACTGGCCTACAAAGCGGCGCTGCAGAGAAGGACGAGAGCAGCTCGTGAGCTCTACGAGCAAAAAAGGAGGGAAGAACACCGGCTTCTCCGGAGGAAAAAGAAAGAGCATGAGAAGCGCGCGATCGAGGAAATAGAGAGGTGTTACTCCAGGAACAATGTTCGGAAGTTTTACCAAAAGGTAAAAAGAACGTGTCACGGGAACAAGACCCGAACAGAGACCTGTAG
This sequence comes from Cheilosia scutellata, assembly GCA_955612985.1. Classification (NCBI taxonomy): domain Eukaryota; kingdom Metazoa; phylum Arthropoda; class Insecta; order Diptera; family Syrphidae; genus Cheilosia; species Cheilosia scutellata. The sequence goes on along the minus strand of OY015312.1, from coordinate 80,783,455 downwards.
AGACGAACAAGGAAACCTTGTAGTGGAGTCACAGTCGGTGCTGAGGACATGGAAAAACCATTTCTGCAGACTGTTAAACGGCGAAGACGACACATATTCCGCTGTCAGGCAGAATGAACCATTCAACCTGGGCGATGAAAGCCAAGACTTCCATCCACCTGACCAAAATGAGGTAAGGATAGCAATATCTAAGCTGAAGTCCAACAAAGCTGCAGGACCGGACGGTTTACCGGCCGAGTTTTTTAAGGCAGCGGGAGATGACTTGGTAGAGAGCATACACCAACTCGTTTCTAAAATTTGGTCAGAGGAAAGTATGCCTGATGATTGGAACCTCAGCATCGTTTGCCCGATCTACAAGAAAGGAGACCCTCTAAACTGCGCCAATTATAGAGGCATCAGTCTCCTCAACATCGCCTATAAGATCATATCTGCTGTACTGTGTGAGCGCCTGAAACCATTCGTCAACGAGCTGATTGGTCCCTATCAGTGTGGTTTTAGGTCCGGTAAGTCCACAACCGACCAAATATTCACACTACGGCAGATCCTGGAGAAAACCCAAGAAGTCCAAATCGATACTCACCATCTATTTATCGATTTTAAAGCCGCATATGACAGCATTTATAGAGACGAGCTATACAGAGCCATGTCTAGTTTTGGCATCCCTGCCAAACTTGTCAGATTGTGCAGAATGACGATGGAGAACGCTCGCTGCTCCGTAAAGGTAGGAAATAATCTTACCGAGACCTTTGATGTCAAAAAAGGATTTAGACAAGGTGATGCGCTGTCATGTGACTTTTTCAACATCATACTCGAGAAAATTGTGCGAAACTCGCAAGCCAACACCAGGGGCACAATTTTCCAAAAGTCTGTGCAACTACTTGCATACGCTGATGACATTGACATAATTGGCAGAACGCAGCGAGCTGTTAGTGGTGCGTTTGCAAGTATTAGCACAGAAGCGGCAAAAATGGGTTTAGTGGTGAATGAGGGCAAAACAAAGTACATGCTGTCAACAAGAAGGGACACACAACATCGGCGAATCGGACAGAACGTCACGATAGACAGCTATAACTTTGAGGTGGTTAGGGACTTTATCTACCTCGGCTCCGCTATAAACTCTGATAATGACACCACAGCAGAAATCAAACGAAGAGTTACACTTGACAACGCAGTAGAGGAAGACCTCGCCTTAGGTGGCGCGCACAAGTGGAAGGGGACCTCAACCAACTTGGAGTGCGCAACTGGAGGCGGTTAGCCAAAGATCGTGCTAACTGGAGAGGCGTGTTGGTTGAGGCCCAGGTCCACCCCGGACTGTAGCGCCACCTAAGTAAGTAAGTAAGAGTCAATACAAGCTGGAACCGTTGAAATGCTCGCGCGCATATTCGTTTTTTGTTTTTGCATATGTGGAGTCACCGAAGAATATCATCAAATTCTTTGGAATCCATGCGTACAAAATTGCGATACAATTCTGGCTTATCAGCTCTCAATTCGACAAGCAGTTTTGCGGCTCACTTGCATCTCATTGTCAGAATGTTTGCAGATCTGGCAGTCGTCTCTACATAGCTTTAATCACTTATAATTTGGTGGCGCTCTGGGCCGACTGAATTGTATATCAGGTTAATGACTTTATACGACGATAGGTGTTAGGCAATACCGACCAATGAAATAACGCCCGAATTGATTTGGAAATAAAGATAAAAAAAGCCAATTGTCCACAATTATCACCTTTCTTTCATTAAAGGCCTGTGAAGCTAACAATCAAATATGATTGAAGACGATTTCTCACCTTGTCGGTGTGTGGATGCTTAAGTATAGCAGATCTCAATAAGAATAATAAAAATAGCATAGTCGCTAGCGGTGTATCCAGATACCAGCCGCCCTCTGGATTATAATAGCCTTGTCTGCATGATGCAGATCGGCTCTTTCTCTAACTATTCGTGGCTTATCTCGTAAGAGATAACCAACCTCGAAAGAGTCACTCCCTAGTCAACAGCTCATCGAGCGATACATGGGGTAGGCCTACAACGGCGACTGTACCAGTGGCAAAAAGGCGCAGGTCCCTCGATGAGGTGTCCAACGCTTCTAAGAAGGCTAAGAGCTCCAAGTCCTTTTCAGACATGGACAGTCTGATAGTCGCAGTAGTGGATCTCTCTGACTAGGAAGATAAAATCTCCTACGACAAATGGGGGATCATCAATGATGAACTGTCTCTGTGAGTACCTTCTTACCAAACAACAACTCATCCCTTTTAAAGATGAAGGATGACACCTAGGGTCGGTAAAACTGATTGCTTGCGATGACCAACGCTCAGTCGACTTCAACAGGGCAGCCTTCGGTAGCCTTGATGTGGTATGGCCAAGAGCCAAGTTCGATCCCTAACCGACCGAGCTCTAGAGCCTGAAAAGGTGCTAGACCAATTCCGGTCAAAGTCTGGAAGATCGTCGAAAACCCAAGGGTCGTAAGGAGGAACCCAAAAAAACTGGCCGCTCCCTAGTAATTTCGATGATGGCTAAATCTCTCCCTATGCTGAAAGACAGGAACTTCCTCATAAAAAACGATCTGAAGTAGGAAGTAAAGATGAAGCTTTTTGAAAAAGATGCGCACTGCTGAAGCCAACCCAACCGGATCCAATGCGTCATCCTCGGCAAACACCGCCATCACATAATATTGACGCTACCATCGTGGAGAAACCTCTATGAGAAAGCAATGCCACTAAAACTGCATCAGATTAATCTTTACTATTCCAAATTAGCATCCGTTAACCTGTTGAAGGCCTCATCGAAGGCGCACTGGACATCGCCCTCATCCAAGAACTGTAGCTATTTAAAGGCAACGTTACTAGGCTTGGGACATCACTCCCTATTGCACGGAAGGTAAAGGTAAAATCAGAGCTTGTATTTTTCCTGAAACAATGTTAAAATTAGCTCTCATCACAACAAAATTAGCGCCAACATAGCACAGGCGACTTCGCAGCATCGCAGCGTCCGGTTATCTTCCGTATTGAGAAACTGACGTGCCACGAGTTAAACTACAATGGACTGTCCGAGAAGCGGAGGAAAAGGAGGACGGCATAGTGCTATGTTGTCACACGAATGCAACCTATGGAGTATCACAAATACAAGCTTTAGAGGTGAGCCTTTATTTGAATATTTAGTAGGAACTAATCTAGTAGTCTGTAACAGGGGAAATAGTCCTACCTTTAATAGACGTTACTTTCGGCTCCCACAATCTTTTTCCTGCTATATCTAATTGAATAGTATTGGACAGTCCTTCGTTTTCAGACCACCGGTACATATACTTCACTTTAAACATACCTTCCTGAAATCAGTTTATCGTAACTGACGAAAAACGAATCTTACTTAGGCGCAGGGACATAAGTCCCGAAGACATAAGTCCCGAATTCTTTTCATTCAGTTCCTAATTGAATTGGGGACCTATGTCCCAGCCCAGCGAGACATAAGTCCCGAAAAAATAAGTCGGGACTTATGTCCCACCAAACATATTTTCGTAGATCTATGGTGCCGTGACATTAGGCTCAGCGACATTAGACAAAATCTGTAAATCTGGATATATGTCGTGTTGTGAAGGTGACATAAAGCCAAATTCTTTAATTTGGCAGTATGACGCTTTGGTAAATTAACATTAGGCTATTTAGACTTTGTCATTTTTCACTGCATATCCGATTTTGCTTAAATGATTAGTTAGAAATACGCTCCGTTGTCCATTTGAAGTTTAAAATGGATGCATGAAATTTGAAAAATGGCCCAAACGAAAATGAAGTACAGTACCAATATGAAAACCTACAACTACAAAAAATTTATTAATTTTTTTGCTGAATTTTTAATTTTTGGGGCACTTTTCCTTTTTATTTTTCTAAGTCATTCTTGATTATGCATATCTCCTGGTAAGTTCTGGCGCTCTACAGAATAAGAGAAGTAAACTTGGGCATACAAATAATCCAGAGGCGTAGATAGCAAAGAAACGATTACGAAAGGGTGGATTAATTTCAAAATCCTAAAGGCGTAGCCAAAAAAAATTTTTGAGCAAGGGAGGATCGATTTGGGGTGTGAAAATTAAAAATTCGCGCGAATTTTTAATTTTCACACCCCAAATCGATCCTCCCTTTCTCAAAAATTTTTTTTGGCTACGCCTTTAGGTTCTTCACTTTATCCCTCTTATTTCGTTGTTTGCCAGGACTTGCCCAATTATAGTCTGCTTGCCTTGCAGATAGATTGCATTTTTGAAACTCTTGGAGTGCCATTTAAAGTAAGTTAATTGCAGACGCTTTAAGAAAATGAAAGGAAAATAATAGCTGTCCTTGCTAGTGTACATAAAGTGTAGAAGATATCTAACATCGAAGTGTAGCTGTACCTATATAAATTATTTAATAAAAGCAATAATATTTGTAGCGTAACACTTCCACTATTGGTATATACACTTTAGACTTTTACATTTTTCTTTTCTTCCCATAAAATTTAAAATAACTGACAAACTGCATTATCATCGCGTATATGGCGCATTCCCACAGGAAGCGCACATCCACTAATGATGAACACGTCCCTTATTGGAGAGTTATCTGCCATTACACAGCGCATGTCTATAAAAAGCCTTGGGCACGCGCGCTCGATCTTTTTATTTGACAAAAGTTTAGTAGAGTGTGAGCGTATCAGATCCCGCGAATTAAATCGAGTGCGATCTTTCTCTATTATAAAGAAAAAACAAAAAGTCGTAAGAAAAAAACAATTTTCTTGAAATATCCCAAGTTCAAAGTGTGAATTTACCAGAATATATAAACTAAACGATTATATTCTGGTATATATTCATTATCTTTCGTGAGCGTAAGTTTCAGTGTTTTACCCTAACCTAAGGCAACGCACTGATTTGTGTCGTTTTTCAGAATCTGCACGTGCTTTCATTGCACTTGTGCGAGCTATTCCTCCGAAATCGAACAGCAGTCGCGAAGCTCTAGAGCCAACGCATAACAACCTCAAAGTTTGCCACGTTTTTGCGGCTCCTGGTGTGACTGCAGTTCATCAGAATCAATACCACGCTCTCTCGCCCTCATAACCTACCATCTAAGGTCAACCTCGAGGATAAACCAACCACATTGCAGAGAAACATTTCATGCAATTGCATCTCCCGTTTACTTCTTGGAACACCAGATCCTCGAAATTTTCTTAAATTATAAAAAGGTATAATTATTAAAAATGCAATTGATTTTACTAAAGCAATAACTCCTCCTAATTTATTAGGAACGATCAAATTGCATAAGCAAATAAGACAATATCATGCAGGTTAACCAGCTAGAAGACGATCTGTGTTAACTTCCAGTGCAAGACCCAAACGAACAGCACTCTCGTATCTCTGCGCACCGCCAAAAACACGCAGTGGGATACGTAAACTACGTTCATATTACGAACGTGCTCTGCAGGTTAATCTCCTCGGGTTGAACATCACCACCAGCCACGAACAGCATTGGTCTTAACAGCGATTGTCTCTGGGTGGAATTTGTTGAGGAAAGGATATCCATTATATGTACCTATTCATCGAAACATCACCCCAAACTACAAACCGTGCGATCATCAGCCTATGGGCGAAAACTAGTGCTAAATCATTACTAGCCAAACATTTCAACTTGGCGTAGCAATCTTATTACCGCCAGCTAGTATATGAGTACGAGCTTGCAGAGACCACCCTTCGAAACACAAGGTCTTGTACATTCATTGCCCTTCATATCATTCCGAGTGCCGCCGAACCAGCGAACCCCGAGGACTCATCGACATTCCGTCGATCTATGCGACCATTTGTCAAATAATTAGTAGAATTAGTTTAAGTTAATTTTAGTGAAAGTAGATTTGTATTAGTGTTTATAGTATTTTTAGTGTAAGAACAATCCATCCCAGGTAATGCCAAAAACAAAAGATCATACAAATTTCCACATATTTCTAATCGAATCTTTCCATACAGCTTAACATAGATACATTTAAAGACTAATCAACATAGAACAAAACACCTGCAGACAACCAATTGTGCGCACAAGCGGAGTCAGCTGTCCCAAGATCAAGATCATCATACAACATACAAACCTTTCATCGATATACATACAAAAAAAAAAAAAAATCAAAAATCTACGTAAGTCACTTTAACAAAAAATTTAATTTGTATTTTCTTTTGGCACAAATCCTTAGCCTAGTTCTTTGTTCTTATATTCTTGTTTTTAGTTACCTTTTATTGAGTTATTAATTAGAATTACCTATCATTTGAACTATCCTTTGCTATTCCATGCATTAATTCGGAGTACAACCTCCTTATCATACATACTATTAAGCCTAAATTTGATATGAATATACACGAACTATGGATAACAATAATACCTATAACCACAATAGCTAAGTCAAATGAGTCCGAATTTTTAACGGCCTAAAACATTAAGAGAGAATTGATGTCTCTTCAGTTTAAACTATTAATGTATTGAATAAATATTGTTCAGCTATCGGAATTCAATTTAGCTCTTTTATTTGGATAAGATGATGTGGTAATACCTTATTGTGCGATGGGGAGGTGTGAAGGGTGAATGACAATGCTTTAGGTGAGGCGTAACCTAAACATAATGGGGCTATTCACTAAAATTGTCGGCGTAGGATAGCCATGGAGCTGCAGAGTTAAATCAGCAGTCAGGGTGGGTATAGCCGAAGACACGGTAACACGTAGGAACATACTCCTACCAACCACCGTAAGATCACAGACATCTGATCATTCCCTTCATTTCTCTTAATTCTTTCTTTTCTTTCCCTTCAGTTCATTTTCTTTTACATTTAAATTCAGTTTACCTATCTCTTCCTATTACTTATTTCAATTGCAATGCTTTTATCGTTATTTACCTATATGTAGTTCATAAAATATATTATGGTGATCCATGTGGTTACAACCCTTCTTCAGGACAGGTTTCTTATAGATGCTTATGTTACTTATTGGTCTACTTCATAGTGACATTTTAACTTATGTTCGGTAGAATTCAACTACCCTGGCACGATTTCATTTTGTAGGAGGATAAGTAGCAGGAAGAACCCCCCCAATACGACGAGCTTTTGCCCGGCCTTCCGCAAGCGTGCCACCATCTGCTACCAGGGAAAACTACACCCCTACACCCTACCTCCACTACATATTATATAGTTCGAGGTGATTTTTTATTATTCGATTCAACATTTTCCTATTTTGGGGCAACTTTTCGTTTAGTTTGGGTGGATTTGCATATGAAACTATTTTTTCTTGACATTAGATTAAGTAAACAATATTATATACTACTACACAATGTATAAATATAAAGTGATAGCAATAATTTATTTTATATTTTATTATGTCAGCACCTAACAAAACAGTTCTTTATAAGACACATTATGCGAACTACAAGCATGTTGCGAACTACCGCAAATGTTACACGAACACGAACATTATTGAAATCCAAAATATCCACTGACTTGTTTGCGTTTCATTCGGGACTTGTGTCCCATTTTCGACAATAAAAATTCGGGACTTACGTCCCGCTGGGTTGGGGCATAGGTCCCCAATTCAATTAGGAACTTATGACCCACTAAAGTGGGACATAGGTCCCGAAAAAAGAATTCGGGACTTATGTCTTCGGGACTTATGTCCCTGCGCATCTTACTTACTATAAACCACCTGGCGGTCAGAGAAATCTTGACTCGCTTAACAACGTGCTCACTTCTGCCCTGAACAGAGCATTCATTGGATCCTGTCCCCTCACCAAACTAAGGGAAGGCAAGAAACTACCGTGTTGGAGCAAGCAATTTTTGCTCTCTTCGCTGCGAGAGCAAAAAGACCTTTAACAAAGCCTAAACCACGAAGCTAGACACGAACCGAGAGTCCTACAAAGATTGCGCAAAGTCCTATCCAAATCCCTACTGTACCCAGTGTACTAAAAAAAACCTAGTGGCCAATGGGCAGAATCAGAAGAACTGAATCTGGGCCTCTCCTTCTGTCTTCCGAAACACTGCAGAGTCTTCCTAGCCGAAATCACAGCTCTTACAGCTGGACAATACAACCTTACCCTATGCTGGGTTCTTGGTCACTGTGACATCTCAGTTAACTGTGCAGCAGACAAATGATAGTTAAAGCCTGCACAACGTGTATGCACTACTATCCTACGCTAAACAAATAATTCATGCGGATGCAGAAAGCTGAGTAAGTCATAGACAAAAACATCTAGGATACTGCGATTCTGCTAGGCTCACCTGGCCAGTTCTGGATACAAAAAGATCCTAGGAACTCCTGCGACTTAAAAGATCTAGCATTTCGAAAATCGTCAGCGTCATTTCCGGGCACTGCATATTAGGTAGACACACTCAAAGGCTAGGTCTGACATACAATGCCTTCTGAAGAGATGAAGATGAGGAGTACCAAGCGAGCTCTCAATCGTGATACACGTATTAGCCAAGCGCGGTATCATATTTAATCTACAAAACCGGTTCTTTGGAAGTTGTCTGTGTAAAAGTTTTTTCTTAGTCAGCTTATTTTTTCTTAAACCATAATAAAAACTTTTGGAAAGTGTTCATCTGAATTTCTCGTTAGTTTAATCAAACGATCGTACCTATCTATTTTTTATTTTTTAAGTTTTGTGCAAAAGGCAAAAAAAAAAACTCTTATTAAGTTTTATTAAAAGCTCCCGCCACCATGGCTGCAAAAACAACAAACCGGTTTGGAAAACTAAACCCAGACGACCCAATGATAATCGATAACGGGGTGAAGAGAAGAAAAACAAATCGAAGCACACCTATTTCGAATAACCAGTGGCCCATTCTTAGCTCTCCTATGAAAACCATAATTTATTTCACCAGATTTCTTGTAATCAGGAACTCTCCATCGGACAGCGACAAAACACCAATCGCCAATCGAAATCCGATAATTATAGGAAAAGGAATCGACGCAATTAGTTCCCAATACAAAGATGTCAAAGCCCTCCGGAATGGTGACCTACTAATACAAGTGAACAACAAAGAAATCGCAGAAAGATTTATTAAATGGAAGTCTCTTGGTCATAATACACGTTGATATCAAGTACCATCAATCTCTAAACTCCTGTCAAGGCCGCATATTTTCGCACAAAAGCATACCTCCGGAAGAATGAGACATCTTGGATTGTCTCAAGAAATTTAAAGTGACAGAAGTAAAAAAAATATCCAAAATTGATGAAGCAGCTCCTAAGGCACCAGGGGCAGCGATTATCACGTTCGATGCTCCCGAGCCTCCAACTGAAATCAAATTAGGATGGCAGGTACTGAGTGTGGATCCATATTATCCCAACCCCATGTCTTGTAGGATATGTCAACGCTTTGGACACACAAAAAATCACTGCAAGGAAACCATAAGTATTTTTCCAACCTGTGCAGAAGTTTCACCAAATCCAAATTAATGCAAGCAGACGTTTTGTGTAAATTGTAGGACCGAAGACCATCCATCAAAGGATCGCAACTGTCCTACATTTGTACGAGAAAAAACCATCATGATCATCAAAACAATGAGATGAGAGAGAGAGCGGTATGGAAACAGAGACACCTTGATCAGCCAGTTTAGAACAAAATAGAGTCCGTCCCAAATAGTCCAAGCGGCGACCGTCGGATTACTTAGCTCATCGAGTTAAAAATTCTTATGACAGTTATTCAATAGAGCTACTCGAGACTGAAAAAACGCACCCGGGTTGTCTAAAATATTTTTGGTGGGATGACGTCTAAAACGGGTCACTTCCGGTGCGTTTTTTCGACCATAACTTAGTCCATCGAGTTAACGGTTAAAACTTCTCCAAATTATAGAGCTCGACGAGACTAAGCGAAATATATAGGGTTGCCTAGTTTAAAATGATCGGATGGGGTTGGCAACCCCTCTTTAAGCGACCTGTTTTTCGACTACAACTTAGCTCATCGAGTTAAAGGTTTCCATTAGTGCCAAATGAAAGATACAGTGGTGCGTTTAACAAAAATATAGGGTTGCCACCTTTAAAATGGTCGGATGGCCTTGGCAACCCCATTTCAATGAATAAAAAAAAGTATAACATTTTTCTTTTTAACATCATAAAAATATTGGTAATTCATTGAGTTAACGGTTGAAACTTCGCCAAATTATAGAGCTCGACGAGACTAACCGAAATATAAGTTAATAGCAACGACATATGCCAGTATACATGTTCAAGTATTTACAAACAACCGGATGGAGTGAACCGAATAGCAACGACCTACTCCAGTACATGTTCAAGTATTTAAATTGCACTTCTTGCATAAAATGTCATTGCTCTTTGGCATAAAATAATAAAAGTGCAATTACATACATCAATAATCGAATCAGCAACATCATTTTGGTTAATGTTCAGCCGGAAATGCTAAGTAAACAAAAATGTATTTAGTTAAGTTTTATTAAGTTGAATTGTATTTGGATATCAGGGAAATAAACAGATTTGAATCAACAGCCGACACGATCGGACAAACATATATTTTATTTGGCGCCCAACGTGGGGCTATCAGAAAGTAATACTCCCAAAGTCCTTATAAAGGATAATAGAGTAACAGAAATCCCCATAGTAAGGATACTTTATTTTAGCCAAACCGTACTGGTGGAGGAGCATGACACATCAAAACAACTCATCTCTAAATTCCTCATCGCAGGAAAAATCCCTTCACATCCTCATAGTGGGACGCAGGAGCAACAACATCAAACAACACATCTTTAAATTCCTCATCGCGGGAAAAATCCATTCGCATCGTGGGACACAGAACACAGAAGCAGTAAAACCATGAGAATTATTAATACTGTGAGTTTAAGATAAAAATAGTTAAGTTAAATAGTGAACCAAGTGATTCATTTAGGTATATTAATCTTGCACATTTCCCAAACACTATTCTATAAATAATTTAAAATATCTAGTGTAAATTTAAGCAGATAAGTTCTGAATTATTAGTGTGGTTACTGTAGTAAAATTTTCGAGTTAATATTCTTCTGTGGTTAACAATTTAAATAGTCATGGCGGAGAATATTTCGCAAATTATTTCTTCAGAAGTTGCAGTTGAAAATGCGTGTGGTGCGGTAATGAGAAAAAAGAATGAATTATTGACAGAATATAAGACGGTCAATGAAAGTGTAAATGCAAAAATCGAGGAACTAACAGTGAAAATGAATTCAGTGCAATTACCTTCCTGCACAGTTGTGGCTTACGAACCTATTTCTGTAATTTATGTTTTTCCGGGGATCGAACCTGGGATCCCTCGCACAGTAGTCCAGCACATTAACCACTGCGCTACTGCACCAGTTACGATTCACACGCAACATGCACTTCAACCAATATTGTTTGGACACAACAGTACTGCAGACACATAGAAGAGACTCATGATATTTAGTACACGTATAAACGTACACGGAAACTCTACATAATCATGACAACATAAGTCATAAACATAAACTAGGTTGCTAACGTAAAAGTCTCCATTCTGTAAAACAGTAATTGCATTTGCATCATATATTTTATTATACATTGTGTTCTCCTCACTAAAATATTACCCGTTTGTTGTTTGTATTTCGATTTTGTAAATTATATTTGGCGATTATATGAGAACACAAGCGTTCTCACTCTAGCCTCTCACTATCAACTCCTACTCTCACCTCCACGTTGGTGACTGGTGGGTGCCTAGTACCTCGACCTGAGATGAGGTAACCAACCCCTGTGGAAGGTTGTTGGTGACAGCGAACGAGAGAGGGGGAGGAGTGTCTTCGCTCTTCGCACTAAGGCACTTACTCTTAGGCGGCAGCGGAGGAATTCCCTAGATGGAATCAACGGTGGCGCCTACAGTTCCAGTCAGGTCGAACTACTAAGAGTGTAATCCCTATATGAGCTGCTTCGACATATTTGAACAACAGGTCCCTATAACTTCCAATACTGAGCCAGGGTGTTGGAAAAGAGTCGGTGGCGGACGAGCCCTCGATGGGTCAACGGCAGCGCTCATATCCCAAAATGGGTTACTGACATCGGAGTATTCCGGCCCGCTGTCCTAGGGTAAAAACAAGGGCCTGGCCCTCCAGGTTGGGGGTTGTGCCGTCGGGGTAACTTCCCGACCAAGGAAAACACGACTAGTTATGAGAGAGACACAACCAGCCTCGGAAAATGAAACTCCTCAAACGGCAACCAGACCCGGAACGTCAACGGACAACAATATAAGAGTATGTACCTGGAATGTACGAACGCTCTACACCCCAGGTGCTACTCAAAAACTTGAGTCTGTCCTCACGCGGTACAAGGCAGACATAACCGCGATCCAGGAGATACGATGGATAGGATCAGGCATGATGAAAAGAAAAGATTGCGACATTTATTACAGCTGCAACAAAAGACTGCATGTATTAGGATGCGGATTCGTCGTGGGAAATCGGCTTAGGACAAAAGTTATTGATTTCAAGCCGATAAGTGATCGCCTTTCTGTGATCCGCATCAAAGCTACTTTCCAAAACATAAGCCTAATATGTGCACACGCCCCTACCGACGAGGCCGAAGATCCCATCAAGGAGGAGTTCTATGACCTCCTGGATGGAGCCTACGGAGCCTGTCCGGAGTACGATGTAAAAGTTGTACTCGGGGACTTCAATGCTAAAATCGAAAAGGAAAACATCTTTGTCGGGTTAGTTGGTAAGCACAGAATCCACGAAACGACAACAGACAACGGCTACCGACTAATCGATTTTGCAGCAGTTCGTAATACGGTGATAAGTAGCACTAGGTTTCCAAGGATAAGGATCCACACAGCAAACTGGCGCTCTCCAGACGGTCGAACCGCTAACCAAATCGACCATGTGCTAATCGATGCGAGGCACGCATCCAACATCCTCGACGTGCACACATACCAAGGGGCAAACGTCGACTCTGACCATTTTCTTGTCGCGGCTAAATTCAGAGCTCGACTGTCCAACGAGAAGATACTGCAAACCGCCCAGAAGAAGAAATTCGACGTTGGACGCCTTAGCACACCTGGAGTAGCCAGAGCCTACAGCGAGCGCCTGAGTATGAAACTCTCTTCTGAGCACTCACCTACCACAAACGTCAACAATCAGTGGAGCCAGTATCGCGACATCATCAAGGAGGTAGCCGAAACCACCGTAGGGTACCAGCCACCCCAGAGAAAGAGCCCGTGGTATGATGATGAATGCGTGTACAGGAAAAAGGTGACAGAAGATGCACACAAGAAAGCGCTGCAGCGCAAACAAGGGCAGCGAGAGAAGAGTACCGAGCCAGGAGAAGGGAGGAAAAGAAGATCCTGCGTAGAAAGAAGAGGGCTTACGCAGCTTCCCAGCTCAAGGAGAACGAAGAGTCGCGCGATCGTAATAACATCCGGAGGTTTTATAAAAAAGCCAAGCAACTGGCTGCTGGCTACAAAACAGGAACGCAGGCTCTTCGAGAAAGCGAAGGAAACCTAGTCACCGAAGCCCAGGGAATAGTAGATGTGTTTAAGCAGCAGCTGCTCAATGGGCATCATGTAGAGAGAGTGATAGGGCAAGAAGATAACCCACGTCCAGTCAATGAAGAACTAGTTCCACCACCTAGTATAGAAGAAGTTGGCCTAGCTATAAAAAAGCTTAAGAACAACAAGGCCCCAGGCTCTGATGGTTTACCAGCGGAGCTCTTTAAATACGGTGGTGATGTTTTGGTAGGGAGCATGCACCGAATCATCAACCAAGTATGGGTGGAAGAAAACATGCCCGATGATTGGACTATCATCTCTATATGCCCCATCTTAAAAAAAGGCGATCCTATGTCTTGCAAGAACTATCGAGGCATATCCCTGCTTAATGTCGCATACAAGATCCTATCCAACGTACTGTGTGAACGTCTTAAACCGTTCTGTAACACACTAATCGGCACGTACCAGTGTGGCTTCCGGCCCGGCAGATCGACTAGAGACCAAATTTTCACACTGAGGCAAATTCTGGAAAAGACCAACGAATTTCAAGTCACCACCTATTCATCGACTTCAAAGTCGCGTATGATAGCATACATCGTCAGGAGCTCTATATGGCGATGGCCGAATTCGGAATACCAGCAAAACTGATTCAGCTGTGTCGCGTGACGCTGGAAAACACGCGCTGCAACGTGCAGTTTGGAAGCAGCTCCTCCGATGTCCGATCTATTTCAAACTTGCACCGGATTTCGGCAAGGAGACGCGCTATCATGCGACTTCTTCAATCTGGTACTGGAGCAGATAGTGCGCAGGGCAGGTGTCAACACGGAAGGCACTATCTTCAACAGATCCGTCCAGCTGCTGGGCTATGCGGACGATATTGACATCATCGGTCGCTCCCAGCGTGCCGTGATAGAATCGTTTACGGCGATTGAAGAACAGGCGAAATCCGTTGGCCTTGAAGTAAATGAGGACAAGACTAAATACATGCTATCAACAAACAAACAAGCATCTGTCCACCGCCTAGGACAAAACGTCACTATTGATAGCAAAAACTTCGAGGTAGTTAAGGAGTTCACCTACCTCGGAGTAAACATGAACTCCACGAATGACAACCTAGTGGAGATCCGGCGAAGAATTACCCTAGGAAGCAGTTGCTACTTCGGTTTGGCAAAACAATTGGGTTCAAAACTCCTAACTCGAAGGACGAAATGTGTGCTCTATAAAACCCTTATCCTGCCAGCTCTGCTTTATGGCGCCGAGTGCTGGACGATAAGCAGGAAGGGAGAGCTGATACTGGGCTCCTTCGAAAGAAAAATACTTCGGCGGATTTTTGGTCCTGTGTGCGAAGAGGGCAAATGGAGAAGAAGATATAACCGCGAACTCTATGAGCTGTACCAAGATGTGGATGTAGTCCAAAAAGCCAAAACACGTCGACTACATTGGCTCGGCCACATCGAGCGAATGGACAATAATGCTCCAGCTAAGAGGATCTTCGAATCCCAGCCCCCAGGTTCGAGAAGACAAGGAAGACCGAACCTCCGTTTCAAAGACCAAGCCATCGCGGATGCCAGAGCGCTTGGTCTGGGCAACTGGTAGCAGCGTGCCCGGGATCGTAGAGGATGGAAGGCTGCAGTGTCTCAGGCAGAGACTCATCACGGGTCGGGAGCCCGATAAGTAATAAGTAATCGGCAGTCAGAGCGTTGATGTCAAGCAATAAAGACCACTGAGTTCTGATTTTCGTTTTCCTCCGGAATCTAATGAGATATTCCGTTCAATAAAGAGGAATTTTATAACTGGCGCAGTCATTTGGATGCTTTTTCGACAATTTCTAGTGAAAATTCAGTAGCTATAATATAATTGATCGATTTAAAAGCTAAAAAGCACATATCGAAGGATCATCGATGTGGAGGATATTAATCCATTAGCTTTAAAGAACCGTACATATCTACAATTGGAATAAATACAAGGAGTTTATACAAAACCACATGTCTAGCGAATATAGGCGTGAGGGTATCCTGAGAAGATCCTTTATCCTACATCTACATCCCTAGGACATCCTATATCCCACACCTACATCCCCAGGAGAATCCCAAAACTGCACGTGGATTTTTTTCTGTAAGGTGAGTCCAGTTAGGTGAATCTACTCATTGGTTGTTCCTTATTCCTATTCTATGTCTCCCATTTCCAAAAAACGAAAGACCAACGTGAAAATTAGTTGTTCAGATAGTTTTAGTTCAAAGAAAGTTAAAATAAATTTAGATAATTTCATTAAAATATATAATAGTGATACAGATTTAAGTGTAGATCAAAATTTAGATAGTCAAAAGAAAATTGAAAGTTCAAACGCGTGTTTTTTGTTTTCTGGTCTAAGCGAATCCACGAGTGTCGGTATTGATAACATGAATAACGGTCCGGGAACATCAAACCAAGCTTTAATTGCTGCGGATATTTTTAATTCATTGAGAATACCCGATGCTGTTAAAGATGTGCCCACATTTGATGGGAACCCAAGATTGCTTTTTGACTTTTTGACAAATGTGGAAGAGATCTTTAATATAATACCGCAGATAGAGGGTTCGATGTATCATAAAATCATTTTACGTGCTATAAGAAACAAAGTTATAGGACAGGCAAATGAAGTCCTTAACTTATATGGAACGGCGATTAATTGGAGTGAAATTAAAAATAACTTGACTAGTACATTACTCTGACAAGAGAAATGAATCAAGTCTGATTCGCGATCTTCATCAATTACGTCAGAATCAAAATAATCTCGAACAATTTTATTCGAAAGTAATTGATATTTCCTCTGCAATGACAAACCATGTAAAGGTTCACGAAACCGACGAAAACGTTATCGTAGCAAAATTGAATTTGTACGAGGAAATGTGCTTAAACGCCTTTCTGTCAGGTCTTAGAGAACCATACCATACATAACAGTGCACAGTCTATGCGAAAAAAACTAAATTTATACATCCAATTGAAATAAAAACAATTTTCGGGTCAAAATTTTTAAACCAAGAAATAAAATTAAATGGACTACCAGAACTTAACACTACACACGAACTTTCGTTTTGGGTTTTCGAATTCCAAAGCTATTTCGATGGCCTTATAGGAACAAATATTTTAAAGGAATTAGGTATGAGTATTGATCTGAAAAACTCTGTTCTTAAAAATGACAATACATATATGTCGAAACCATTTACTATTCCTGAACTTTCTAAATCTGTTGTACGTTTGCCTGTTGATGTAGAAGAAGGCACTATTTATGTGAAACCAATAAAGATAAAAGAAACCTTGTCGATATCTGAGGGTATCTATAAAGCATCCGGGTGGTATTCTTTGCTAGAAGTAGTAAATAGTTCTAATTGTCCACAAACATTTACAGTTGAACAACCAATAAAGTCCCAAAAAATTGAACAAAATCAATTTTTAGAAATACATAATTTATCCATTAACAACAGCTATAATTTGCAAAGCTCTAATTTACTAGAATTGATTCGCATTGACCACCTAAACGAAGAAGATAAAACTAAAATTAAATCCATTTGTCAAGAATTCAAAGATATCTTTTTTAAAAATGACCAAAATCTTAGTTTTTCAAATGAAATAAAGTATGAAACTAAGACCCGTGACAATATTCCTATTTATGCAAAATCGTATCGGTATCCTTACATTCACAAAAAAGAAATTCAGGAGCAAACTACAACAATGCTTAAAGGCGGAATTATACGCCCAAGCTATTTTCCCCGGTCTTCTCCAATTTGGATAGTGCCAAAAAAGAAAGACGCAAGTGGCAAAGACAAAATGGCGATTAGTTATTGACTATCGCAAATTGAATGAGAAGACTATAGAGGACAGGTACCCCATTCCGAATATAACTGATATCCTGGATAAATTAGGCAAATCAATATATTTCAGCACATTAGACCTTGCATCCGGTTTCCATCAAATCCAGGTAAACGAGGAAGACATCCCCAAAACGGCTTTTACAATAGAGCACGGCCATTACGAGTTTTTAAGAATGCCTTTCGGCTTAAAAAATGCTCCGTCCACGTTCCAACGTGTGATGGATAATGTCCTTCGTGATTTGCAGGGTACAATATGTCTCGTTTACATGGATGACATTATTGTATTTTCGACATCCTTGCAGGAACATATTCAATACCTTAAGCTCGTCTTTAAAAAACTCCAAGCGGCCAATCTGAAATTTCAATTGGATAAGTCCGAGTTTCTACGTAAGGAAGTGTCGTTTCTTGGGCACTTGGTAACCGCAGATGGTGTCAAACCTGACCCGGATAAAATCTCAGCCATTAAAAGATTTCCCATACCAAAAACGTCAAGGCAAATAAAATCGTTTTTAGGGCTAGTCGGTTACTACCGAAAATGTATAAAGGATTTTGCCCACTTGACGAAACCATTAACGGAATGTCTTCGGAAAAATAAAAGTATTGTTTTGGATCCTCAGTATGTTTCATGCTTCGAAAATTGTAAGAATGTGCAATGATCCCATTTTGAAATACCCGGATTTTTCTCTCCCTTTCAACCTTACTACAGATGCGAGTAACGTTGCTCTAGGGGCTGTGCTGTCTCAAGGACAAATAGGATGTGATAAGCCGGTTTGTTATGCAAGCCGCACTTTATCAGTATCTGAACAAAATTACAGCACAATAGAAAAGGAGCTTTTGGCTATAACTTGGGCTAGTAAGTACTTTCGTCCATATTTGTTTGGTAGGAAATTCATAATTGTGACCGACCACAAACCACTCACTTGGCTTTTTCCCTTAAGGACCCAAACAGCAAATTAATGCGTTATCGCCTTAAGCTCGAGGAGTTTGATTTTGAGGTAGTGCACAAAAAGGGCAGATTGAACACCAACGCTGATGCTTTGTCGCGAATAGAGCTAAACGCGAACGAGCAACTTGAAGTTCAATCTGAAAATAATGTTACAAACTCATCCATTCAAAATAATGTAGATGACTCAGAACATCTATCGACTATTCACTCAGCTCAAGAAAACTTTGATGATAGAATTCCTATCTCTGAACGTCCTCTTAATGCATTTTCTAACCAGCTTATACTAAAATCTAACGCGAGTAGACCACATCTCCATACTACTTTAAAAATGTTATTTCGAAAGAAAAAGCTATATCTTATAGAAAGCAAAGATATAAGTAACGAAGCTATTGTGGTTAAAATTCTTAAAGATTATGCAAATACTAAATGAAACACGAACGACGAACAAGAAGCTTTAGTCAGAAATTACCACCAGAAATCTAACCACAGAGGAATACAAGAGACTCTTGAACACCTGACGCGGGAGTGCTATTTCCCCAATATTAAAAACGTTATAACCAGAATTATAAATAATTGTGAAATTTGTCACAAATACAAATATGATCGGTTAAAGGAACCTCTAAAGTATGAGCTTACTGAGACACCAACCAAGCCCCTTGAGATACTTCATCTAGACATTTATTTCATAAGCAAGGAAAACTGCTTAACAATACGGGATACGTTCAGTAGATTTGCTTGCGTTTATATTTTACCCAGTAGAAATACCATTAGCCTCATAGAGAAGCTTAATCATTACTTCTCTCACCAGTCACCACGGTATTCCGAAGAAAGTCATAACAGACAACGGCAGTGAGTTCATGGCAACCCTGTTTAGAGAATTTTTGGCAATGTACAATATTGAAATTCATTTTACTTGTGCGAAAACATCAACGGGAAATTCGCCAGTAGAAAGGTTACATTCTACGTTAACTGAGCTAGTTAGAATCATCAAATCACAAAACCCAAAAAAAAAAACAATATCTGAAACCATTGATGAGGCTACCCTAACGTACAATAATTCAATTCACTCGGTAACAAAGTTGACCCCTTTTGAGGCAATCACTGGCCATATAACAAAAAACAATATATTCCCATCTACTGAACCCAATAAACATCG